>JAEIFV010000218.1:0-417461 GCA_018904265.1 Lordiphosa collinella | reverse complement strand
TTTTTTTTATTTGAGTTTAGCTTGAAGTTACAAACTATGGCTAAACTACGCTTGAATAGCACTGGCTTGTGTGGCCTCTTCGGCTATATACACATGTTTGTATATCAAAATTGTATTAATACATAATAGTTAGATTATTATACATAATAGTTAGATTATTTAAAGGGAAGTTTTACACATTTTTGGTATAACAAATAAAATTATCAGTATAAGTATTCAGTAATTACATTTGTGAATGAAGGAAAACTTATCTTAAATAACATGAATATATTACTTAATTTTAGAAAAGAAATGATTGAGGATAAGTGTTGTGGAGTGGGATCGGTGAGAAAGCTTAAAGGATTTTTGTTTTGGAAGCATATATGTCTGTGGTTTTAAAGTGTTGGGCAGTCAACTAACAGATGTTCTATGTTAACGGTGATGTTAATGTTGCAAAGGGGACATGTATTTGAGGACGATGTAGGGTTCATGTAATGTGCATGGGTAAGCTTGGCGGTGCCCAAGCCGGAAGCTGAGTCAGTTTTAGCTTTCGCCTAGTCTGCTCATGTAAGAGCTCTTTAGAAATATGTCTTTACTGTTGACCTTGTTGCTATTAATGGTTTGGTACCAGCGAGATATGTTTGAGAATTTATAATAATTTAAATCTTTTGCACGCTTTTTTATGTATTTTATACTGTCATTTATGTTATGATTTGGTGTTATTAATAATGGGAAGAGTTTTGTATTTTAGCAAATCGTCCGCAAACTTGTTTCCAGGGATGCCAGTGTGGCCTGCAAAGCAAAAGTAATTTGAATTTTGGGTAGCATTTAATGAGCTGTTTCCTAATATTTTCTGGGTAGCTGATGTATTATCAATATTGTTAATGGCTCGACGGCTGATAATGAGTCCGAAACAGATCATAATTTACCTCGCTGGTTTTTGAGGATGGAGAGGGCTTCCGGAAATCGCAACAATTTCCGCTGAGAAAACTGTGGAGTAATCTGGCAAAAGTCCTATTTTTATTATTTTGTTTTCTGCTGTGATTGCGTATGTAGTTGTAGAGTTGTCTTTTGATCCATCTGTATAGATGGTATGTGTAGTCGTTGTTGTCATTTTTAATATGTAGAAATTCTTTGATGAATACTGTGTAAGGTGTTTGGGACTTATTGGCTTTTCTTAGAGAAATGTTGGTGGTATTTGTTTTAAACGCCCATGGCGGCTGGTTTTCTCGCAGTTTGTTTTTTTGGGGGTGTAATATTAATACTTGGACTTTTATTTAGGCAACATTCGGTCTATTGCGGATTTTTGCTTTGCTTGACGAGGGGGCTTGTATTTTTTAACAATATTGGTACTGGTGAATCTGGTGAGTGTGATAGTGTTTTGACGAGGTATGCAGTTCTTTGGTCTCTTGCGTCGTGTATTGAACTACTTCCAGATTCATATAAGATGTTTTTAACTGGCTCGTTCGGTATGCACCAAGAGCATTTCTAGCTCCAGCACTAAGAGGCTCGCTAAGTTTTTTTAGAGAACTGTCAGCTGCGTAAACATAAATTGGTTAAAAATTCTATTTTTGATAATAGAGGGATTTAACGACCGAGACCAATGTTACGGTGCTACAATGGAATTTTGGACTAGCTAAGCATTAATTATATTTAGTGGCTTCGATAGAGTAGGCGGTTAGGCTATCTATGTGGTGGTTCCATTTATAGTTCCCTTTTATTGTAACGCATAAAATTTTTCATATGTTTTTGTGTGTTCACTGTCTATATTTCAGTAGAAACAGTGCACCTGTAATTATGTTTTTGCAAATATGGATATGTTTGCATTTAGAAGTAGATAATACTGCTCTTGGATACAAAACACCATCTGTGTATGTCATTAAAAACATGATCAAGTGAGAGTGTAACGTTTTCTTTTCTGTTCTCATTTTAATAATATATTATAGTCATCTGCATAGGCCAAATCGACAATTTTTGTGTAGCGAAATAATAGTTGTGAGCTTGTTGAATGCAATGATAAAAGGATACCAGATAATGGAGAACCCTGGGGTATACCATTTTGAAGATTCTGTGTGCTTGACATTTGGTTTTCGGACTCATGCTTTGACTCTCCTGTTTAGCATAAAGTTTTTCACATATGATACTTTTTGGGCCCGACTTTCCATGAATATAGTGGTCGATTGTTGGATGTATACCACTCTTGTCAAAAAGCTTTAGCAAAGTCGAGTGATACGATTGAGGTGTGGTTTTTGCTGGTTAAGGTTCTATTATTAAGGTGATCTACATAAAGTAGATTATCTATAATAGACTGGCTCTTTTCTAAATCCTGTTTGCTGATTGTTGAATAGTTTGCTAGTGGTTGCAAACCACCAGTAGTCTCTTTGGTGATAATTTTGTCAATCTTGGAGAAGTAGGGGTTGAGAGAAATTGGTCTGTAGGAGTCTATTTGTGTTTTTTGTCAGACTTAGATTTGTGTATTGGAACTATTATGTTGTTTTGTAGGATTGTGGAATGAAATTGTTGAGAATGGAGTTATAATAACCTATTGTTCTAAGGTGCGCTTGCTGCCTATGTTCTTTATCAAGGAATAAAGTTATGCCGGTCACACCCAGTGAATTACCTTTGAGAGATGAAAGTTTATTTGTGAATTCTAGGCATTTAATATCACTTTCGATTTGTAGAGCTTTTGATAAGTGGTGGGAAAAATTGAATTTAATAACTCTGTTTTTGTTTTCAACGAAAACATTAGTGGAAATTATCATCATTCGCTTTGAGGACCAAGTTACCGCAAAGTCTCTCTGCTATTTCTAATTTGTCGCTTGTGAAATAAGATGTTGTTGGGTCTTGAATGCAATGAATAGTTTTGGGCTTGTAAAGTCCGCAGAAAGTTCTACTGTTTTTCCATAATTTTTCGATGGGAGTGTAAGGACTAATTTCCAGCTGTGAATTGTTGAACAGATAGTACTTTGGACAATTTTAGTGTTCTCCTAAATAAAGCGTTTTGTTTTTTATAATTTATAATATTTTCACTAGTTATTTGTTTATTAAGTTTATTCCATGTTTTTATTTTTGTTTCTTTTTAAGTAGTTCTAATTTTTTATTCCACCATGGGACACCGGGTGGGTTTTTTGGGGACCGTCTTAGGAATTCTTTGTTTAGCGCTTTTCAAAAGTAAGATTCTTGTTATATTTGCGGCTTCTTTGTTTATATTATAACTCTTTGGAATAAGTGCGCAATATTTGGTTGAATGTTCAGAAAGCTTTTCCCAGTTGGCTAATTTTGTTAAAAAGAACGGTGAACTTGTTTGGTTTTCACTAGTGGTAAAGACTGTGGTTATTATAGTATATGGTCGCTTCCGTATGTGCTGGCTTCCGTTTTCCAGTTTGACAGAATAGTAAGATCTGGGAAACAGAATGTCAAATCAATGTAGTCATGGAGCTATGTGTTGAAAGGTGTGGGGACTGCCTCATTAAGGAGTATGTACTGCGACTTAACCAAAAAATTTGTCCAATGTGCTGCCTCGTGCCATTATTCTTGGGAGACCTTCAACTTGTATGTCCAAGCCACTAAAAATCTCCGGTTACTCAAGTTCTGTTATACATGAGTAGGACTGATTGAAGGTTGGATCTCGTGAAACTTTTGTCAGGGGCAATATACGCCGATATTATGTTTAACCTCATCTTTGATTGAACTTGGATACATACTGTTTCGAAATCGCTTTGTTTAAAATTATTTCTCTATGTTGCACAGAATAAATGTGAACGAAGAATAACAGCACTACCATACGTTGATGCTGATATTGTATAATATATGAAAGCTAATAGGAATTGGAAGAACTGTGTTTGTGAAGATGTGCATTTCTTGGAGTGCAATAATTTGGGAATATTGTTTTTTAATTAAGACTTGCAATTCACCGTAGTTGTTGGTATAGCCTTTCATATATCCACCGGATAATTTTAAGAGTCATTTTTAGTACTTAAGGGATAGTTACACAGTTAGTTTTGGTGTGTGTAATATATCTACAAGTGAATGGTACATACAGTGAGTATATTTTTAGTTATTTTTCAGTCGTGTCTCCTCCTCGGACTGACCAAGGGTGGGCATTTTAGATGCTCAATCCTCGGTCAGCTGGGAAGAGACACAACTGAAATTGATTATGATATTTTTTTATATCTTATCTATGTTGGTCTCTATTTCAAGCATATTTTTAGAATTTGGAATTGATTTAAGTTTAGTTGGTGTTGGATAGAGTTCTTCTTTTTAGTGTCGTTCTTACGGTGGCTACGCTTGGTCCGGTTTGAAATATTTTTGGGAAATATCTACGTCTTTGATGTTGATTTGGTTTTAGATAAAGTACTCTCATCATATTGATTGATATGTCATCTTCGTCTTCATAGGAGATGACTTTACGTTGACTTCCTTAACTGGTGTTAAAGTGGCTGGGCTTATTTTTGATGGTGTGTACCGTGCTGCTGCTGTGGCTGGTCTGTGATTGTGGTGGCTGTTCTTGGTTCGATTTGGCTACTGTAGAGTACAGTGATCCATCATGATGGTGTCTGGTCCTGTAGATTAATCAGGCAGTCTGGTTGTCGACTTTTTCCATAATTTTGATTGCTTGAACTTCTTGGTACGATCTAAAGATTGGGCATTTTTGATCTTTGTGGTTGGTGGTTGTGGCATGTCTGATTCTTCTCACGACAGTTGATGCAGCAGGGATCGCGTTCGCATGCTTCCCGTTTTCAGCGTTGATATGTATATTTTGACTACAATTGTTGCTATTTCGTTGTTCTTGCACAGTAGTGGCAATGTGGCCCAGCGTTAGATTTGTTGGTAGCGTAATGGGAGTGGGATATAGGCGAACCCTAACCTTCTCAGCCTATGTACATGTATCCTGGAAGCTCGAGTAGGGCGTAGGTGACAACACAAGTCCGGTTTCACTCATGTGCCTTTTTGCATTTTCATAATTTTTTTACTTTCGTAAACATTATGTTCTTTAAGATTTTCCACTGTTTCGCTTTCTGGGATTCCGCGCAGGTCATTTTGACTAGAGATAACTCTTTTAGTGAAGTCCCATTTTTCTTAAATCATGAACAGTGGTTGTCAGGCTATGAACATTTTGTGCGAACTTTTTGATTGGCTTGGGCATGTTTTAGTACCATTTTTTACTTGCTAAATAAAATTTAAAAAAATATAAATAAATCAAATTTAACTTTACGTTTCTTGCCTGGGAATTGAACCCGGGACCTCTTACTCTAAAGTCGGCATCTTAACGCAGTCGACTGTCGAGCTTATGACAAAATTGAGAAATTTTGTTTAACAAAATCGAATACCTTGCCATAATTTCAAAAGTGACCACTCGACCCATGGAGGACAGATCTTATTGTTGGAAATTCGATGTAGGATTCGGGGCGTATACTTTATTAATTTTGTCCTTTAAAAACGCACCCTAATTTACATAACTGAAATAAAATATAAAAATAAATGATTTTTTCAAAATTCTAAAGGCAAATACCCCCTTAATCTAGATTGAAAAAGTCTTTTTCGAGAAGATTGCCATGTAGTCTCCAGAAATACATAAAAAAAGGAATTTGAGTACAAAGCTTAAAAGAAGTAAGAAAGTCGGTCAAGCCCGACTATAATATATTGTTTGTTTTCCTTATAACTCGACTATCCTTCATCCGATCTTTACCATTTCTTTGGCTGATCGATAAATAATTCTGATTACTAAATATGTTCATAAGGAACGAACCTTTTATCTATAAAACTGTGGAAGATATGATCTGCCTGCAAAATAAAGGCAGTTTGAGAAGCTTTTTCTTGGCTCGTTACTTTAAAGCTGTCACCAACAGCTAGTGAAGGTGACCGGGTGTATAAGTTTCTCGAAGACAAAAATTTTCATTAGATGTCCCGAGGTGGAATCGTACCCACGAAATAATGAAATAATAAAATAATTAAGTTCTTTATTGAAATTTATGAAGTTCTAAAGTCATTCTTGAAATAAAATAGAGTACATAAAACAAGAACAGAATGTTCTTGGCTTATCCCTTAAAGCTCTATCTCTTTATTGAATCAAAGAATTCTGGGCCATTATTTCACCGAAAATCAAGATGATATAACTGTTGGTCAGAAATCTACCATCACTCCATAAAAAAAGTGTTAGAACCAGTTGGGATATTTAAGAAATGATTTTTTTTTAAATTGCATTTTCCGTGGCACACTTTTACGAGCTTGAATTGTAAGACTATTTTGTACTTAGACCGCGGGGTCTAAATTCATTCTGCAAAATGTATTTTGATAGCGGATCACACAATTAAATTTGACTTAACGAATGACCTTTGGCTGGAATCGCATATGACCGCGAGCGTCTTATTTCATTCGTTAATTTAATTTCGGCCTGAACTCATTTCACAGAGTGATGGTAGATTTCTAATCTACACACAATAAAAAAAAATTATATTAAAAAATATCCAGTTGAAAATCATCCAAAGGATATCCGAAAAATTATCATCCTTTGGATGATTTTCGGCTCCGTTGGATGATTAAAAGGATATTAAAGACATTTCCAGTCCAAATAGATCCTTTTTCTGTGCAGTAATACCAACTAGCTTTTATGTTTATTCAAAGCTTTTGGATCTTTCAAACCTTCATTGACATTCATTGATCAATAGAGAGACCTCGTTTCAAGAACAAATTGCAGTTGCTTATGGAATCTTTATTACCTGTCCTGGAGTTGACTGTAGTATTTATTAGACTTCAATGAAGAATGTTTTGTATTTAATTTAAGAGTAATTCGGATTGGGTCAAAAGATTTAATATATTCCGAAACAGTCCAAACTCAATTTGTTTCCGGCATTGAAAAAATCGAAATCGAATTTTCGTTGAACAACATTCCTGTTTTTTGTAGTGGGATTTAATTTGATATGTGGCACTTGCGGAGGATATAATTTGCAGTTAAACTATAGTTTTGTTTTCAGTATGCAAATAAAATGGCATTTTGATTGTGAAAAGTTTGAGTTGTATATTAAATATGAGCATAATTTCCGCTGTCAAAATTCTTGAAGCACCGCTGCAGTTCTCTTGTCTGTGGGCATATCACAATAGCCATGTATCCGTATTGAATGCTAGATGTACCTATTAGTTTTGTATATTCAATTAGAGCCACCCCACTCATGGTCAACCTCTTTAAAAATAGCACACATATACAGCCTTGTTCTCAATTCCACTTCCACAAAGGTTTTGTTTTTTATTAGAGACCAAATCTAGAGACTTTTGTAGAAGTGGAATTAAGAACAAGGCTGATAGACATACACTTATCCAAACTGTAATCCAGTGCTACCCAAAAACCCCTCTCCTATTTCGCACTGTCGTCACATCGTTCCATTGATTTCTTAGTTCTCGACCAGCATACTCGTACGTAACTTGATTAAAACATATTTATTAGTCACTAATCAATTAAGTAATTACAAACTACACACGTTATTCACTCCTCACGCAGATGACACTAATAAGGAATCATTTTTCAATCGATTTTTTGGTATGTAAAAGCATTTTATATGCTGTATCTACTACTCATTTAAGTCAGCATTTTAAGTGTTCAGTTAATGAAGAATATGCAAAAGCAAAGCTAAATCCAGAGACATTGAAGTACTCATTATTCACACATTTGTCAAGTTTTTTATTTATCTGACTTTGGTTTTTCACATGGTAACGCTGTGGCCTCCTTCACTTTTAATTTGCCTGCTTCGTTGGCAGTTCATTTACTGCTGTTTTGTGTGTACGTGTATCTGTGTATCTGTATCTGCATCCGCATCTGCATTGAGCTGGGCATCCATCGAAAAAATTGCGCTTTTTTGACGCAGCAGCCAAAGCACTTGAGATTCGACTCCGAACTTAAGCAACTTAGAAATATCAGAGCAATCGTTGCCTGTTGCTGGGTTTCGTCTTCAATTCAAAATAAAATTATTTGTATTGTGGACCACAATTTGTTGGTAATAATGTTGGTTAAATCTATGCTCGACGGACTTTGTAAAACGCGCTTGTGCCCGCTTCGCTTCTCTTTGTTGTGCCCGTGCCCTGAACTACACGAACTTCAACTTGATATAAAAACGAAAAACTCTCGATTTGTAAGTAATACAACGCTACACGGCGTATTTACTAACGTAACTTTGCGTTTGTGCTTTAATTTTGTTGTAAAGAATATTTTTGATTTAACCACGTAACTCATCTTGATGTGTTCCAAACTGCTGTATGTACGTAAATATATATATTTGTGTGTGTGACCCCAACCAGGCAAAGTAAAAAGCATCCCAATCGGCCCTAATTGTCTACTTGGCATATTTCTTAACTGAATATTTAGAAAGTGAAAGAAACCATCATGTATGTGATCACTTAAATATTTTTTGAAATTCTCCCACACCCGAAAACACTCTTGTCATGTTGTCAAATGTCGATGTGTCTAGAAAAACACGAAAACACTGGAGATCATACTCGTGAGTCATCATTATCTTGGCATTAAGTCAATCTGCATGCATGTTATCTGTGTCGCTCTCTCTCTCTCTCTTTCATTCTCTGTCTTTGTCTAATAAGTTAAGTGGTTTATTAATCTGAATATTATGGGTACTTGCTGAAATTTCCTATTAAAGGTTATAGAGCAGTAATAGACACTCCTGTGGCTCGTGTCTGTATATGTCTCACTCTAAAGCAGCGATGTTCCTCCGTAGCCCCCAGGGGCCGAGCGCAATCGGCTATTTACGCGCACACGAGCCGAGCGCAGGCCGAAGTCGGGCATATGAGCGTAAGGAGAGCTCTCTTTGCCTTCATTCGCTGCCCAGCCGTCGTTGAGGGCAGTTCTAAAGCTGGGCTGTGTCGCTTTTATAACGCACACCAATACATTCGGACTTTTCGGCCTCGCTCTTCTTGAACATCGCTGCTCTAAAGGAACCCACGCCTCCTTCGGTACCACTTACTCTTGTGCGTAGTGTCCGAACAAGTTCACCCACTCATTCTTATTTTCAGCTTTACGCATACCTTTAAAGGGGTGCCCATTACTGTTCGATAGTCTTTAGCTTCTTTACTGAGTACCAATAGTCAGATTTAAGTATTGTCCTATATTTTGTTTGATTACCTGGTAAGCTTCACCTATTCATTTCCTCTTGGTGGTCTTCATCCTTTGTTTAGCCATATACTTTTAATGAGTTGCAATTCCTTGTGATTGTCTATTGGCTGTTTCTATGCTACATCGTCTACTGTTTACCCCATATGTATATGCAAGCACACCCACTATGTGTGAGCACAACGACTCTTACCTTAACCCCTTAATCTTAATCCCCAACTCGAAGATCTAAATTGTATTTGTCTTATTGTTGCTGCTGCCGCTGCTGGACAGACGATGAACTGTTAGCCCAAATCCAAGAAGTGGAGAGGAAACCGAACAAAGATTTGACCGAACTGGATCGCATACTGCTGTTGAGCCGGCCCAGGAATGGAGAGCTGACCACCACATACATTCGCATTCGTGAGAGCCAGGAATTTAAGGTAGGTTAAGCGTTTGATTCCCGACAAGCTAAGCCCCAATGTCACACAACACTACTCCATGCAAATGAAAAGCAATTCAGTTCACTTGACAGCACAGGACAACAGGAAATCCCAGCACACCGAGCACATTTGCATCTGGTTAAGTGTGCGACTGCACACCCAACATTGTGTGGGGTTAACTTTGTACCGCTGTCAGATCAAGTTACCGTTTAAGCACCTAATTGTGCAAATCTTCAAATGGCAACTTGAGCTCTTAGAGTTGTTTACGCAAAACGTAAAATTAAATCTAACTAATGCATTCCACAGGCTACTGTCGACAAGCTTGTAGCCAAGGCAAATGTATCCGCTGTACTTGGCACATCCTCTTGGAAGGAGCAGTTCAAAGATGCCCTCACCGTTGTCCCAGGTGAGTGATTGAAATCAGTTTGAGTATTCACTGCCATGGCCTTGAATGGAAGGAGGGTAATTTTTATTAGAATTTATTAATTGTTGAAAATTGAAACAAGCAATAA
This sequence comes from Lordiphosa collinella, assembly GCA_018904265.1. Taxonomy (NCBI): domain Eukaryota; kingdom Metazoa; phylum Arthropoda; class Insecta; order Diptera; family Drosophilidae; genus Lordiphosa; species Lordiphosa collinella. The sequence continues at coordinate 407,436 of JAEIFV010000218.1, read as the reverse complement.
AGTCGGTCAGGGCCGACTATAAAATAAAATGTTTTTCGGTTCTGTTTCGAATTTCCAGCCAACTTTCCTGTAAGCGTTTGAGTTTCGCATGAAAATGTTATAAAATTGCAAGCTGAAAAAGCGTTTATATTAATGTTTAAACTGGCTAAAAATCGTTATTCACATCTAATCAAACTTGTTGTGAATCAGTTAAGAACATGGAAAGTATCAAACTCAATATCTCCACCCCGTGATTCAAAAAAATATATTTTGCATTGAGTTTATAAAATATGAGTCAATTGATAATTGGTGATATTTTTGTTTTGCGCATTATAAAAGACAGAAGTAAACCTGTAAAAATTGTAGTTGTCGAGCAGATCTTGAAAACCGACACAACAAAACTCTTGTTATTATTCTTGTTACGGGTTCGAGCTCCCGGAACTCCCGGACCGAACCTTCTCCAGATCTTCAGAGGTTTGCTGCCTTGATATTTGGTAGTTTTTTGGAGGTTTGATTTCTAGATTTTGAACTTTGTCAGAACGTTGTATTTAAAACGTGTCATACGGCATCTAAACTATCTTAGTACACAGAAAAAAAATGGCGAGATAAAAATCAAACTCAAAAAGATTGATTTGATCTCGACTTGATACAAGTTCGAAAGGATTGAAACAATCCTGAAAAGTGTGTATCAATCCGAAAAGGCTAATGTGAATCTCGAATCCGCACTTGAAAGTCAAACAATCCTGACTCTAGATTGAAGTGAGTACGAATCAACTGACTCGAGTCAAAGCGAAAGAGCAAAATAGTATGGAGCAAGAAATTCTGTCTCACCAGTACTTTGAGGCTAAATGGGTACACACACATACGCAAAGGCTATAATCAACTTAGTATTTCATTTTATGAGTCGATTTTTCTACTAGGATGCCTTGCAATTCCCAAACAGATATAGCAATGCTGGCATGAAGAGAAAGCTAAATTCTATAAACGATATAACCGGGGGTTTGTAAACAATGGCCGGGGCATGATGTTATTAGTATAAGGTGGTCCCGTCATGAGAGCAGCTCTCTCGATTAGCCCCTTATTGTCAGTACTTGGCAGGCTGTCAACTGATTAGGCTCGTATCGTTCGAAATTTTTTCGGATTTTTTTGTTCGTTGCTTTAACCCTTACGTGAGGAGAAAAAAAATGAACTTTTGCATTTACTGTCGTGCGAGTATTAAAACTGAGGGAGTAAACTTTATTCATGTTCCAAAGATAGAAACAAATTAAAATTTTGGGAAGAATCCTTAGGATGTAGTTTTGGTCCAAATGGAAAAATCTGCCATACACATTTTAAAGCTACCGATTGGAAGCCTTTAACCAACAATGGCCAGGTGTCAAAGAGAAGACGTCTCATGCCAGATGCAATACCAGAGACGGAGCGTGATCCGGCGCGTGAACCGAAAAATATTCGACAGGGGGGGCATGAAATAACTCCAGGTGAAATAAAGCCCCCGGGCGTTATTTCACCCCTAAAAGTGAAATAAAGCCCGCGGGCCTTATTTCACTTTCAAAAGTGAAATAACGCCACTAATGAGTGTGAAATAAAGCCCGCGGGCTTAAGAGCAATGAGTGTGAAATAAAGGGGGGGGTGTTATTACAAGAGTGAAATAACGCCCACGGGTGATATATTACTTTTTTTCTAAAAACTCATAGAATTTGACAGCCATAAAAAAGTAGCTAATTAATTAAAGATCCGCTGATTTCTTAAGATGCATCGACCTCCCACTGATCTTCATATCACAGAGAGAAAAATCCGTTATAAGCGTAACGAAATCATGAATTCTTGTGAACGAAAGTCTGCAATACCGTTTTTTCTTAAATTGGTATTGTGTTGAATTGACAAATTTTTTTTTTTTAATCGCGCGATTTTTTAAAAAAAATTGGCCTGCGGCGCTACTTTGAACAGTAAGCCGCATAGCAACGTTTCAACGTTTCTAGGTATAACATCAATTATTGTCATCATTAGACACCATTTAGATTATATAGTATAGGTCTTTTAAAATTTATAGAAGTAAACCTTAATGGCCATACTACTAATAGTATGTCAATAAACAATTTTTTAAGTTCACTCACTTTAATTCGATTCTGAAAGTGTTGATAGTCAAAGTGACCAGATGACCTTAGTGTGGCAAACTTATTTGAAGGATATAAATTTTTTTTCTTTCCCTCAAAAAAATAACAAAGAACGGAGAAAATTGTAAAAGGAATTCTAGTTAGAGATTTAAAACCAACTTTCGAAAGGGCCGGGCTTTATAAATTGATGGAAGATATTCGATATAAGGATGTTTAGTCATCTGTCACCTAGACGAATGCAACTGTTTCGCTCTTTGTTTTACTCATCTTTTTTCCTTTTCCGTAAAAAAACCTGTTTACTTATCATTTTCTTCTTAATGACAAAAGTGAAATAACTCCCGCTTGGCTTTATTTCACTTTTTGAAAAGGAGATATCGCCCTGTCCGTCCGTCTTACGCTCTCGTTCAGTTCATTAATATATTCCTTATAGTCACAAAGGAGAAATAATGCCACCAATGAATGAGAAATACCGCCCGAGAAAATACCGAGAAATACTTTCAAAAGTGAAATAACGCCACTCCAATAAGTGAAATAAAGCCCGCGGGTGTTATTTCACTTTTGAAAGTGAAATAATGCCCGCAGGCCTTATTTCACTTTTCGAAGTGAAATAAGGCCCGCGGGCATTATTTCACCTGGCGTTATTTCATGCCCCCCACAGCGGTCGCGCACACTAGCCGCTGAAAATCTCGGATTTTCTTTTCTGTGTAGACCTGATTATTCTAAAGAAATTGCTTTTTTTAATACTGATCAAATATATATTTTACATCAAAATGTTAATATCAAAATGCTTCTTTCTCAATATCGACAGAAATATCAAATATATTTCTCACATCCTTCTGAACAATAGATGCTCAATCATATGTGTATTTTTTTTTGTTGTAATACCTCTTACTTAAGTGGCGTGTCTAAAATGTAGAACTCTTGAACAAAATAGCAGTAAATAAGATGTCAAGACCTCATCCCCCAATGCGGTCCCCCTTTTATTCTACGGTATTAAATTCGGATGCAAAAGAGTAAAGGAAATAGAAAACTATCTATTATTGAAGTACTATCTGTCATTGGTACTTGAAAGTCTGCAGATCATCCTGAATAGAATTTCCTTTTGTTGACAGTTGTAATATTTACCAGAAGAAATTTAAGTATTTATTTTACAGTATATGAGCTTAAGAGCTTTAATTATTTGAATACTGAGAGAAAGTATTATAAAAGACCTTTACTACTGAAAATGGAATAAACACTTTCCTATTTGAAATGACAATAATGTTTTGTACATCCCACTCTCCTATTTATTACTATGATGCGATCCCATTGGCATGTTTGCGAACTCTGCTGTCGGCTTTGATCATGACATCAATTGTTATTAATTCCTTTTTGAATAATTGAGTACCTTTCACCAAGTTTGTCCAAATTTGCAGCTTGTATGGGAAAACCACTTGGTTGTCAATTCTACATTCTACCTTTGAATGCCTTTTACTTTAATTTGCTCCTTAACCTGGAGAAACTGTCCTTTGTTGCATTCACATAAACTTACAAATATCACAGTAAATTCTAAGTTTCTAAGTTTTTCTGACACAGCTATCTAGAAGATGTGAAATTGGACCCTCAGATCTGACAAATGACGCCACATACTCAAAGAGTTGCATTTGTTGTATCATGTTTCCAACCTACACTCCAAATTTTTGAGTTCATATTTTGCATGTTTTCATCCCGATTTCAATTTAGGTTGTCTAGGCAAGTCTTTGCTACAGTAGGCTGCAAGTGTACCCCACTGCCAGTCTAAGGGTTAAACACTGAAAATTTTGCCGTTTCACTCACATGAAATTAGTAGGCTCTCACTCATTTTTCAACATACAATAAGGGAGAGATTTTACGGATGGGTCCACATTATACTAACTTCATTATACAATATATAATGTTGTGCACATTAACTTTGGCTTACTAGGATTAAGATCTGTTTAAAAATATGCAAAATCCGCTGTCTAGTTATAGGCTTATACCAATATTAAACTGGTTCAGCCGACTGGTTCGGAACCGAATTTCCATTTCATAGTTCTTTGATTGAAACTTCTGCATAAATCTTTCATATTTTTTTCAACTGAACATAGTTAAACTTAGCCAATTCAAAAATAAAAAAATAAGCTGACCAACATTGAACAATATTCCTATAGCTGACGAGAGCGAGTATGATAACGATGAGGATGTGGAAGAGGAAGTACCCGGCTGCTTTAACTATATCAGCCATTTCGTTTGCCTATTCTGGAAGGTGCTCTTTGCATTTGTGCCGCCCACAGGTAAGCTGATTATCGGCACCCAACTGCTTCTGATTCTAATATCCTCACTTTCTAGACATCTGCGGTGGCTATGTCACTTTTGTGGTCTCGATTTTTGTCATTGGTGTCATAACGGCTATCATTGGAGATGCGGCCACCTATTTCGGTTGTGCCCTCAACATCAAGGATTCGGTAACGGCGATTTTGTTTGTGGCCCTGGGCACCAGCATACCAGGTAGGCCCAGCTTTAGCAGACTCGTCTAAGGTACTTGGTGCAACTGTTTTATTCCTTGTTCCCAGATACTTTTGCCAGTATGATTGCGGCCAAGCATGATGAGGGAGCCGACAATTGCATTGGCAACGTGACGGGCAGCAATGCGGTCAACGTTTTCCTGGGCATTGGCTTGGCCTGGTCTATAGCCGCCATATATCACATGTCCCACGGCAAGACCTTCAACGTGGAACCGGGAACGTAAGTTAAAGATTTCGTTAATTTCGGGACTTCCCTGAACCTTTTATTACGCAGTATTGGCTTTGCGGTGGCTCTCTTCTGTGGCGAAGCGTTAATTGCCGTTGCCCTGATCATGTTCCGTCGCTGGAATAAAAACATCGGCGCCGAGTTGGGTGGCCCAGCCGTGTCCAAGTACATCAGTTCAGCGATTTTGGTGTTTTTATGGGTCTTCTATGTAGTCATCTGCATCCTGGAGGCCTACGACATTATAAACATCTAAGCAGTTTGCCCAACGGGATTGGCTGATGGCGAAAGTTTGGAAAAGAGCTTCGGAGAAGCTGCTACAACTTGAAACCCATACCTGTGCGGCAGTTTTATAAATGTATGTAAACTTATATGGCTCTCTGTGTATGTGTGTATTCATTACGATTTGAAAATATTTATCATGTAAAATTTATGTTAATACTAAAAGTAAAATTGTAATGTTTAATTAGTTTCGTAAGTCTGGCTTATTTTACACTATTTTACAAATTACTTTACCTACTCTTAATGTAAATACAAAGGCTGCCCGGCTCTGCAATCTTGTAACGAGATCCTACATTGTTATGCCATATACATACTTAATTCTACTATTAGTTCTACAATTATATTTATTAGCCGTCGGCCTACAAACCTAAGTCATTGCTGTTCTTTGTTAAAGCTGTACTTAATGCATACGAAAAGTGGATTGGTTGATTAACTAGTTTACGTTCAAGCTCAGTCGCAGTCGCCATTCTCATGCAACATTGTTAATTTAATACATGTGTAAGTTTTAGCCAGAGCATCGCCGACGAGGAGCTAACGAAAATCCCAAAAACTACTTTCTAGTCACACTCACTTAACCTTTACCCTTCCCCACTAACTCTGACCAAACCAAATCCGGCACCTACTTACCTATTAGTAACTCACTTGGAAGACTCTTCGTTTGCTTCCACATGGGATGAAGGGATATTAAGGCAACACCAAAGCGAAAGTTTGTTAAATGGAATGTTAATGTAAGCAGATGTAACGAGCGGGTACATATTTTTTGTATAATATTTGTACTATTTTGTCGAAACGATGGAAGCAAATGATATTTATAGCCACATGCATAAATTTGTATAATACATAAATTCGGGGTCACAAACTGTAAGGGGAACTTGATGAGAAACTGCGCCAAATTTAGACATAATTGAAACTTGACTACCAATATGATAACAAACAGAGATAAATAACGATAAAGTATATTGTCAATGTTTACTGCTAGATAATTAAACAAACATTTAAATTAATTTCAGTTTGATGTTTTTTTATTAAACCATTTTTCGTTTTAGTATTGGATATGTTGGATACGTGTGTATGTAGGGGCAGTCCCAGAAGTACCCGGAAATTTAATGCAAGTGTGTAAATGCGATATTTCACTTTTTGAGCTTATAGAAGGGGTTTTTGTGATTCTAGATGATTTTTGTGTGCTTAACAAGAATCTGTTTTATAGGTTCCCCAAAAAAATTGCATTAAAATCAACGCTGCTAACTTTTAAAATTCTGCAGAAAATTCGGTCCGGTCCCGTCATGAAATATAAGGTTCGGTTCGAGGACAGGTTCTTTAACTTATCGAAGAAAGGTTTTGGTTCGAACTTAGGTTCATAATAACGGAATTCTTTGAAACATTTTTGCATTATTTTGACCATTAACTTAAGTCGAATCGAACACAAATATTATTGCTATCAATGGGCGTATTCAGCAGATAGATCCGATTTTCGATTACTGATTTATGAATGCCGATTTTAAGCGGTGAATACAGTGATTGCCGATTGTGACTGATAAATTTGGTAATTATGATTGCTGAGACAGTTTATCGACTGTATGGCCAACTGTTAACGCCAAATTTGAGAATGAACTGCCGAACTTACAGCGTTAAAAGCCCTCAAAAATTTTGACAATGTATTTTTGACCAAATTTAAGAAGCCAGTGAATAACCTAAGCTAAGCATTCAGTGTCATTCAAGAGAGAATCATCAGAAATTGCAAGTCGTAAATCAGTAATCGAAAATCGGATTTATCTGCTGAATACGCCCTATCACACGTCACGTTCTCAAAATCCCTGGTTCATCTTCCACGTACTCCTTCGTAGATTGTCATGTTAAAATTTCGAAGACACGAATTCGGACATGATTTACAAAACAGATCTTCAAAAGATGTTGCACAAATCGATCGATCAAACTAATTCAGATTTTTTTCTGAACCAAACCATTGTCCGGTTCGGGTTCAGGTTTGGGAGGTAATAAGGTATTTATTAGAACCGGTTTCTTGGCGTTCGGTTCCTAACCGGATTGCAGCCTGGCTTAAAATAAAAAGTTAATGCAACTTTAGGCGTATCTTTCTCTATCACAAAAACAAATACTTATTAATAAGCACACAAAATTCTTCAGGAATCACTAGCACTCCTTCCTTAAACTGGAACTCTACTCATAGCTTAAAATAAAAAGACTTAAAAAGCACTTTTTTCAATGCGACCAGCATCAGTGAAAAACAGAAACAAACGCAGCACAAGCGGTCTTTTACTGAGCGGAACACTTTTCTCGCACCTCATGTGTTTTCTGTTACGTGTTTTCGGTTGAGCAAAACACACGAGTCGGTCATCCAACAACCTCCGACAGCAACTGTTTTGTGCGAGCGCTCACTAAACAACAGTCTGCAAGTGAGCAGAACAAAATAAGTGTCTGCGAAAAGTGGTTTTTGTTTTGATTATCGGAGATGACACGGAAATCTCTAGTGATTTTCTTATAAACGCTTGTATTTCAAACTGAAACTGCTTGCCTTTTTATGTGAAGTGTCTCCAAAATACTAGGCTACTAGATTAGTTGAGAAATTTTAAGCGAATTGAAACCGACTGTTTAATGCCAGGAAGATTTAAGTAGTAGGTCCAAATCGCGTAACATTCACCATCTGATCTAGCAACCGAAGATTTACTTGTCACTTTACATATAAGGGTAACGAACAGAATTGAGCAAAAACAGAACTGAAACTGTCTTTCGTTCCCTGCTTTCGTTGTGTCCGTAACCAAACTGTTTTTTGCCGACACGTCGAAAGTGTTGAGAGTTTTTTGCGAGCTCTGCTCAACATATAGCTATGGAAACTTTGGAAAACTAGGATAACTGTTACGGTAGTCGGAAGGTTATTAGTGCGGAGACCGAATTGATTCTGCATGACTTTAATTTGAAAACAACAACAACAGTAGCCCTGATAATCAAACACGTACTCCCAGAGTAGAATATAGCTTCGCTAGGTATTTTCCCATATATTCTTATGGAGACTCGTCCCATATATTCTTATGGAGACTCGTCTTTTATTTATTGGTTCTTCTCTTTTTAGACCCGTAAATGTTCAGTTTATTACAGCAGTTAACATACGATTCACCAAGAATCGTCCAAGAGTCAGGGTAAGGTTGAGATAGTATCCAAATGGAACAGAAATATAGCATAGAATGAAAGTAAAATAAGTCTAACGTATGGAGTAGGAATAGAAGTGCGAACAGCACAGTCGAACAATATTACGCCCGGGCATTAAAGCATACATAAAATTTATCTAAAGACTATCATAAAAAGGCAAAGGCAAATAAAAACGATTAAAGTGCTTCCGATATAGGATGTAGGTACCCATATAGAACTACGAGTAGCAGCAACGAAAGAGTTCAAAGATTGTGTCTCATTTCTTCTCATTCTTTTTAGTTTCAGTCCACCTTTGTTTCATTTTCGTCTTCTGTTCAATAGCCAAGTACCTATACGGATTAAGAAATGTTTAATATATATTTGTTGTTTGTTATGGTGTATTTTCGAGTTCAAAATTTTACTTACATTTTTATATGTACTTATGAATGTGATTTTACCCAACAAAAAAGTATATTACAAATACTTAAACACAAATAAATATTTAACCGAAAAACTTGAGCAAAAATGTTAGAAAATAAATCTTCATACTTACATACTCGTACATGGTATATGCATGCACTTGAATAAACCATAAATGGAATATCTACATAGTACTAGCTTCTGTAGAAGATATGAACTACATGTATCCAACAATCTATAAACTCTGAGCATCTCAGAGTTTTCTTCACAACAACATACATACTTACTACAAATAACTAGGACAAACCCAGTCTATTAACTAAAAGAAAAGTCACCAGCAAACTAAATGTCTTACCTAATCAACTAGTGGCTAGTTCGTTAGGGCATCTTTCAGCATTATCCAAAGCAAAACCAAAAAAGGAATGTTTAACATTTAGTATGTGTATCTCCCATCATGTTAACCAAATCGAATGAAACCCAATAAACCACACACCAAAATTTAATGTCTCAAATGATGGATCTTTATCTTCGGGGGCGGCTTATCACAACTGGTCATGCTTGGCAAGAATCAGGGTGCGACAATCGCTCTGCTGCTATTACGCAATCATCGCCAGAGACCCAAAAACCCGTCGTCCGATAAGGGGAATCGGCACAAAAAAGCTTGAAGCGGAAGAGGAGAGACAACGACTATGAAGCGTTGAGATAAAGCTGTTTACAGGAATTCAAAAGCAAACAAAGAAACTTGCTCATGGCTCACTGCACTCTGGGCGAAATGGGCCAATCTAGCAAAACAGATGTAACAATTTTGAAGTTTTCTGAAACTTTTGACATTTGGTAAGTAAGCACTTACTTAAAGTAAGAAAAAAGTTAGTTTCAGTACGCTATTTGGCAGAAAAGTAAGGACTTTTATATGCGGTAAGTAAACATGAATGAAACCTGAATAATTCACTCCACTTATGAGTCAAATCGATGGTCAGCTGAATTGTTGAAAGCCGTCCAAAATGACTAATAACGCAAAGATCATGTGGCAGCTCACGGAATAATGTTCGTCGACTACCCTGAAAATTCTAAGCCATCAACAGGAAAAATTATATTCTCAATTCGCGAAAATCATAACAAATTCACAAACAAAAACATTTTTCTACAAAGGGGTAGAAATTCTAGAAAATCTTAAGACTACATGTAAATCACTATAAGAGATAAAAAAAAACCATGTTGTTTAGCAGACTCCTCTAGTGTAAAACTTTTGGGATTCCGCTGGACTGAATCTAATTTGGCTGTGGTAATCAAATTTATAGTCACTGTGAGTCTTCTTAAATGGTCTGTTATTTAGTGCTCGTATTGACCAAGGCGGCAAAAAGGTACGCGGGTAGAGTTCGAATTTTTGGACTCTCATCGTGAAAGAATAAATTTCCAATTTCTTAATTTCTTTCCGCTAAATCGACAACTTCATCCACTGTGCACTGAAAGCTAATTTAAGTTGAAACAATACAAAACTCAGTCGCCAGTTGTCCACGACACAGCCTCCAACTTGGAGTGTTTGCAATCCGCCGGCAGTCAGCTAGACACACACAGAGAGACAAGGCAAATATGTCCTGCGATGAAAAAACATCGCTGCTGGCAGCACAACGAGGCCATCATCAACATCACATCCTCATTCCGCACAAGGAGCCAAAGGATTATGAACCCATTTACACAACTGCAGAGTAAACGCTTTTCCTTCGCATTTCATTAAAAAATAACTTAATTACACAAAATTTTGTCCCATTTTCCATTACCATTTTTCCAGCTACTCCTATGGCCTCACACTGGATGAGCTGTTGCCCTTCGCTCAGGATCCCTGGTGGCAGAGTGTGCGTCGTTTGTGCGTTGCCGGCTTTTGGTTAATATTTATGTTGACCCTACTGGCTGCCTTTGCTCTGGCATACTTTCACGATACCGCCGCTGTGTGTCATGCAGACGACAAGGCAGTCTTCGCTGCCAATGGCACATTGCTGCTGGCCAGCTTATAGCAATGGAACATTTCGTTGATGCTGCAATCACTCTCATTGGATTACATCAGCCGCTTGAACTATTCGCTCATTTGTTTGATTTTCCGGCAACGGCTTTCCGACTCCACCTCCAGTTGTTGACTAATGCGATAAGGCTTATGACGGAATCGATGGATTGTGGAACAATTGTGACTGGTTACAAGCTTCTTATTTTAATTGTCATTTATTATGTGCCATTTATTTATGTTAATAATTAGAGAATTGTATGTAGTGGGAAACCATTCTAAGCTAGGGAAACCTAAGTACAAATAGATATGTTATTAAATCTAAATTGATTTCTTACTTCTTTGTTTATGTTTGAAATTGATTTCTACTGCATGGGCTGTGAGCTTCTAAATGATGTTGTATATTCGAGTGCAGTTTAATAAGTACTCTAAGGTTTTTCTTATTCTGACATTAATTGTTATCAATCATTGAATTTAAACTTACTTTCAACCCAATTTTTTTGTTAATTCTCGTTTCCCTTCTAAGATGTAGAACTTATCCAATAACACCTAAATATAGTCTTTTTTAACCTATTATTCTTTTCATTTTTATTCAAAGTAGTTGCTTAGCCCGCTCAAATTAAATTTAGTGTATTTAATGTAAAATTAGTGTATTGGTTCTGTCTAGTGTGTGGGGGTTGCTTGGGTATTTGTCTGTTTAGAAGTTCTCTAGGGAAAATACTCTTGGGGCGTCGTCTTACTCTGCTTCCGGCTTTCCTTCGTCTACGCAACAGTCTTCTGGCAACCGTGTTGGGTTGACTTCTCAATCTCTCCACGTATTTGCCTGCCTGTGTATTTATAGCGTCTCCAATCTTCGGCACGTTGAGATCGCTCTTCAAATGTCTTGTGCACATATACCAGGGCGCTCCTGATTGTTTGCGCAGACACCTGGACTGGAGGACACGAATCTTTGTCAGATGAGATTTTGCAGCTATTCCATACACTTGGATCCCATATATCCAAGCTGGTGCTATAATTGCTGAAATTGCTCCTTCGAAGATTACTGAGAAGGTCCGGTCCGTAGGAAGCTTTTCACAAGAGAGTAAAGCTGAGTCGGAAGGATGTATTTTACCTTGCAGAGCAATCCGTCATGCCACACTCTATCAAAAGCCTGTTTAATGTCAAGGTAAACTGCAACCACGTATTCCTTCGGAGTGAACTTGCTCCCAAGCGTGTTGAAAAGCCCCGCGAAGTCAGCTTTGGACCATGGGAGTGAAGGGGGTAAGTATAGCGACGATATGAGCAGCTCTCCTTTGCTAGAAGCCACCTGGATTGTCGCCAGCTGTAGATTGGCCAGCCTAACAGGAACCAATTGATAGTATGATAATTTATGTTTTACCAAGATAGCAGCCCCTCCCCTGGTTATGTTGTTTGGGTGGTCTGCTTTGTGGATATCATATCCTGGGATGTGAACAGAGACGCCTGGTTTAAGCCAGGTCATAGATATAAACATGATGTCAATTGCTTCATCAAAACTGTGTCATAAAACCAAACGATATTAGCTTTAAATATCAGTCAATAGTTTGACATTTAAAGTTAAAGAAAATTTTAGAAACACATTTCATACTATTTATTATTTTATTTCGCGGAGCTATCATGTAAGAGCACATAGCACTAGTTTACAGCATTTTTCATCTCATCCTCTTCAATTTGATGTCATTCCTTATGTAAAATCACGTGCTGAGTCAAAATCTGGAGTAAAAAAAATTTAAGTAGAACAGACTTCGAGATAATCCCAAATTACCTTTTTTAGCATTTTTGAGAAAGATCTTCTCACTTAATTACAAATATCTCAATTATAAAATAACTTATAAATAAGTTTTAAATACCAAATTAATCTTTCAATCATTTATACGTTACTTTATTGTCAAACTTGTAGTGTGGATGCTATTTACAAAGAGATCTAACATTTCGTTTCATTTTTATCGAAAATTTGAAAAACCCGTTAATTACGCCGTCATAAAAAAAAAAAAAATAAAACCCCCTCGTAAAAAAAAAAGGAAGTTAACTCGGGGCGTCATAAGTTTTTTTCCCTTGCAGACTCCATTAAAAAAAGTTTTTCTAACTAGAACTTCTTTTGGGACCTTACTTTTCTATGGGAGCTATACTATCTAGATTTCCGATTTCGACCAAATTAGTGGAATCTTGGAAAAGCTTAACAAACTAACATGTACATTTTTGAAGGCGATTCCAATTAAAACAAAAAAGATTTTCACAATAGAACTTCTTTTTTGACCGATCATTCATACTGCAGCTATATGCTATAGTCATCCGATTTTGACAACACTTTGTAGAATTGTGTAAAAGTACTTAAAATAAATATCTTTATTTTAGACCGATCGTTCCTATGATCCAGCCGGTTCAAACAAATGTGCAGCGTATATGTACCAAAAGACTTCACGCAAAGTTTTTTGAAGATAGCTTTAAAACTGACGGAGGAGATAGCATAGAAACTAACAGACGAACAGGGCTAAATCAACTCAGCTCGTCATGCTGATCAAGAATATATATACTTTATGAGGTCGGAGATGCTTCCTTCTATGCGTTACAAACATCCGGACAATTTTATAATACCTTCTGCAAGGGTATAAAAAGTGTTCATTTATCGAAATCTTTTGGAAATTGTAGAAGCAATTAGCATTTAAAATAAAAAATGAACAGTTTCAAATGGTATAAAAAATGTCTATGGTCCGTTTTGCTCCGTCGATTGTGTGCGCAGTTTTTGAATTTGTTAAAGAGCTTTTAGAGTTCAGCACAAACACTAATTGTTCCATTGTAAAATGATTTTGGTCCGATTCCTAGGTAATGAAGTGACCGAAATACTCACTAAACATGAAGTCACATGAAAGACCCAAGTTCCAAACTGAACCTGAACATAAACCCGCAAAAGAGCGAAATCCCTTCTGCCAAAGTGGCCGTATCGATCTAATAATAGATCTAGATCTTTCAAAAGAAAAAGAATGGAATTTGTGAAAGGATGATGTCATTATAGAGGTCGGCAAATGGGCTATGTTAAGTATTACTTTAAAAAAAATTTTTCTACTGCAATGATGTGTGTGGTTTATTTGAGAAGTTAAACTAACTTATCGACGGTTGCAAGCTCAGTCGAAAAGCTATTGTGGCGCATGCCGTTGCTGGATTTGATTAACTGCAAGGAATAAAATTGGAACATTTGCGCAGACCTCAAAGTGGTTGCAATAGTTTTAGGATTGCACCAAGGAAATACTAAACAGATGTGTTTTTTGTGCAAATGGGACAGTCGAGCACGCCACGAGTATTACGTTCGAAAAGAATGGCCGGACCTAACGAATTACATACTTGGACAAGAAAATGTACTGCCATCCCTTCATATAAAACTGGGTTTTATATTTGTTTCAAAATTGTGTGAAGGTTTTACAAAAAGACTGTGATGCATTTGCAGCCGCGGATCTAGTATTTGACTTTGGGGGGGCTAAGAAACTCTCAAAAAAATTATTTTAAATCGCAAAAATGTTAGTTTATTAGTGTATTACGCATAGAGAAAAAATTAAGAATTGCATGCTTCGATCAAGAATGTTTGATGACAAAAGTACGGTTACAATGAAAATTCTTAATCCAATGTGAATTTCTTAATCCAAACATTAACTTTTGATTCCGAATTTTCTGATTCATGCGCTTTCAAATCTATTTTATTTAACTTTGTTTGCCTTTTCCGCTCAATTACTATAAAACAAACTCCGGAATGAGAGCGACTTAAGCTCGTTTATAAGAACAGATTTCCTATATCTTCAAGAACAAACAAATTTTCGAAAAATTATTCCGTAGCGATTATTACTTCATGTACATTTCAATTATAAAACAATTGAAAATTTGCTATGGTATAATCTCATATGTACTTGTTCTACAATCTTCGCTTTAATTATTCCCGTCGTTCTCATGAAATTGCGCAGGTTGCACAATTTTTATACTCTGTACCAGAGGTACACTGAGTATGAGTTTGTGCAAAAGTGAATAACAGCCAGAAGGAAGCATTTCCGACCCTTTAAAGTATATATATTCTTGATCAGCATCAACAGCCGAGTCGATATACGAGGTGTGTTCAAAAAGTATCGCCAATTTTGTGTTTTTTCAAAAATTATTTATTTATTCATGAATATCTATTTTGTCCCCTTCAAAGTAATCCCCATGAGATATTATACACTTGTGCCAACGGTTTTTCCAATCTTCGAAGCACTTCAAAAAAGCATTTTTTTTTATCTTGTTCAGCTCCTCCTTCGATGCCGTCTTTATCTCGTCAAGCGTAGCGTAACGTCGTCCTTTCATGGGCCTCTACAGTTTAGGGAACAAGAAAAAGTCACAGGGGGCCAGATCTGGGGAATACGGTGGCTGCGGCATCATTAGTGTGTTGTTTTTGGCCAAAAAGTCGCGCACAAGCAACGATGTGTGAGCAGGGGCGTTATCGTGGTGCAAAAGCCAATTTTTGTTCTTCCACAAATCCGGGCGTTTCTGGCGGATTGCTTCTCGCAAATTGCGCATAACTTGCAGGTAATATTCCTTATTGACCGTTCTTCCCTGTGGCAAGAACTCATGATGCACCACGCCCCTGCAATCGAAGAAAACTGTCAGCAAAACTTTCACATTCGACCGAACTTGGCGCGCTTTTTCGGTCTTGGTTCGTGCGGCAGCTTCCATTGAGATGATTGAGCTTTGGTTTTCACGTCATAACCATAAACCCACGATTCGTCACCAGTTATGACCCTCTGGAGCAAATTTGGGTCGTCGCGGACAGAGTTTAACATCTCATTAGCAATGTTCATGCGATGCTGTTTTTGGTCGCAATTGAGCAATTTTGGTACGAATTTCGCGGCGACCCATTGGTAAAAATCGAATGGCACGAGCCAATCGATATGTTTAGGTCCTCAGCAACTTCTCTAACGGTGATTCGACGATTGGCCAATACCATTTTCTCCACTTCATTAATTTTTTCGTCTGTTGTTGAAGTGCTCGGGCGTCCGGCACGCTCTTCGTCGTTCACATCTTCTCGGCCTTCTGAGAACATTTTGTACCACCGATAAACGTTGCTTCGGTCCAAGGTAGCTTCTCCGTATGCCACAGTCAACATTCGGAATGCATCCGCGCACTTAATTTCGTTTTTCACACAAAATTTGATACAGGTTCTTTGATCCATTTTTTTGAATAGGTAAAAATCGAAGACGATCCAAAACACGTGCAAGCAAAGCAGCTGTCAACAATTAAGTGAACATTCAAAATGGCCGAGCTTGTCGGCATAAGTGAGAGACATGAGTACCAACATAACGCCACAAAAAATCGAAATTCGAATATACGTAACCCGCGAAAATTCAAAATTCGCGATACTTTTTGAACACACCTCGTAGATATAGCGATCCACAATTTTTAAGTTAAATCCTCGTTACTTTATGTATATATCAAATAAGGCCCAATATCTATCTATTCTAAAAATTACAATAAGATCGGACAAAAACCACTGATAGAGATCGCTTGTTATTGATTTGCAAACATGGACATCATATAAAAGGTCTTAGTCCAACCAATATTAAAAAGGAGCTTGATTCTACCTTACGTAATTCTGCTCCCTCGTTTACAACAATAAAATATTGGGTGGCTGAGTTTAAGCGAGGTCGTTTGAGCTGCGAAGATGAACATCGTAATGGGCGTCCAAATGAGGTGACCACTTCAGAAATGGTGGCCAAAATTAAAAAATGTGTATTGAGTGACCGGCGATTGAAAGCTCGTGAGTTAGCTGAATGTGTAGGCATTTCAAAAAGTGCTGTACATCGCATATTGACCGAAAAATTGGACATGAAAAGTTATGCGCAAGATGGGTGCCGCGTTTGCTGACTTCATAACAAAAACGCCGGTTCACACCTCTGCCGTTGCAATGGCTAAAATTAATGAATTAAAATTTGAATTGCTACCTTATTCGCCAGACTTAGCTCCCTCTGATTATTTCTTATTTCCAAACTTGAAAAAATGGCTCGGAGGACAAAGATTTGGCAACAATGAAGAGGTGGAGTCCGCGGTTAATGCCTATTTTGAAGAGCTTCACAGTTCTTATTATAAACAAGGTATCGATGCTATTGAACATCGCTGGGAAAAGTGTATCGACCTAAAAGGATCCTATGTTGAAAAATAAAAGTAAAAAAATGATAAATTTTTGTGTTTTAGTAGTTAGGTCGGCTATTTCTGGGACCGCCCTCGTATATAGACCATCGACACCCGTTTTAAAAACATATGATCGAAATCTAGTTTTTTATTAAGTTTACGAACTAACTCTATTTTCCCCCACCTTGTCCCTCGTTCCATTGACAGCTTCCATTACCCGTACCAAAGTGGTCGTACGACTAAAGCTTGTTTTGTGCAATTTTGGTCCTTGCCTTGTCTCCGACCAAAGCTCGAAGTCAAAATGGAAACCATCCAGATCATCGCAGTTCACGTTGCGATTGCCATCCACCCTTTGGCGTTCCATTACATGTTCCCGAACACGTGTTATACCATCCGAATTGCGGCAAATTATGGCAGCCAGGCTACTCTTGTAGATCTCCGCCAGTTGATCTTTGCAAGGGATGAAAATGAAATATGGAAATGGAATGGTACTTGACTTAACCCACCTCTGCTAAACCTTTGAGGCCCCACCTTTCGCTCATACCAATGCGAATCGCCCAGCTTAAGGCGCATGAACTGATCCGAGACCATACAACTCAGCAGTGGTCCAAATATGGCACCCTCCAGCGGAGGTTCGCTGAGAGCACCCGTGTACACATCCACATCTTGGGGGGATCTATTTAAAATTTGGTAACTTAAAGTCAAGTCACAGAGAAAAATCGTATCTACCCACTTATATATTTTCTTGATTGTCTTCAGCGTGGAATTGTCCACAGCCAGGGCCATCTGTTCCCAAGTGTCCACAGGAGGCAGCCGACAGTGACGTCTGAAAACCGGATATGCGGGTATGCCGTGGTCACGCCCACGTTGAATGTTAAGCGATACCAAGTCCAGGCCACAGATGGGCCCCTTTTCTTCAGCGGTGCCTTCGAACAGTTTCTGGGTAACTTCCAGCGAGAAGAAGCGATCAACCTGCATAACTGGTGTGTTAGCCGCCGTCAGAAGGGCATGGTCAATGCCCTGCTCTGCCCACAGCGAAAATGGATTGAAGAGCATCTTGTGCAGTTCCATGGCCTCCGGGGTGCTGTTGTGCCGCGTCACATTGAACAGACCCGGAAGAAGTGTGTGCGCAAAGCGAAAAGCGGCAGCGGCAAAGCAATTGGCTATGCTGGGATCCACCTCCGCATCGTACGTATCCGGCTCATCGAGATTATGGCTGGCGGGCAACAGACCCTTCGATTGAGTCAGATTTCGACCCAAGAGCACAGGCAAAAACTCATTGTAGGTAATGTGGGCCATTTGGGCTCCAAGAATCTTTCGTGCCTCCTGGTAGATGCGTTCATCATCCCACTCTGGATTCACGTGCTGCAGTCCCCTGGCTAAATAGTTGTGATTTCTGGCCCACAGCAGATGCATTGAGGTCAGCAGTAGATTCTCATTAGCTCGATCGTCGCCAGACTCAAAGCAATACTTGCCCTGTCGCGTCATTTGGACCCGATTGCAGCCGTCCTCGGGATTGGAGGAGATCGGCAGCAGTTCGCGTCCGTCGCTTGTAAGAAACATGCGAAGCGTGCCATTGATGAAGCTGCGCAGCTGGCTCTGGCGCTGCTCCAGATTGCCATACACCACGGATCCATCAATAAAAGCGGTGGCCTGGTTTAGCTGCATTCTGGGTCCAAATCTGCCCGTAGGAGCTGGGGCAGATCTCACAAAGTTCATGCAACTCACATTGAACTGCTCGTAGTAGGGATCGTTGGGCAGGATCTGAACCGGAAAGCATTCCGGATGCAATTCGCGAGTGGCCGCCAGGCAACAGTCAATCGACTCCCCCTCCTGCGAAGTGGTCAGAGAAGTGGCCGTTATGTCGTGGTCCATGAACTGACCAAACACGGCCAACATCACGGTGAAATTTGAGTCCGTTTCGTAGCTGGAGCGATGGATATTTAGCGAGACTTGTCGCGCTGGCGGCAACTGACCCGTATGACTAACCCGAGGAGTCGCTATACCATCGCCATAGTCTGGCGCCACCATCCGGCGGTAGGGCACCATGGAAGCTCCATAAGTGCGTGGATGCTGCTTGTTGTTGCAGACACCCGTTGATCGCCTGTAGCGAGCATTGAAATCACAGTCCAGCCTCAGCACAGTAGGATCGGGCAGCACGATCGGTGGCCCCCATCCAATATTACTGCGTCCCGGCTGTTTGGTGTAATTAAGCCTTCGCGCTATCTCCATAGTAGCATGGTTCTCCACGTAGCCTCGACGCGCCAGCTTACGCGCCTCCGGATTGGTGCTCAACGAACGATAGTGCCGAAAAGCTGGTGTATTTACAGCACTCGGCTGTAGACCCTCCTCGAAAATTTCACGATCACCCAAGGCCTTGATGCCAGCACTGACTGCCTGGGCGCTGTCGTGCCTACTTACCGTCTCATGGCTCAAGGCCCAGTCAGCCTCAGACTCGTCTGGCAGCGGTGACGTTGGTGGTATCTCTTCCGTTTCGTTTGTGGTGACAAAAAAGAAGCTGGGACCGCCATCCGTATTGGTGAGAGAGCTGTTGAACACCAGAGCCAGGCACAAGGCGGCAATTACAATCACACTGTGGGGACAAGAAAGTGAAATCGTTTTTGTGGTTAGGGCAATTGTGGTTCAGCGCCGCTGATCGACAAATCGTTCCGAGTGAGTCACAGACGGGAGCGGAAGGAAACGGAGAGCAAGCCCCAAGATAATTAAAGAATCATGTTGTGATTTCGAGGTTCATAAAACAGACCAAAAGCAAAATAAAACTTGATGATTTGTAAAAAAATTTCTTGATTTGAAATTATGTTGCACTTGAAGCCAAAATGTGAATATTGACCCTTCACATCCCGCGGTTTTTCAATGTTATTTATTTAAGAGGATTGTGGATGATACTTTAAACTCCGATTTAAAAAGAAAAATTTGGCTGCGGCTCTTTAATTTTCTTTTTAAATTAGCAAAACTTAACGTTCTTTGAACTATTTTACAAGGAATCGAAAGGCGAAAGCGGTGTATATGTTAAGATTATATTTGGTAGTCAATGGCACTAACATTCACATGGTTGAGCACACGTGGACTAGACGTTCTGGAAAAACCACATACAAAATTGCGCCTTGAACTATACCTCAAGATGTTAGTGTGGAAAATAGTTCCCTGCAAACATTTTGTCGTGTTGCTTATCTCTCTCTTCAAAGGGAGAGTTTGGCGATAGTTTGAGGAGATAATTTGGGGATAGTTTGGCGACTTACACAAACAAATAACATTAGGTATCGCATTTTACTCATTCAACAGATATAAAAGCTAAACGTGGTATCGCATTTTTTTATTCCAATCGGGAAATTGGCGATACATCACAAAGCAGGCCCGAATTTTACCTACCCCTTTTATATTAAGAGACAACGGAATAAAAACTTGAGAACTTCAAATGGAGTTATCTTTGCAATATGCCAGAAATAAATTGGTGAATACCTTTAGGCAATTCAATATAAATAAGTAGTATTTTAGCCTTGTAGTAACCAACCAGTGCGATAGTGCAACTGGCAGAAACTTCATTCCAATCGAGTCCGAGGGTCCAGGGTTCGTATTCCAGTGTAAGTGAAAAATTTATATATATACATAATTCAGGGATGCAAACCAGCTCTGAACCGAACCGAACCGCTTTTTCCAGCTTGTGAACCGAATCGCAAAACGAACCGCTTCCTTTCAGAATTGCTAAACCGAACCGAAAACCAGCCTTTAAGGATGATTTGACACAAATTTTACAACATGTACTCCTGTAAGTCTACCACAATTGCGAGCCGATCTCTTAATATGCCAACTTCAAATCCGACTTCAAAAGTTTTGGACATTCTTATAAGAATCTTAAAGATACTCAGATGGTTTATAGGAATTCAATCTCCAAAGTGTACGAAAAGTCACATTACGACAGAAATTATAATACAGTCAAACTTCTCTATTACAAACTTCTGTACAATAATGTTTTCTTTATAGCGAGCTAACTTTCAGAACACTGCAATTTCGTTCAATATTCAAACTATGCTATACTACGAATTTTCTATTTAACGAAGTTTATTTTTGCCCCCTTAGGACTCGCTATACAAATGTTCGACCGTACTTCATAATATGCCTTTATGAACCACTGAACTGAACCGAAACCGCGGTTCAGTTAGCTCCAAAAACCATGTAATGAACCGAACCGGCGGTACAGAGGGGACGAAAAACCCTTTTTTCTCAGAAGTTTGTTTTTTTCGCTTTTTTATCGCTTAGAAGAAACTTTTTCCTATCTCCCAGATCGCCTAGAAGTTATCGCATAGTGTCACATTTCTTCCCGTTAGAAGATAAGAATGCGATGTCGCTAGAGTAAAGCGATACTAGTCGAATCCCATTCTATCTTCCGCGATAAAAAGTGTTTGCTAGGATATAGAGCGACGAAATTATGTCAAGGTGTGAGGTTCAGTTTTTAAATATTGTTGCTGGTTCATTACAAATGACCAGCCCACTTTACTGTTTTTAGGCAACGAAAACTTATTAGAGTCTCCACCACCCATTGCATACTTTAGGTATATCTCGATTGAAAAAAATTGCAGAATTGTTTAGGATAGTTTATTTTAAAGCTGAGAAGTTGTACTTTCCGATAGTATCAAAGAGAGTCCAAACAATAAAATGTATTCCCCGAAAAACGCACCAAAAAGGGTCAAAATAGGCACTTTTAGTTCTCAAGTTACTAAAAATCTAGACGTGATGGACAATTTCTGAAAACGCAGTAGTGCTAAGCTTACGAAAATCATTTAAAATCACTGGAAAAATATACTGGAAAAAGTCTCATCTTGTTGCCTTGTGTAACTATTAGCATTGAACCGCGGAAGTCGCCCGCGAGTTTCTCGATAGCGAATATTGTTATACATTGGTTTACTGAAGCCTTGAACTCTGCAATCGCGAAAAACAGCTACAAATGAAAAAGAAACAAATTATTGAAAGATTGAACGCAAAATGTATAATACTTAGTTAACCTTGCTGTTAGCCGGGCAGTTAAACATTTTAGAAGTTTTTTATACAAAACATGGCCGATTTCTCACAAGCCGATCTTTTGGAAATTTTGTAGATAGGATGACGCAGGGATTAAACGAAGCCAGAAGGCTGTCGGATGCGGATGCAACTACTTGATTCTGTCAATGAACTTTGGGACTGTTCGGAAATAGCTGTGAATGTTTAAAAAATTGGATACACATAGCTTTGATTTAATTTTTGGATAGAAGGTTTTATTAAATATTCGGCCCTGTTCTGAATTCCGAGTCGGTTTTCGTGTAAACGTTGCTTTTTCTAATGTAAAGCTCACAATTTTATATCAAAAGTAAGCAGAATGTCTATGGTTACTAGATCAGGTCCTTCTTTTGACCGAATTGAATGCTTGTCCCCTTCCATACAACAATGTTAAGTTTCAACCCAAAAAGCAAACGTTTACACGAAAACCGACTCGGAATTCGGAACAGGGCCGATTAAAAGAAATTGCTACCGAATTTAAAATTACCCCCACTTGGATAGCAATTTTTTTAAAACAAAGCAAAATGCAGCTGAGTTTAAGAGCAGTCAGGCTTTTAACGGGTTTTTGATATTCCTGAGGATTTTCGAACCCAAGCACATTAAACCACACTCAATAGGTCATGTTACCCTCACGCACAGATTAGCTTCAATTAAATGTGCATAATTAAAGTAATTGCTTCCCATCCCTTCACTTGGATGCACACACCACTCACATAAATGTAATGCCAATGCAACATTGAAATTGTCTCATTTTATTGCGGCGCGAACGCGGTGACACGCCACCAGGAAATACGTATTCTGGTCCCTGATAGGGCGGCAGGACTACATATCCGGAACCGCCGGCGGCGGCGGTGGTCAATGGCGTTGTTTCGTCCGTCATGATCAAAGCACAACTGATGCCTGCCAGTAATGCAGACTGCAGACCGGCCGCCTCAACGTTAGGCACTTGAAAGGCTTCCACTCCGCCACACTTCAGCTACTTTCGCCAGCAGAGCGACCCACAGAGCTGACAAAGCAACTTAGTGCATAATATATTATAATGCCAGCGTTTGAGCAGCAGCAAAGCTGGCAGCTGTTGTCGTCACCCCCAAAGACTAAGAAGTCCAAACACCATTTCGAACTCTTAACTTAGGTTTAATAAATGCTTTACGCACTCATGCTACACAATGATTAGACTTCCATATCATCTGGCTGTTTGAACATATCGGCCGCATACTCATAGGTGAGCTTCAACAAATACTGGAACGATTTTTGTTGTGGCAGCTCGCCCAACTCCATGCTGTCCAGAAAATCCTCCATAGGCGGCAAAAAGTTGTCACCGTCCTGACCCATCAGCTGCGAGATTTCAATGATTTTGAAGAAGAGCAACTTTTGCATATAGTCTAGGGCATTATTGGGATCATAGTCTGTCCAGTTGTCGCGACGAATTGCTGTGCACCAGATCTTGTGTCGCAAGTCATAGGGCTGTTCTAAGAAAAGCAGCAATTCCAATGCCTTCCGAAACTCAACTTCGCTGGCGGTGTCGTTCTCTTCGGCTATGTACAGCTGTAAGAACATGAATACATAAATTGTGTTTTCACCAACTTGTGACCACACTCACATTAATAATTTCCTCCACCTTGAGCACCTTCTGATCCGTTGAATCGTAGCCAAAGTTTTGTAGAATGTCGTGACCCAAATGAGCCTGATACTCAACAATCGTCAGATCGTTATTTATCTTCTCCACCTGAGCCGTTAAGTCGGAATCAGCTGCCGCGAAGGCAGCCAGTTTGGCCAGCGACAACATCGACTTTTTGCGAGCCACAAACTCCGTTTCATTGTGGGCCAAATCATACAACACCTTGGCCGCCCGCTCGAAGTCACCGTTAAATATCAGCTGTATCCAGCCCAGTGACGGATGGTCGCGCATGAACTGCGCCAGTGCAGTCTGGTTGCCCTTGAAGCGTTCAAACACTTCACCACGTCGATTCTGGCGCAAATGCCAGTTAATGGCAAATTGCGAAAAGTCCAATTCCTCGTACTTGCGGGTGTATTCGTCTAAGCGGTCCTTATCCTGAGTCTCATCGCAGATGATGACCAAACTCTGGAAATCCAGATATTTTTCGGCTAGCTTAGCGGCCTGTTCGTACTGTCGATCTTTAACTGGAAGGTGAAGATGTAACAGTTGACATTAGAACAGGAACGAATCAAAACACAAGTCATACTTACTTAGCACCGAGATGAGCTCACGTCGCTGTGCCTCAAATTGCTGCTGCAGCATATTGTACTTTTCCTTGTCGCGTACACTTTCCAAATACCTCTTGCGCCCATCCAGCACCAAGTCGATTAGTTCGAGTATTTGCTGATACAACTGTTGCTTTAGCTCCGTCTCACTTACACAGTGGGCACCATACCGCACGGATATATCTATGAGGCGAGTGAGAGTGTCACGAACGCCTGCACCGCCCGACATGGCCGTCCAGGGTAGAAACTCACAGGTGGTCAACTTGTCGTTCAGCAACCGAAAGCTTGAGGCATGCTGTTCCCGGTAACGAATCACTTGCCCCAGTGTTTCCAAGACAACAGCATTAATGTCGTATATATAATGGGCCACCGATAAAGTGGTCTGACTTTGGGCCGCAATTCGATCATTTGCCATATCCGCCAGAACCTCAAAGATACACTGGAACTTGCAGAGTTTTACATAGAATATATCGTGGGTGGTAAGGCTGCCCAGGGGCTTTTCATCCCACATGGCCACGGTGGCATCGATGGCCTCCTCAACTAGTTTGGGCATTTTGCTTTGTAAGGAACGCATAGCCAGTGCAGCCACAATCTTCTCGCTAATGTCGGCCAGAATGTAGCTGGTGGGCTTGAGCACATTAGTGCCACAGGGTATGACATTAAGCTGGAGATTAAATTGATTTAGTGTGATTTCCTAAACGAATTCATAGAAGCAACTGACCTTTTCCCAGATGCCGCTGGAATGCAAAAATTCGATAAAATGCTGGAAGGCAACGACCTTGTCGCGCAGTTGATTGATAATTTGCATGGAACGCGAACTGCCTAAAGCATGACGATTGACGATATCCTGCTCCTCCAGAGCTTCTTCCCAGCGGGGATCGGCAACAGGCAGATCCTCAGCCAGATCCTCGGCAATAGTAACGACAATTCTATAAATTATGGATAATGATTAGTGGTGCACCCTATGGCATACGGCTGTACATCACTCACCTGTCCAGTTTGTAGGCATCCAAGGGCGCACCATTGGGATCGGTTTCGCAAACGCTGCGTAGGAGCTGGCTTACAATTGTCTTGACCATGTTGTTGTTGCGTTTCAGGCGATATAAGAAAGCTGCCTTTAGTTGGCCAACATCATCGCTCAACTCACTGTACACATCATCCGGATCCAGCTCAAACATGTGTAGATTATTGGCACTGGCAGCCAAAATGGATTGTTCCGGATTGGCATTAAAACTGGCATTAAACGAGGTGGGCGCAAACAGATCGGGTGTGTGGCAAGTGCTCATGTTCAGCAGCTCGGTGCTGTCAAAGTCACCCGGCGTAATTGAGACCAGCCCATGGGTGCGGCTAAAGAAGAGCGGCAACTGGCTGCACATGCTGGCACTCAATATGCGATCGTCGTGCAAATGAAACTCAATCTTCTCCGCCTCTTGTTCGGCTGTGGGAGCAGCATTGGACAAGTGCAAAGGATACACCACCTTGTGTGTGTATAGATAGATATGACTGTTGCCTACAATAAAACGCAGGCTGAGGCAATCCTGCACTGTCTTGGAACTGTAGAATTTGTTGATCTTCAGCGGCGTAAACGAGTCCAGGTGCATGGCCTCTGGCTGCATGCTCGACACCACTGGAAATATACTTTCGATGAGCAATAACACAGTACGACACTAAAATAAAAACCCTGGAATAGACCCTTAAATTCTCTACTTTGGGAGACGATCAAATTTTGAATCTTAATTAAATTGTGCAACCAAATAAAAAAAAAACAAATTACTAAATCTTTCCCCCCATTTCTTTCCACAAGTTTTTAAAAACCAGACCAGAAAAGGGCCCTAAGGTACCACCAGAAGAGGTAAAACCTAAATTTTGGAATATCTTTAAAAGCTCTCGGTAGATTTTCAGTCAAATCGAAATTTATGTCATAATGAGCTATTTGCATGTCCCTAAGATATGGAACACGACAGCCAAAAAACCGCGAATTCAATTACCATTTTAAGATTCAATTACGAACGACTCCATATAGACCATTTACTTTGCACTCTACTTAGCCAGAAAAATGTAATTGTAAAAAATGTAAAATGGCTTGGCTCAATCTCTTGGCTTGTGCGCTTCTAATTTTCGCACAAGAGAATGGGACCTACAGTTTAACGCCGAATCCAAACGGCAGTTTGAGAAGCTTTTGCATAGCTAATTACTACAAAGCTGGCGCCAACAGCAGAGAGGAGTGACCGGGTGTAAAGTTTATTCAAAGAAAAAACTTTTTATTAGATGCTCCGAGGCGGGATCGAGTGCTAAAAAAGGTATATCTAAATTGAAAAAAAATCTCAGAATTGTTTGGGATTGTTCATTTCAAAGCTAAAGAGTGGTACTTTCCGATGGTATCAAAGAGAGTACAAAGAAAAGTTTGGATTCCCTGAAAACGCTCCTAAAAAGTGTCAAAATAGGCACTTTTAGCAACTTTAAGCTCAAATTACTAAAAATTTCGAAGTGATTGACAATTTCCGAAAACGCAGTATTGCTTGGCACGCGAAAATCATCTAGAATTACTATCAACCCTTCACTATACTGGAAGAAGTCGAATTTTGTTGCCTTGTGTTACCTGTCGAATAAAGAAAAACGCTTGGTAATGTCACTTTTAGTTTTTGTGTAATTTAATTTTTGTAAACCCTTAAAAAATGGCTCCTGAAGAAATACACTACCCTTAAAATCACAAGACTCCAAATTTACTTATTGTACATGAGGGATAAACCCATTGTAAAACTGGACCAAGAGAACATTAATGCAAATCAAAAGATTGAATTGTACGTTGACAACGGTAGTTTTTTCTGTGCTGTACTCCCTGACGCTCATACAAATATACGTAGACATCCGGCAGTCAGTTAAGGGTAATCAGAGACTATAAATGAAATGTCAGCCGCACGGCAGTTGATTTTGGGCCAACATATTCTCTGTTAACCATTCGGCTGTTAGTTTAGGGAAGGGGCCGGGAAAACACTAAATCCCATTTTTGCATTGGTGTGTGTGAGAGCAGAGCAAAATTTGATTCAATCGCGACGCATCTAAACAATAGCCGAACACGCAGCGCTGCGACGCTTATAGTGCCTATAATGTGCATAGAACAACAAAATTAGTAACGGCCATATATATTAATGTCGGGTAAATTTGAAGGGAAATTTCAATGCGGAGTTTCGATTTTACATTAGTGTGTTGCCTGTGTGCAAAGTTTGTTCGCCCAGTTGGACTTGACTGCATGCCAGAAGCACATCCCGCATATAACGTTTGCCACTAAGAAGTAGTTGCAAAAACCAAAAATCTCCCATTCGCTTTTGTATAGGGGCGAAACGCAGTAGAAACTGTTCTATTAGAAGCGACGTTTGCATGGGTTTTTGTTGTTGGTTCAACTTCGTAAAAACGCTCGGCTGTCTCTGCCTCATGCAGCACGCGTGACTTTATAAGGGACGTTTGCATGCTATGCAGATTTTATGCCTTCCAACATAAGGCAAAAAGAACATGTTTGAAAAAAACGAACGGTCGTCAATCGTTCGGGCCTCATTTCACATATTGGTTACCATCTCTGTACAGAACGAACACGGGTGCTCCATGCGTGCCATTAGAAGTGACGTTTGCCAACCTACTGCCAAAAGAAACGTGCATCAGTTTTCATATAGATTATATGCCTTCTATCATTCTGCAAAAGTTGGTTGGGCATTCTTAATAGTAAAAAGAAGTGTGCCAGAAGGCATTCTTTTCGGAACCACGTTCCGACAAATCCGACTGGGCGGCAGACTTTTCCAACGCACAGCACACTAATGCAAAATCGAAACTCCACATTGAAATTTCCCTTGCCATTCACTTGTGTGGCCGTTACGCGTCTTGTTGTTCTATGGTCTTTGCTGTGCGTAAGCCGCTGCTTTTGAGAGCTTTCCGTTGCCCAGTAGATACCGACGTGCCGGCCGCTGGTTTAAGGGTAACCGCACATCTGCAACAGAGTTTGTGCACTAAATGTCAGCTATCCGCCAGGCGATTTCAGACAGCCATCGGCTTAGGTATATTCGTTAACATACAGTCTGTAAAGGATAACCGTAAGCGCTGCCGATCCGCATACAACCTGATGGGGCATAGCCGAGCGAGCTCCTTCTCAATCTCTTGGCTTGTGATGTTTTGTCTTATTGCCAGAGAAATTACTTACATGGAAGTAGCCCATTCGATCCACCCAATATTTGAGAACATTTTCAATTGTTTCGGCACGTATGTCAGCAATAGCAACACGAATCTCGTTCTTCAACTCATCAATTGTTTCAGGATTGCGAAGCTATCAATATTCTTATAAGTTTTGATCCAAATGACTCCAAATTTAAAATAAAGCTGATAAAAAGCCGAAATAATTAAAAAAAAAGCCAGAATTCCCGCTGTCCGCTGTTTCCCAAATTTTCCCGCAATCCGGATTTAAAAAAAGCTAGAAATGACGGCGAAAAAAAGCTGATCTGGAAACACTGAAAAGTACCCAACGAACGCGAACCTAGGGTACAATTGAAAAACTGGGTATAAGGTGAATTTAAGGTTCTCATCCCGGATTTGAAAAAAAAATTAGATTTTGTCGAACTGTGTAATCTGGTAAACTATCAATCCCTTTACTCACCCATAGCATAGCACATTTGTGGAGCATGAGCCGCATTCACAGCCCCAGCCAGAATGTATGACTTGCCACTGACCACACAAAAGTCCAGCAAATGCAACTCAATGTCCACACCATCGGCCGGTAGCCTCACATTCCAGAACTTCTGTTGAAACTCTTCACTTATTTTGCGCACCAGCTCCGCATCCTCATAGATCAAATTCTCCGAGTTTCCCTTGTTGGATATACTCCAGCGCTGAATGGCACGATCCGAGAGCACGGCCACCACAGTTTCGCCATTCTGGGAATTGCTCTCAACGCACATGCCCACCAAGCTCTTCAGAAAGAGGAGAAAAGTGAAGTGTAAACGGATAATCACAAAATTGTGCCTGATCCTACCTGCTCTTTGTCCCCGCCTGTGTTCATACCAATTAAAATCGATGCAAACTTCTTGCCAAAGCCGCCCAAGAAACTTGTGGACGGTTTGATGGTCTTGTGATGCAGCGAGTAACGTCCATTTGTTAGTCCCACGCGCAAAAAGACCAAATTACTGGTACTGGTCACAGCCAGATAGCCCTGTTGCGTTGGCAAATTCAGCAGTTGGACAAACTCCTGGCCCGTCAGAATGGACAGATCCACAGAGTTACCGTCATGGGCAATGGAGGACCAATAACGCACATCCCCCGTGGCAGAGACGGCCAGACAGGAGGTCATTTGCTGACCCTCTGTCTGAAACACGCTAATCAAATCGCTCTTGTGGCCGATATCGCTGTAGGGCAGGGTGAGCTCACGGCATGGGGCCAAGGCTCCGCCCCGCCTAAGGGATTTGCCCGCGCGTGGAGGAGAGCCCGGTTTGGGCGTATCTTTGTATTGCCAAATCAAAAGGCGACGTCCTTGAACAACCTGCAAAAAAAGGTTGATGAATGATTCGATGCTAGGAATCAGGGTCAAGTTAAGGGAAACTCACCCATGCCCAGCCATTGTTGGCCACCTTTGCGGAAACTGTACCCGACATGGCACCAGCGAAGGTCAGCGCCTCGTTCACAGCCACCGGCAGGGGGCAGCCATAGCTCTCTACCACATTATAGTCCGATCGAATGCCCGGTATGGACTGAGTAGAGCGCACCGACAGGCTGAGGCGACTAGAAGGCAATAGAAAATTGAGTAAATAATCTGATGTTTTATGGCCAAAACTCACCTGTTGCTCAATGCTGTTTTCTTTAAGCCTCCCGGCGTGCCAGGGAGAGCGTTACCGCCAAAAAATGATTTTCTCGTGCTGTCTGCAGCCGCCGTTGCCGGCATGCTTAGACGCCGCATTCCCGGAGATGATTCTCGCGACATGCCGTACAGTTGCTTCTGCATGTTTCGTTCCATCATTTAAATTGGCCAGTTCTTAGTCAGTTATTAACAAATCATGCGAAAATAACAACTTCGCCGGTTAGCTACGAGGTTGGAACGATAACAATTGGTGGCGATAACTGTAAAGTTATCGATAGTAACAAATCAGTTAGTGATGTGCGCTTCAAGTTACAGTGGACTGTGTGATAATAACTATCTGTGAGTAATTTGGAATTGGAAAACAACCAATCCAAATGTCGGTGTTCCTCAAATGCTGGAGATTTTATTTTTACCTTGCAGAGGGATTATAAAATTGCCCGGATGTAAGAAATCTTAGCAAAATTGAGCGAGATGGATACAATCTTCTTTTAATTTCCGTTGAAAGGTAATCTACTTCTCTGCAATATATGACTGCTTTTCTCAATGGTATTACGGCCCCATTTTCCATTCCATTCTCTGAATCCCCAATAAAAGCCTTTTTATTTATTTAAAGATAAAATTTTGAAATTTTTAGTTAAAATGTTCGGCTACTTGTCTTCTAATATGTAGTTTAAAATTTCCACAAAAAAAATTTATCGAAAGGTTTTTTCGATACTTCATTGAATTACATTTTTAATTCAAGTTAAGCTAAACTGCTAAACTTGGTTAATTTTTTTAAGATTTGGTCGTTTTTTTTGTTAGTTGAAATAACGGTGTAATTAACGGGTTTTCCAAATTTTCGATAAAGATGAACCGAAATGTTCGATATATTTGTAAAGAGCATCCACACTACAAGTTTGAAAATAAAACAACGTATGAATGATTGAAAGATAATTTTATTAGCTTCAATTTTTAATCATAAGTTATTTTAAATTTGAGATATTTGAAATTAAGGACCGTTTTCTCATGTTCATGTTTTTGCAAATCTAGGTGGATTTGGTCATTTTGCACTGCTCATTTTGAGCATGAGCTATGGAAATGCGTTAAAACCACCTAGATTTGCAAAAACAGGGACAAGAGAAAACGGCCCTTAGTTAGAAGATCTTATTCAAAAATGCAAAAAACGATGATTTGGGATTATCTCAAGAATTACTCTTGCAAACCGATGTTATTACGGGCTCAATAAGGAGTTCAAGAGCAGAGACCTCTCTCGGAAAACGAAAATTGCGCTATACAAGTCGCTTATCATCCCAGTCCTGCTATAGGCGCAGAAGCATGGATGAATGACAAAAGAGGATGAGGCGGCAATTGGCGTGTTCGAGAGAAAAGTTCTTCGGAGGATTTATGGACCTCTAAACGATGGCGGCGAATTTCGCATCCGAATGAATCGCGAACTGTATGAGCTCTATGGGGACACTGACCTAGTCAAGCGCATAAAACAACAGCGTTTGCGCTGGATAGGACATGTTACGGATGATAACGCTCCAACAAAGCGTGTGTACAATCGGCATGCGATAGAGTTGGGAGGCACTCCCCCGCCTGGTCGACCAAAGCGGAGATGGCGTGACCAGGTGCAGGGAGACATTGCGAACCTGGGAGTGTCCTTCTGGTGGAAAGTCGCTCGGGACAGAGGCGAGTGGCGGGCATTAGTAACAGCGGCCGAGACCGTAAAACGATTATGATGGCCAAAGAAGAAGAAGAAGAAGATTATCTCATCATCTGTTCTACTTAAAATTTCTTTTAATCGTACATAGCCTAAAAACTATTGCCTGTACAGAAAATTTTAGAGCCACAAAGAAAGGTAATGTTATTATCTATAACCGTGTCTTAGACAATTTTACTCCAAAGTCAATCGCTTTCAAGATACAGAGCAATTTGCGTTTTCCAATATGGCGGCCGTTCCCAATGAATCAGGGTGACACAAATTTGAGCTAAAGCCTTTTATGCCCTGTCCTCACTACAACTGCATTTTGCATTTTCACATTCTGCAGAATATACATTTTCGTCAATTGACGAAGTTTCCAACACTACATTAGGTCGCGACACATTAGACAGTCCCCTACCACGTATCAAAAACCTGGCTGGTCAATATTTCTTGCATAAGTATACCCATTTTTAATTTGACTGGACTAGAAACTTTAATGGATTGATTGGAATTATTCTGCGACACTTTGACACATCTCTTGTAACGAGTCATATCAATGTGACTTATCGAAACGAAATGTCATCGCTAAATCTTGGGCACCCCCCACATAAGTATGTAATTTCGCATTAGCTCGTAAACAATAGGAAAATTTGCTTAATGCAATGGCCACCTGGGCGCAAAAGGAACCCACAGGTGTCAGCAAGCGTAGGCGTTGGAATTTGGAAGGTAAAGTTCTGCTGCGCGGACATGAAATCGAGTTGAAATGATTAACCCACACACAGATCGCGCATCGTTGAACAAACTGAAGCACCACATTGCGGAGGAGGGTTGCCCTCAGTTGCAATATGACTTGGCGAAGGAGTTGCTTGAGAACGCCATAGGTAAGCGAGAGTCTGGTGTGCTTGCGTGGAATTACTATTCCTCCTCTATTTCCATTTCATGGCCAGCAGAACCAAACCTGACGAACAGCAGCAGCCAAAATCAGAAGGCCGTCAATTGGCTGGTGAGTGCAGCTCACAATGGACACGAGGATGCGGCAAAGTTGTTGCGCAAGTGCTATAACGATGGCAGTGGAATTACGGCGGAGAATGCGGACGAAGTGCGTCACTGTCTGTCCATGACAGCGGGCGAACGGGCAGCGAGGAAAGCGGCTCGCGAGCTGTTCGCCTGCCTGTCGAATGGCAACGAGCACATAACACCGAAGCAACTGGAACGCAAGATGCGGCGCATCTACAACTTGCAGCGCAAGCGCCGTCGGCGTGACAATAAAGACGATGCCTCCTCCAGCAGCGAGTGCGAGCCGGAGCAGGAGGAATGCGAACCGTTGGAGGACAGGGCGACCATGGGACAGGCGAATGTGGAGCGTCGTCGATTCATTACGGAGGCGCATCTGGTGTCGGCGGCCTCCAACTATAGCGCAGGCCGCCTGCCCCTCGTCAACGAGACGCTCACATTGTCAACCCCTCATCCGGACAGCCTGGACCATGTACCCTGCTTCTACCGTCTACTGTTTCATCCGCTCATATTCTTCACCCTGTTCTATCACCGTTTCCTCAACGTGGTGGTGTCGCTGCCACATCTCCTGCCCATAAGCGTGCGCTGCAGTCTGCTGGTGATTCTCTACTGGTGGAGCACCAGCTATATGCTGCCACTGGTGACCTACTATCTCAGTTTAAGCGTCATGCTGTGGTCCACCTGCCGGATGCTGAAGACCAAGCAGCAGTTCGTGGATTTCCGCATCTGGTCGGGCCTCTTCCTCAGCTACGGAGACCACAACATCGAGGCGGACATGGCGGAGCACCGCTTTCTGCGCAACAACATGAAACCGTATCTGTATTACTTTGGCGCCTTCGTCTGCAACCTGATTGTGTATCCCTTGGTAACCGATGCTTGGCTGCCGCACTCGGAGCTTACCATCATCTCTGGCGCCTGCACCTTCCTAACCATGGGAGTGTCCATGTACGCCACTTCCTCACACCTGTTCCCCGACTGGCTGGTTGTTGTGTCGTTTGCCGTTAATGTCCTAGCGAAATATCCCTATGAAATGGATGAGGTGGTGTCCAACCGTTGGAGGTTCTTGGATCTGCGCGTGCCTACCTTCTCGTCCTTTGTGATTGGCAACGGCATTGAGTTCTGCTTGAACTGTCGCACTGCCTTGTACCTGTTCATACCAGTGCTTCTGTTGCTGCTGGCTAGGCGTTCGCATTGGCATGGAGTCTACACCTACCTGATCCCACACTGCGTCACGCTCACCTGGTTGCAAGTGTGTATTGTCACCTCGCAGAGCGCCACCATGTTTGGGGCTATGAGGGCGGCCCTGGGACTAGCCGGCATAGTGCTGTTCTTGCCGCTGTTCGGAATTGTGGCGCTGCTCGTGCCCGTTTTCGTGGCCATCGATAGTTTGGGTCTGGCTAGCGAGGAACTGCGCTGGGGCAGCACTGCGGTAGCGTGCGGTCTGGTGGTTCTACTATCCTGCGTACTGGCCCTGAATCGGGCTACCCAGAAGTACATCACCATGTTGCAGGTGGGTGGCATTGAAAAAGCAGGCAGCTCTGCAAGTGATTTACTGGACAAGCTAGAAAGTAAGAATTACAGATGCGCTTTTAGCCAGGGATGCAAACCAAACTAAACCGAACCGGCGTAACTTCGAAAATGCTGAACCGAAACGAAAACCCCAAATCAAAACGGTTCAAAAGTGAAAACATTCAAGTGTTCTCTATGAAATTCTTAAAGAATTCAATTTCGAATTTGTTGAAAAGTCTCATATTCACTCTAGAAATCATATGGGGTATTCACAACCCCCAGAGCTGTGGAATTGTTTAATTGAGAAATTTTTAAATTGTGCACAAAAAATGTAAAATTCGTCTATTCAACAATTCCGCAGATCAACTGGGGGTCGTGAACACCCTAATTATATTTCAAGTATAGGAGTAAAATATCGAGGAAACGACACTTTTGGTGTGCTTCGACATTTTAAAAAGCTGTTTGGTATGAAAATGCTTTCTCTGACAAAATCTCTATAAATATAAAATAGTTTGTCCTGATTCACTGACTGGTTCCGGCCGCAAGGAAAATTCCCGGGAAATTCGATATGTAAAAATCTATTTTTCATCCAATTGACTTGAAATTCGGTTTGTAAGGATAACGAAGTTTGGTTAAACAAAAAAGGCTAAAAAAAAAAACAAATCAGCTGGAGCTGCACGCTGGCGGCGCAAGGCTGGCGGCGCAAAGCTGGCGGCGAGAAGTTGGTAAGGTGCATGCACCAACTCCTATGCAGAATATGGTCCGAAGAGAGTATGCCCGAAGATTGGAGTCTAAGTGTTCTCTGCCCAATACTTAAAAAAGGAGTCCCTGCAAACTGCGCCAATTACCGCAGGATCAGTCTCCTACCCATTGCATTTAAGGTTCTGTCATGTATCTTATGTGAACGTCTAAAGCCGAGAATGAGCTAACTGATTGAACCTTATCAGTGTGGCTTTAGACCTGGTTAATCCACCATAGACCAAATATTCACATTTAGACAAATACTGGAGAAAACCCATTAGACGAAAATCAAAACCTACCATCTTTTTGTTGAGTATAAAGCCGGTTTCGACACACCGATAAGGTCAAAGTTCTTTGAAGCCCTGTCTACTTTTGGTATACCAGCAAAGTACGTTCGACTTTGCATGATGACGTTGAGAAGCACACGAAGCTCCGTCAAAATAGGAAAGAACCTCTCCGAGCTTTTCGATACCAGAAGAGGTTGTAGGCAGGGTGACACCTAATCGTGTAACTTCTTTAATCTGCTGATGGAGTATATACAGCGCCAGTGCCCAAATGCTAACAGATCGGCCACCATCTTTTATAAAGATGTAATGCTACTTGCATATGCCGATGACATTGACATTATCGGCAAATCCAAACGGGCGGTAAGCAAGACGTTTTCAGATATTGAGAAGCAGTCAAAACTCATAGGCTTAGCGGTAAATGAGCAAAAGACGAAGTTCCTAATCTCATCGCGCAGTAAACCTACGCGTCTTGGACAATCTGTTGCAATGGGAGAGTACAACTTCAAGGTTGTAAAGGACTTTGTCTACCTCGGAACGATGATTACCATCGACAACAACATCAATCTTGAGATACGAAGAAGAATAACTCTTGCAAACCGATGTTACTACGGGCTTAGTAAGGAGTTCAAAAGCAGAGCCCTCTCTCGAAAAACGAAAACAGCGCCATACAAGTCGCTTATTATCCCAGTCCTGCAGTACGACGCAAAAGCATGAACATTAACAACAGGGAAAAGAGAAGAGAAAAGTCCTTGGGAGAATTAATGAACCTTTAAAAGTTGGCGATGAGTTCCGCACCCGTATGAACCACGAACTGTATGAGCTCTATTGGGACACTGATCTAGTCAAGCGCATAAAACAAAAGCTCCAGTAAAAAAAGTGTACAGGCGGAAGGCAAACGAATTAGGAAAAGAAAGAAGTGTAGGAGTTGGGAAAAACAGGTGCTGAAAGACATTGAGGCGCTTAAACTGACCAACTGGTGGCAGCTCGCACAAGACAGAGACGAGTGGCGGGCATCAATTGCAGCGGCCGAGACCGTCAAACGGTTGTGATCGAAATATCGGGCCAAATAAGAAGAAGAACAAAAATTCAATAATTACGGAACTCGGTTCTCAAAAAAAATTGTATCGGTTTCGGTTCCGGTACGTGAAATGAAACTGTTTTTTTCGGTTAACGGTTCCGGTATGAATCCCTGGTTTTTAGGCTTCAGAATCGGCGAAATTAATGTCAATCCTTGAACAGAAATGCAATTTTTCCAACTTTTCGGACTGCCTTACGCTCGAAAGTCCGGAAAAAATCTCTTTCCAAACAGATTAGAGCAAAATTCGAGACGTTATCCTTAGGCACAGGCTTTAAGGGTTGAGATTCGGCGGAATTAAGAGCGATCCTAGAATAGAAATGAGTTGTTCGCATATTTTCAAAGTTGCCATCAATTCAAAAGTCCCAGAAATAAATATTTCGACAGATTCATTAAAAAGGACAGAGGTTTTGTGTTGAGATTTGACAGAATTTCTCTTCTCTTTCAGTTGCTTATGGGGCTGACCACAGCCTGCGTGCTCGTCTTTCCCTACATGACATCCAGTTTCAAGGACACACCCCGCTTTAACGCTATGCCCCATGTGGGAGTGCATTCCCTCTCGTCTGTGGACACCCTGCAATGGCACAGCTTTTATGCTGTCTGCGGACAGCCTGTAGAGGAGCAACCGAACAAGATTAAGGCCCAACTTCGCTGCTCCCACCTGAATGGACTACCGGTGGCCTGGGAGGGTCGCGTGGATTATGTGCAAATCGCTCGCGCTTCCAACATGCTGGAAGACATCATTGCCAACTATCTGCCCACCTGGCTGGGCAAGATATTGCGCTGTGTACACGGAGAGAATATCTCGCAGCATTTCCAGCAATGCGATGCACTGCAGGATGGTGAATGCGAGGAGTGGCAGCGTGTGTTTAAAATGCTTGGACGTGAGGGACGATGCACGCTACAAAGTTGGGATCGCTACGAGTATGAGCTTATGATCAAGGTGGACTCTGGCAACGGTGGTAGTAGGCTGCTCCTGGGACGTTCTCCCTCCTACACGAATGTAATGCTCCGTGCCCATCACGATTTCGGTAATTTTACACGGTTGCTCAGCCAGGGTGATCACGTCATGTTCTATGGCCTGCTGCACAACTCGCGCCTGCTGGCCAACAACAATCCCGTTCAGGTGCAGCTTAAAACAATCGAGTGTTTGTCCTGCAAGACGGCAGATCTGAGAACGGTAAGCATTGAGCGCGTGGCAGCCGTCTCTCCCATGGATGCACGCCTCCAGGATCTGCAACGGGGCATCAAGTATTTGCTGAATGCCCTGTTGAGTCCTCTCATTACCTTTAAGTAGAATTGATGCAATAAAAGACAAAACCTCTCAGACAACTTATATGCATTTAATTGGATCTAGTCGATTACAATAATGGGTGGCTTCACGGCGGTGACAATAGTCTCCACCAGCGGCATAGCCGACTCGTGCTGTAACCCATCAGTGGACTGCTTTATGTGCTCCTCCAATTCCAGAAAAGTGCTAAACTTAAGATGTGGACAGGCCAAGCAGCTGTGCGTAATCTTCATCTTCACGGACGGAACATATGGCTGTGTTGACGTCACTGTAGTCTCTTCGCCTTGGCCTTCACTAATCTTGGAACGCTGCCATATCTGAGTGGTCACTTTACGTTCTGGCTTGGTCCGTGGGGAAGGGAACTGGTCACAGTCGAGGATTTTAGTCTTTGTGGTCACATCATTTTCTGGTTCGGCTGGTGAGGCGATAGATGGAGGCAACAGCTGGTCACAGTCAATAATTTGGATCTTTGTCAATGACTTGAAGGGTTCCATCAAACCAAATTCCTTTATCGAACTGGCGCTCATCGACTTGGGTTTGCACTTCGGTTCCGAGTCCAGTCCCGAGTGCGGTGCATGAAGCTCGCATGGTTCCGCGCACCGAAAACCATCCGGGCAATTGATCAAAAACTGCACTCCATCCAACAGTAGCTTTCTGTGCGTCAGATTGTCGATGCCCAGCATGATGAGGTCGCTGGTTATGATGAGTTTACAGTTGGCAATGCTGTCGTAGCCACGCTCTAGGAAGCGCGGTAGGTACTTCTCCATGGTAAGCAGCACCAGCCACTCACGCACTGCTTGAAGGCACATTCTGCCGTATGAAATGATCGACAAGGTTAATCTTTATTCAATTGTTTAACAGTTAAGTCAATTCGATCAATTTTCAATACTGACATTTGGTTTTGTTGAAATTTTAAGCGCTCCTTAATATTATGACAGCTTCGGGCAGCCGTTTAGCAGTGTGTCCATACTTCAGAAAATACTAAAGACGAACAAGACAAGACACGATAATTTAAAAAAAAATGTTTATAAGATTTTTTAAAATGTGTGGGAAAAATATAATACCCGAAATATTTTTTCGCGCACTTGGACGGATGTGTTAGCATTTACAACAACAATTTGTTCCAAACAAATTTTGTACAGCTAGCCGGGCACTTGTGCCCAAACAGTGTGTCCATATTTTATTAAGACTACTTGTTATAACTTTGTGCTAAAAGTGTTATACATGTTCAAACTTTGAAAGGAAAGTGTGATTCAACATAAATGCCGTATGAAATACAGCAATCTTTAAGGATTTAACGGATGACCGCGAAAAAATATCTTCTGGAAATATCATAATAAATCGCGGTGCATCGAAGGACACTTTTTTTTCGTATTTTTAGGACATTATAAAATATCTTGGTATAGCGGCGTAGTCTCAGAAAATTGGTCATCCTTGGATTCTTTTTAAACAAATTTTGAAATACACATGTTTTGAACAAAAAAAATGCATATATGCTATTCTTCAAATGTCAAATAAATAAAAAAGCTAGCAACTTTTGAACGACTAACCCCTAGCCTCTTTTTTAAAACTTAGTCTTTATACAGGGTGGGTCAAAAGAAGTCACCCTATTGGAAGATGCTCTTATTTTTACAAATAGCCGCCAAAGTCAGATCTGTTTTGACATTTGTGGACCAGACGGATGTAGAATACAAGTGAACAAGCCATGGATCGATATACTCCCCAAGAACGCGGAATAATCGTGAATAATCGATTTTTCGACCAAAATCATAATGAGCGATGAGGCTCATTTCCACCTCAGCGGGTAAGTGAACAAGCAAAACTCTCGCTTTTGGGGCACCGAAAATCCACGAGTGATGCACGAGGAGTCATTACACCCGCTCAAAGTGACTGCATGGTGCGCTGTTCACGCTGGAGGAGTCATCGGGCCATTTTTTTTTCGAGAACGCCGATTTGCACTGGCCTGCAAGATCGCCCGATTTAACCGTTCCAGACTTTTTTTGTGGGGTTTTTTGAAATCCCGAGCTTACGTAACCAAGCCCGAGACCTTGCAAGCCCTCAAGGACAACATTCGACACGAGTGCGAGAATCTGCAGCCCGAAGTTCTTGCCGAAGTGATGAAAAATGCCATAAAACGAGCCCGTATGGCAATCAATTGTAACGGCGCCCATTTGGCCGATATCATCTTCTCGAAATGACCAATAAAATTCTAAAGGTTCAAATAAATATAATCAAAAAACAGAATATACGATTTTTATCTAGAAAAAAAACAAAATGAAAGCCAAACAACATCGGATGACTTCTTTTGACCCACCTTGTATTAAAAAAATAGAATTTTATGTGGAGCATCTAAAAAATGTTTCAAATGCGGGGAAGACTGAGAGGTGGTAAAATGGATAGATTCGTCAAAAATATTCGGTGATATACAAAATACAAAAATCGCGCGACTTTAAAAAAAATGTTCTGCTTGCGGCTTAGCTAAGACACGCTTTTTCCTTTTTCGCGAAAAAACCAAAATTCGTCTTTCATTGCACATGACGTGGATGCTCTTTTACACATGCTTGCGTCTGAATGAAATTACTCTGAAATAGCATGATACAATAATTACAAAGATGTAGTCTGGTATATCAAACTGACATGAACGTTTTTGATTTCATAGTGTAGGCAATAACTTCTATCGAAAGCTGTCAAAAATTTTATAAATAGCACGCCCGTTGCGCTACACTTAAATTTCACATGAATTTTGAAAAAGGGTGATTTTTTAGCAGCTTTCGGATTTGATTAAAGAAAATGGAGAGAAACTAACTTCGGCTCGGCCGAAATTTATATACCCTTCAAGCTCATATAAATTTTTAGGACGCCTACTAAGACTGTTTTACAAACCTAACTTTTCTATGGCAGCTGTACTATACAGTCTTCCGGTTTCGACCAAGCTTAGTGAAATCATAAAAGAGCATAAAATTCGTATAAACACGAAGTCCGAAGCCGATTCCATTCAAAACAAAAAAGTTTTTCTCACTATAACTAGTTTTTCGACCGATCGTTTCTATGGCAGCTATAGGCGTCCCAATCGGCCGGTTTTCATACTTGTGCAGCGTATTTGTAATACAAAACTTCGTGGAAAGTTTCGTGAAGATAGCTTTCAAACTGATTTAGGAAATAGCATAGAAAAATACGGACGGACTGACGGACATGGCTAAATCAACTCAGCTCGTCATGCTGATCAAGAATATATATATTTTTCTGTCAATTTGCCGCCCTCCCGCTGCTCAAGAAATCTAAACCAAATCAGTGCGCAAAGATGCAAAAATCTAAATCTAAATTCAATTTAGAATATTTAGATTTCCATCCAAAAATATGACCTACAGCCGGCGAAGTACAGACAAGTCCAATTTGATATGCAGCTTTTGTAATTTTCATTTAAGAGGAAAAATTTCAAACTGTAACGACTAAATTTAAATCTGGCTCGCTTACAGCAAGCAGTGTGACCGCTTGGCACATATTGAACAATGCCAAGCGGATTTAAATCAATTAAAGAGTATTTTCCTGACAATCGTAAGAGGGTCACACTGGTCTCACGCTGGATCGTGGAAAGAAAAACAAAACCGAATCCGCAGCGAAAAGTAGCTACAGACGAAGTTGGGACAACTACCGAACTACTACCAGCCCCAGCACCAGCACCAGCATGATTCCGACAATTACGAAAAACTATCAGAACGTGGTAATAAGCACGGGCAATATTATTAACAACGAACTGGGCCAGCGCAAGTCCAACGAGGAACTCTACGACGGGCTGAAAATAACGCTGCACAGTGACCCAAATGCCGAGCGCGTGGTCGTCGAGATCGACGAGCTGCATGGCCGTGTTCAGCGCGCTGGCCAGGAGCTGGCTAAGCGCCTGACGGAGAACGAACGCAATGAGATAAGCATCGGTGCAAAAATATTCCTCAACAACAATTCCTCGGCCCATGTGCAGCAGGCTGTGGAAGCGCTATTCAACATACTCGATGTGAAGCATGTGGACAACGTGGTGTTGGCCTATCATCCAAGTGCAAATGTCGCCAGTTCACCCGTTGGCAAGGCAACGTCTGCGTCAGTGGCCACAACAAGCAAATCGCCCTGCTCGGAGGCCAACAACTTTGGCCCGGGCATCGTCAGCAATTGGAGCACACGCCATGGTGAACAGGCAGTCAGCGAGCTCAGGCAGCTCTACGGGTGCCTGGAGCAGTACGCACTCAAACAGAAAATCACTCAGCTAGGCATAGCGGATCTGGATGCGCTGGCGCTTCAGCAACTGCATAAGACAGCCCAGGTGGCTCCCACCATAGCGCAGGTTAATCTGGCCAGCTGCTGTGTTGTGCCTGCCGAGCTGCAAGAGTTCTGCGCTGCCCACGATATACAGCTGAACACACACGGCGATCCCGAAATAATTCTGCCCGAGGAACAGTTTGAGGGTCTCGCCCCTGGCTATACAATCGACTGGTCGCTGCGGTATCAGGTCCATGTGCGATGTCGCGGCGTGCTCACTGCCAAGGGCTACATTGTGGGCGCCTCCAAGCCGAATGCATAGGCCTAGCTGTTGTCCATATACTATCCATATTTCTATGTGTGTTTGTAGTGTATACTGTGTGTAGTAGTGTACTTATTGTTTGTTATACAAAACTAAAGGCGAGATAAGAAGCGGAGGAAAAATGATTGATTGGGTTTTTTTTCTGCGGTAAATCGTTTTATTGTTTTCTGATTTCATTTGCTGAACCGAACATTAAACCAATGTAAAACGACAAAACGTGTATTTGATTCAGGGGTCAGTGGAGTTTGGGAACCGGTTTGGAGATGCTTGCCCATTAAGTATACGTCCAGATGGTGTAATTGGTTGGTTGTAAGCGCACTTAGTGCGCGCTGTGCTGGTTGAATGTTTCTTCACCTCGCAGTTCCGACCGACCCAGCGCTTGCTTTGTTTTGCCCTAGACGTTAAATCTAATTAAAGGCAAAATGGTCTAGCCGCCATCTACACAGATCACGCGGTTAGACTATGCTTGAGCACAGTTTGGAGCGGAAGCAAAATCGAGTACCGATTGTAATTCCTGTACAGAGATATTTAAAATATATTACCGGAGGTCTGGATTCTTATCAAATGTCCAGATTAAAGGCGAAAATTAGCCTAGAGTTATGAGGTTGCCTAACCAGTTCACGAAATTTACAACTCTTATAAATTATTTTCGAATCGCCTGAGATGGTGGACAGGGTATGGAAACAGTCCAGCTGTCTTAAGCATTTCATTCTTAATTAGCCGGCCGTATGGTTTATTAATGAGCCAAAGGTCAGGCGGACTTGGGTGTCGTTGGAATATGCTAGTAGTTGACATATTTGTTGTGTAGGCAACCTAAAGAACCAGCCAATGAGAATTGCAGACAAAACAAAAATCGACAAAAATTACGCTTATCGTCCCATTCTCTTGTCGCCATGACTTGCTCTTCTGATAGTTTACCCCCCTAAGAGCAAGCGGGAGAGCCCTAGCTAAGGAGTGAGTTAGTCAGTCGATCTTATATTGTGTGGGGAATTGCTCGTCATGATGCCATGATGACGCACTGCCAAATTTCACCAGTCGATAATGTTGCTCAACATTATTGCGGGCGGAATGGTCTGGAATGTGTATACAAACATCGATGTAGGCGGCTGGTTCTTATCATCGGAATGATACAAAACGTAATCAAGCCTAATCAGACTTGTTATCAGTTATTTGCATTATCTATATAGACATATGTACGACTTAGTTTGTTGTATGTAATCCTAAACCGCATCTAAGTGCACTTGTTCAATAAGCCAAGCACATGACCCAACTGGGCGCTCACTCGGCGTATACTTAACTTGGTGTATATATTAAATATAGAAAAATATTCATTGTTTAGCTCTAGTCATGATTATGTTATGCATGACTGCATGACTTGACATATTTCATTGGAATTATTGTCAATGTAAATGATGGCATGCACTGGTGAGTAGCTTTTTTTGGGAAATTTCATATCAATATGGGTCCAATAGTGACGAATCAACAAGTATGGTACCCTTCATAGCCCATTGTTAGCTCCGTCTGTGGCGATACCCCTGATTTTTTCAATAGAATGTAAACACTTAGCAGTATATGTACCTTTATTAGAGCGCACTTTTTTGTATGGAAAATTTAAGGTCTTACT
Source organism: Lordiphosa collinella (assembly GCA_018904265.1). NCBI lineage: Eukaryota > Metazoa > Arthropoda > Insecta > Diptera > Drosophilidae > Lordiphosa > Lordiphosa collinella. The sequence continues at coordinate 363,694 of JAEIFV010000218.1, read as the reverse complement.
GGCGCCCCTTGATTCGCTAGTTAATGGAGTATAAAGAGAAAAGAGAAAGAGGTACAAATAGTTATGTTTAAGAGGACGCGACGGAGCTCCAAAGTTTTTAATATTACTCATCCGCAGTGTTGCCTTAAACTTGATTTCAAATAAAATGTCTTCGTACTTTCAAAAGGAAACTCTGATTTTAACTAAAGTTTGCAAAGCATAAGGGACGATACCAAATAAAATGATTTGGGGTGCGTTCAAACACACTGGCAGGTTGCCATATACGAGGTGTGTTCAAAGGAAAAGGTGAAATTTGAATTTTCGCGGGCTGTGTACATTCGACTATCGATATTTTGTTTTTGTTATATTCGGACACATATGTTTATCATATGTTTGAATTAGCAGCAAATTTCGATTAGTAGTTTGTTTTTTTGCAACTAAAAAGGTTAGTCACGTTTTTGTGTGCTCTTCGATTTTTGACTAAATTTTGAGCAAAAGCAAAGTCGAATTAGTATCGCTCAGGAGTTGTTGAATTACGTCAACGACGATCCGGGTTTGCTCAAACGGGTCATAACTGGTGACGAAACGTGGGTATATGGTACTGACATCAAAACCGAAGCCCAATTATTCCAATGGAAGTGGCCAGATGAGCCAAGACCGAAAAAAGCATGCCAAGTTCGATCAAATGGGATACAGAGTATATTAAAGTCGAGCTTGACCGACTTTATTTGCTTGTTTTCTAATTGTGTGCTTGATTTTCCAAGGTAAGTTTTTGTAAGGTAAGGTGAAGGTTTTGCTCACTGTTTTCTTTGATTACAATGGTGTGGTGAGTCATGAGTTGCTGCCAAGAGGTCGTACAGTTAATAAGGAATACTACAAGGAAGTTATACAACGTTTGCGCCAAGCAATACGGCTCAATCGAAAACAAATCGTGAATTCTGCATCACGATAATGCACCAGCTCACACATCAATGCTTGTTCGTGATTTTTTGGCCAAAAACAACACCGTAATCATGCCTCAACCGCATTTACCAGATTTGGCTCCCTGCGACTTTTTCCTGTTCCCAAAACTGAAGAGACCAATGAAAGGAAAGCGTTTTGCCACAATTGATGAGATCAAGTCAGAATCGATGATCGAGCTGATGGCTTACCGAAAAGCGCATTTCAAAAGTTCTTGGAAAAAGCGTTGGCACAAGTGTATTATATCCGAGGGCGATTACTCTGAAGGGGACCAAATGGATATGGATGAATAAATAAGTTCTTTTCAAAACAATTCAAAATTCACCTTTTCCTTTGAACACACCTCGTATATATGTGCCAGTTATCTGGCAAGTCTGTTCAGACAAGTAAAATACATGTGAATATTGATAGATTTATCTGACCATATATGACACCAGTCAACTGGCACTATTCTGGCAGGTGTTTACACATGTATGGCAGCAACTGGCTCATATAAATATGGCAACCAGCCAGTGTGTCTGAACGCACCCTTATACTCAATTACTTAAATATTAAGAAATCGTTGGAGGAATAAACTTACTTTTAAAATTTGGATTTGAAACATGTTTCTTAATTCTCAAAGTTACCTTCTAAAATCGGGCACACAATTAGAAAACAATCAATAAAGTCGGTCAGGCCCGACTATAATACACTCTGTCTCTGCACCGTTTCGACCGGTGGTACCCATAATCGTTTGTTTTCTTTATAACTGGACTATCGTTCACCAGATCTTTATAATCCTGATAAATAATCCTGATAACTAAATATGTTCAGAAGGTACGACCTCTTTATCTATAAAGCTGCCGAAAAACTTACGTTTTCCCAATTTGCGGGGGCGGGAGGAGGCGTGGCAAAAAAGAAAATAAACTTGATCTGCCTGCAAGTATAAGAAGCATATGTCCCATACACGTCAAACCTCTATCTCTTACCGTATCTGAGATCTGTTTGTTCATACGAACAGACAGACGGACGGACAAGCGGACAGACGGACATGGCTAAGTCGAATTGGTTGTTGATGCTGATCAAGAATATATATACTTTGTAGGGTCGGTGATGCTTCCTTCTGGCTGTTACATACTTTTGCACAAACTTAATATACTCTGTTTACCTTTGGAACAGAGTAAGTATAAACAAGAAAGAAAGCCGGTCAAGCCCGACTATAACATACTCTGTACCTGTGATGTGCTGCCCATCACCGTTGCGACAGGTGCAGCCCATAATTGTTTGTTTTCCGGATCAATAAATAATCCTGATTACTAAATATGTCAAGAAGGAACGAACCTTCTATCTATAAAACTGTGGGAGATATGACGTTTTTTCCAATTTGCGGGGGGCGGGAGGGGGCGTGGCAAAAATTGAAAATAAACTTGATCAGGAATATTCCAAATATGAAACAAACTCGTTTTGAATCGGGTATACACCTATCTACATGCAAAAAATTTGTGGCTCTAGCTCTTATAGTCTCTGAGATCGACGCGTTCATACGGACAGACGGACAGGGCTAAATCGACTCGGCTGTTGATGCTGATCAAGAATATAGATACTTTATAGGGTCGCAAATACTTCCTTCTACCTGTTACATACTTTTGCACAACTTCATGATCCCCCTTTTCCCATTTTCAATGAAAACAGGGTATAAAAACGGTAGCTAAACGCTTGCTAAAACTTTTAGCTGGCCTCTTAGCTTGAGCCGTTCTCAGGCAAGCTAAATGCCTTAGCTAAAAACGCGTGGCGCCGCAACTTTGATTGGCTAAAAGCTGATGTCTTTAACTAGGTAGAAGCAAAAAAATGGTTTGCAATTATTTAGCAAGTTACCCTTGCTAAATGAATTCAACAATGGCTGCTGCCTGCAGCAAAGAACAAAATAAGACACAACTAAGGTTACTTCTGCACTCCTGCATATCATCCAAATACTCCTGCATTTGCACTTTTATTGCTTAAATCAATTTAATTGTAATCAAATCACACTTGGTAAACAAACACAGTGCAGTAAGACCGTTTGACATTTGGTGGTATTTTGGCGTTGAGCAGTCACACTGTACCCTTTTCTGGGACTTCAGCGTAAAAAGTTGTATTTTTAGCAAGGTCTAGATTTAGTTTGTCTAAGTACATAGCTTAAGAGTCCCGGATTAAGTTAGACGTGGAATGCGAAGGCTTTATACTCTTCACTGAGGCTTGATCGTCTCCTCATAAGTTGTGCAGTTGGTGGGCAACTGCACTCACACTTCCTTTTAGTGATAACCTTCGGGTCCTAATGGAAAGTAAGTGATAGTACCTGTTAAGGGGGCGGCGTCTCTAATTTTCAAATTTGCCCTTAAAAAGTGCACACTAATGCACGTACTTACGATTATTTGCAGTATCATATACATCCAGTCCTGTTCCGGTCTTCAATTTCGGAATCTGAACTGGAAACTCTCCAATTTTCAAAAACCGATTGCGTAATTTGGCTTTTATCATCTAATTTCCTTTAATATGCGTTCAACTGTATTGATGGTTAAAAGCTTCAACCGAATTCTCTGATCATGTCTTGGACATCACATCTCTTCCCATATTATTTTCTTAGCTCCTGCTCCAAAATGAGCAATGCCAATTAACCAGATTTTGCTGGCCAAACTTTTTTTTCAAAAACAATTAAGAAAGTCGGTCAAGCCCGACTATAATATACTCTGACCTGTGAAGTGCTGCCCATCACCGTTGCGACCGGTGCTGTCCATAATTGTTTGTTTTGCTTATAGCTCGACTATCGTTCATCCGATCTTTATCATTCCTTTAGCGATCGATAAAGAATCCCGATTACTAAATATGTCAAGAAAACGAACTTTCTATCTATAAAACTGCGGGAGATATGACGTTTTGTCCAATTTGTGGTGGCGGGAGGGGACGTGGCAAAATTGAAAATAAACTTGATCTGCCTGCAAGTATAAGAAATTTTTGTCCCATACATGTCAAACCTCTATATCTTACCATCTCCGAGATCTCTTTGTTCATACAGACAGACGGACGGACGGACTACTATAGTAGACTACTATGGTAGTCTATAGATTTAGTTTTAGAAGGTCATGCTCCGGTTCGATGGACCCAAAAACCCTGAACCGCATAGGTTCTGCGGGGTTCGGTTTCGGACCGGCTTGCAGCCTTAACGACAGAGCCGAAGTAAACTCTTCTCTATTTTATAAATATTGATTTTCGATTTAAAAGCGTTGCTAGGAAATGCGGATTTCATCCTCGTTGAAAATAAACACGACTTTAATTTAATTTGAGTGTAAGCGACACTCATCCTTACGCTTCCACTCCTTCAGGGTTAGTGCTCGATGTGATTTTAGATGTACACCTTAAATATTTAATGAGAAAATCGTTAAATAGAGGAAATCCTTAAACCATCACATAAAAAATAAACTGCGTAGACCTGTACATCAAAACAGTTTTAGAGTCTTTATTAAATTAATTGAATATTATTCGAATGATTCGACGTACATACTCACATTAACTTAGCTCGGTGATTTGCAGTTTCCAATACTTTTAATTTCCATTCTTACCAATACATTTTCATTCAATTTTAGTTAATTAAAGTATGAATTTTCTGTTTTTGTTGTTGTACATAGTTAACATACACCAAAAAATATATAGAATACGTTTTTGGCATGCGATTAAGGTGAGTTACACACTGATAAGTGGCTTTTCTATATGTATTTTGACATTTGAAATTTTCCATCAGAAACATGAATACTTTCGATTAGGCTACAACATTTATTATACAATATGTATGTCAATTTTCGACCTTTAACACTTAACTACAATTAAATTGCATCATAAATAACTAATCTCACTTTTATTTCGAAATGCTAAACAATACTTTGTATAATTGGTTTTTATTTGTTGTATAACCACAAAACCATACACAATTCTGGGGACGGAAGCAGTGTACGCGCGCTGCACAATGAAATTTGTTTAATTGTCTAACAAAATCTGGCCTTTCGACTTGGAATTTTTACATATTCGTTGTTTTATCAAAACTTTTTGGTCTAACGTGGGGCATATGCATAACAAAATCGGATGGGGAAACCGGAATTCTTGGACAAAACTAAAGAAATTATTAGGATTGAAAACCTGGACAGCAACGAGACATTGTGATTTATATACCCTTGCAGATAGTGTAAAGATTTTTGAAAAATGCTTTAAGTGTACAGAATAAATCTTCTTTAACTGTATAATAATGATAAACATATATATGTGGGGAAAATCTCTAGTGATTTTTGTATAAAGGTTTTTATTTCAAACTAAACCTGCTTGCATTTATATGTGAAGTGACAGAAAAATGTTTGATTACTAGAAAAACGAAAGTTAATTGTTCAAAGGCAAGTAGATTTAGGGAGAAGGTCCAAATCGCTTAACATTCACCATCTGATCTAGCAATCCAAGAAAAACTTGTCACTTTACATATAAATGTAAAGAACTTAAAACCGAAATTACAAAATCACCAGAGATTTCCGTGTCACCCCCGATACTTACGGTGTACAATATGAATGAAACTTAGAAGATAAGAACTCGTTTCAAACACTTAGTTTGGACAAATGCGAGTTAAACTAGTTTGAATTTTCATTCATACTAGTCGATCGAAGACTATTTTAAATCCTAAACTTTGTTTTCAATAAAAGAAATTTTATAATCAGCCTTATTCGATAGAAAATAACAGTACATGCGCCACTCTTGCAAACTTTATAATCTTATTTTGCAAAAGTACAAACATTTTCATTATATATTTCCATAATATTTCGATCGATGTCAGCTTAATCAATTTTTTCGAATCGAAAATTGAAGTAATGACGAAATGAAATACTTTTACAACATTTTGAAACATTGTCAAGAAGGATAACTACACCTCTTTAAGAAGTTTTGACAACAAAAATTGTCAATTTTAAAATGAGAAAAAGTTTCAATGTGGATATAAATAATATCCGAGCAAACATTTTATAGAATTTTTGATCAAATTTGAGTCTTTTTCGAGACCTCATTCTGATTAAAATAGTCATTAAGAAGAGTTACGGCCAGGATACCATTTTCTCCCGACAAAAGTATAATTAATGATCAAAAAATGGGGGGAAGCCAATCGTTTCCAATCGTTTGCTTTCCAAAAAAGAAATATTGAATTGAAGAATATTATTGAAATAAAGTTTATTAACTTATTGTATATGGGCATTTCCATGATTTCGAAAGTTAAAACAAACCGAAACTAATCTATTCAAACAATTCAAAGTCACTTTTCGGCGCTTGGCTTAGTGCAAGTCCCCATTCCAGCAATAAGCATAAGCGAATTCGTCCGAAAATATCTTTCAAACGGCTGCCCTGATAAATTGTGTTGATTGTTTTTGAAATTTTGTAAAATTTATAACCAAATTGATATGTCCTCATCAAATTTTACCAAATCAGCAATAACGACGAAAGGAAGTTTTTGAAAGTCTGATAACTCATCGGTTATTATAGAGTCACTGTGGTGTTTTCTGTTTTCCAGCTTGACAGAGATAATCTCTTCCGTCAATTTGGTAATTGTAGAACTTTTAATCGCACATAAGAGAAATCTCTTTTTAATCTTGAAAGGGGCTCGAAACAGACTCATAAAGGCGATTTTTGCTAAAATGATCTTCCAAATGTTGGGTAGGATATTTGCGACTCACGGGGGCTTAAGTCACAGCTGCTTTTGAAATTTTGCAGATGATTCGCTCCGTGTGTTGAAAAGCAATTATCGAATTTTAGTTATGCAGTAATTTATTGAATGATATTTTCCATTTTATCTTATCGCTATTTAATATTGTAAAGCTCAGTTTACACGACCTGATCGCTCAGCTGAGTTTTTCTGACCTGAGTGTCAAAAATCTCAGCTGAGCAACTTAGATCAGCATTAACACATGTCCTAGAAGCTTAGTTGACTCAGTTCAGAACCAATGGTTCATTGAGCGTTCTGCTGTGCGGTCAGTTTAATTTGAGCCGGTTCTATTACACCTGAGCGCTCAGCTGAGTAGGCTCAGACTCCTGTTTACACGGGCTGACAGATACTCATTTACAAAACTCACCTGAGAGATCAGGTCGTGTAAATTGGGCTTAAGTAAAATAGGGTCCCCTTCCAACGTTGTTAGCAATATTTGTACGTGAAAATGGACTATCAACCTGTGGTGTTGACGGGCCTTCGACCACGATGTTGTGTGGTGCAAACGGCCACATCACTTTCCACTGAATGGCAAGAGAAGAGACGATATACAGTCACACTAAGTCAGACGGCGACTCGCGCTCTTCACACATCGGAACCCAATTAAGTTTAAATTTACCTTCTAAGATATTGTCAGAAATAAAATATTTATTCCCATACTAAATACAACATCACACCCCCACGGGACAAACATTTACAAAGAGTTGTAAGTCTGTCTGCAAGGTTTGTTTGACTCACACTTCACCTTCTTTTGTAACTGCACTTTAACCCTTCTCGTAGTCGCAATCCTTGTGCTAGAGCTGCTTTCCTCTGAAAGTTGCACTTGAACAGAGATACATAGATAAAATTCTTGAATATATACTTGCAAAATTAATTCTCAAGAACTTTCTGTTCAGAGGTTAGCTTGGCATTATAGTGAGGATCTAGGAATATGCCGTAGAGCAATGTATTATTTTCAAAGTGGCTTGTGACGTAATTTTCTATATACAGGGTGGGTCAAAAGAAGTCATCCGATTTTGTTTGGCTTTCATTTTTTTTCTAAACAAAAAACGTTTATTCTGTTCTATGATTATATTTATTTGAACCTTTAGAATTTTATAAGTTATTTCGAGAAGATGATATCGGCCAAATGGGCGCCGTTACAATTGACTGCCATACGGGCTCGTTTTATGGCATTTTTCATCACTTCGGCAAGAACTTTGGGCTGCAGATTCTCGCACTCGTGTCGAATGTTGTCCTTGAGGGCTTTCAAGGTCTCGGGCTTGGTTTCGTAAACACGGGATTTCAAAAAACCCCACCAAAAAAAGTCTGGAATGGTTAAATCGGGCGGAAATGAGGTGGAAATGAGCCTCATCGCTCATTATGATTTTGGTCGAAAAATCGATTATTCACGATTATTCCGCGTTCTTGGGGAGTATATCGATCCATGGCTTGTTCACTTGTATTCTACATCTGTCTAGTCCACAAATGTCAAAACAGATCTGACTTTGGCGGCTATTTGTAAAAATAAGAGCATCTTCCAATAGGGTGACTTCTTTTGACCCACCCTGTATTTAGGCCAGAGTCTTTGAAAAAGCAAGTGCTCGCTGTGTTGTTTAATAGTTGCACTCAGAACCGAAACAGTACCGGTATACTGCTTTGGTTCCTCACGGTCTTATTTTAGGTTCCAAAAATAAAATATCGCTTGTCGGATACCGGTACACAAAAATTAAAAAGTAACGGTTCCAGTTCTGTTCTGGCTTTAAATTTTAATTAGTTCTTCTCGGTAGACGTTTCCGGTTCCTGATTGATATCCTCATCCAGAAACTCTAGCTTGCTTATGAACCTTGAGTTCGAAATGCTTCCTTCTACACAAATTGTACCCGACAATTTAGAAACCAAAACATTTAACGAGTTGGTTGATTTATGGCGAATTGCTTGATATCAAGCTTTTTCGACTTTGCCCCTTGCAGAGCACTGCAAAGCTTTAAAAATAGTGTTAGAAAACAGGTTCAGTTTTAAAATCTGCTCCATATCTTGCTCTGCCGTTAGTTCATCTTTCAGCCGCATGTGTGCGCGCGCCTTAAGCCTAGACAATTCCAAAAATGTGTTTTTGCAGTAGAGAATTTCTCGAATTTCTTGAGCAAAAAACACTTAAAGCTGATGTCAAAAATAAAAAAGTATTCGTTGCATTCCCTCATGTTTTAAATAACATCTTGTTGCAAAATTTCATACCTCTATCATTAAACAGAAGACTCGGTAATTAGGTTGGAGTCCTTCATAACATCAAAAGTTCTTTCTGCTTTGAATCGAACCTGACTCACATTTTTCAAGGCTATCTGGTCTCTGAAATTGGACGGTAACCTTTTTAGTCATATTTTCAGTTTCTTGCAACACAAAAACGAAAGAGTCTTTCGTTTTAAAAAGATATGCTTGTTGACCGGTGAAATGCAAAGTAATTGTCAAATTATGCACTCGTACAATTGCCAAGTGTACTTATGGTTAATTTTCCTTAGTAATGTGATCAATTCAGAACTTATTTACGCAATTTGATTTGCATTTAAGTCTTTAACTAAATTAAGAATAATTTTTTTGTGAAAAGTCTCGAGAAATGGGCAATGCCAGCCAAAACGAAGTCAGCCGCTTTCATGTTCGAATGTTCCATTTTCGATCGTTTCGCTTGATTCTCTCGTGCTTATTTCGTTAGGCCCGTGTTTTGCCAAAAGTAAAAAATTAACAATATCATTCGGAATTGAGAACAGCAAAACCAAACCTAAACGGGATTGCGTCATACATTCCAGTATGACTTAATTATCTATTTTCAATTCATAAAGTGGCCAAGTTGGATTTGCTTTTTAATCGTCTTTTTAACTAGACATCCCGATCCAGTACATTTATTATTATTTTTTTTTTAATATAAAGAAAATAATACAATTTGTGCAAGTTCTTGAAGCGTTTTTTTTGCCCAACAAAGGCGGTTCGCGTTAAGCTGCCGAAGGTCAGATATATGGTAGATGGATAGCTTTGTTTCGTCTAATAATTCTTGCTGTTTATAATTTATCTTAAATATGAACTATATTTGTTTGTTTTAGAGCTCTTTGCGGTAGTTTTGTGTAAAACAAGAGCAGCTTCAAATAGCATTTTTATGGTGTCAAGAAAAAAGAATAAGTCCCCCATACCAACTGCAAGGATATGTAATTAGTACTTCGGCAGGCCAAAGCTAGCTTGTCCCTATCGATTTTCGGTTGCTGTTCTGTGAGCATTCATTAATCATATTAAACATTTATCAAAAGCAATATATATACCCAAACATTGGTCGTTGACATCTAAAATAGTTTGACCTCTTTTATGGACTTTTCTTGGTTAGTATCTTTGCACATGCTTTAAAGTAAATGTATTTCTCTTGTCTAGTTTCTCATAAGATTTCACAGTTCGCCATTCCCTCTCCTTTTTTCTATCTCTCAAACCCCAAGACTTCGAGCTAAATTCGAATAGGTTTTGTGTTTTCGTTACATATACGGATTACGTCTACAGAACGGAATTACTTTAATAGATCTGAAGAATTTTACCTAATTTACTTATTGGGATTGGGTTATAGATATAGACATTTAGGACTTTGCGCAGTTAGATAGCACAGTTAATGGAATATTTGAGTGGTCTGGAAGAGAGGGGGGTTTTAGAAGTTTGAAAAGTTTTGGGTTCTCCTCATCTACGTTTAATAAAGACAACAATGCAACATCGAGTTATCATTTTCAACTTTTTCCAACATTTTGTTGTGCCAATATATTTTTAAAAAATAATTGCATTTGTTTTGTTCGTACAGCTAAAATATTTGCAATTAATTATACAGAACACTTACACACACACACGAGAGTGACACGTAAAATGCATATTGACATCTGTTCTATATAGTTTTTTGTTGTTTCTTTTTTTTTTTTGGTAAACATTTAGATCGGTTTTCAAAAAGGTGCGTCTTAAAAATGCCACAAAAGTACAATGAAAACATTTACAATAAATCATATTTCAATTGGTTAGACACATGTACAATAGGTTGATCCCCGTCTGGTGGGGGATGCACTTGCATTTTGATGTGGGATTCGCCTTTCTCTAGAACAACTAACAACAACAATCGGGGTGCGTGAGCGTGTGGGGCTTGTGTCTAGTGTATAAATGTATAACTAAGTATTCAAAATATAATACCATTTCAATACAATTTCTTCGATTTGCCTTTAAGCATACATAAGTAAGTAATTCAGTCTAATTTTGGGAATTGGTCGTCGAACTTGGAATCCAGAATAACCAAAGAATGTGGAAAACGGTGTTGGGTTTAGATCAAATGCGACTTGCGATTAGAGTGCTCGATGGCCGCCAATAATTCGTGCTTCTTGCGCACATAGAGACGGCCCTTTTTCCAGGGATTCTGCAGCTGCAATGGCTTAAAGTCGTCGCGCAGGCATCGCTCCCTGGCACCAATTACGGCCACCAAACAAAAATTGTCCAACGTTTCGGCATTGTAGATGGGACCATTGCTTCCTTTGAGCACCACGGCCATGTTGAGCTGTTTGACCACCAGATTGATGACCTCCCGTGCGGTCGTCTTGGGAGTGACATGAAGCTTGAGGCTGGTTCCACTGGCCAGACCCGTGTGGTAGGCCGTGTACACCTGTATGATGCCCGGAGTCTGTTCGGCATTGAGGCTAGAGCAGCTTGCCGTATCCTCTTCGCTGCTCTGGCGCGACAAGCTCTTACTTGAGGATGCCTTCGAGGTGCTGGGCAGCACAGGCTCTTCACCACCCACAGCCCCAGCCCGCTGCTCTGACTGAGCGCATTTTTGGTAGAGTCCGCCATCTCGAAGATTAACACTAGAGGCAGCCTTGACCGCCGGCTTGAGTGGCTTGTGTTCCAGGTCTGTAACAAATGTTCCGCTTCTCAGCGACACGCTTGAACCGGACAGGTAAGGAGCCGAGCTGGAATTGTGCACCGTGATGAGTGGAGCTGTGTGGCTGGCTATGTTTGAGCTGGTGCGCTTGCGCTGGGCGGCCACTGATTGTGTGAGGCGCAGTGCCTCCGACAGGGTGTCATCAGAGCGCGAGGGGGGAATGGCAAAGACACTGCTGCTGCTGTTTCCATCCGATCCGGCGGCAGAATAGAAACTACGCGCTGTGTAGGTGGAGCTCACAGAATCGCCGCTGTTCTTGCGCAATGACACTTCGGAACAGCTGGACGTCGCATACTCACTGGTGGAGGCCACCTGAAGTAACTGTTGCTGCTGCTGTTTTTGCTGCTGGGGCAACTGCTTGCCGCTGGCTTCTGCTGGGGTAATGGCACTCCGTCCCAAATTCTGCTCCGACTTGGAATGTTCTGGCTTGGCCTGGCTTTGATCTTCATTGGTGCCTGGTCCTGGCCAACTGCCACGTCCTGTGCCCGCCTTGCTAAACTTACTCTCGCGTAGGGGCAACTGCAGCAGCTGCTTGCTGACCCCCGCCGAGGCTTCGTCGTTTCGCGGCTGGGCAAATTCTAGTATCTCCCGCATGGCCACCGAAGGCTGGGCATTCTTGTTACGGGCATAGGCCACCACATCCATTAGCCAGCGTACACTTTTCCACACCATGGTCAGGTTGGAGCTGAGTTCCTGCAATGTGGCGAGACGTTCTTTGGCCGCCTGCAGTTCGCTGGTGGAGAACGCCTCGCGATGCGAGTGCGTGGCCAAGGCGGTATCCAACTCTAGAATGCAGGAGAGACGGGCATACTTCTGGATGATGGCCGGCTGGTAGGTGCGCAGGTGTATCATTTCAAAGGCCTGGATGCTGAGGCTGGCCAGATCATCGCGCTGCAGCAACAGCTCCGACTGGCCGGGCACAGCGCAGGAGGCTTCCGGGGAGGGGCACACCACTAGAAAGCTAATGTCTTTGCTCTGCTCGATCACCTCCACGTCGTAGAGGCGATGGGTGGCCGCTTCCGTTGCTTTGATGTTCATGCTGGCGAAGAGTTTGTGCAGTGCGTTGGTGAGATCATAGAGAAAGAGGCGCTGCACTTCTGTCGAATTGTTGGCACTACCATCTCCCGGGGAGCTGAACTCCAGGGGTAGGCGTAACGGATCCCCGCTACGATGGAGTACCTGCCACTCCTCGGCCGTTATGTGGCTGTTCTCACGCACTTTGCAGTGGGGCAGGACATTGGGAGTCTTCACTGGCACTACCACCTGGATTTGATCCATCGAGCACTGCATCTTCAGGTAGCCCAGATAGAGACCCGGCTCCAGACGTTGCAGCGCTGCCTGCTGGTAGTGCAACTGATCGCCAATGGAGGATATCAGCAGCTCGTTTATGTTGTAGTCCTCGTGCAGGGCGCCTAGCTTCTTCTGAAGTTTGCTCACTGGCAGCCAGCGAGAGTTGAGTATGGAGACGGCCTTTTGGCTCTTCACCGTCTGGACGCAGGTTAATACCACAGTACCCTGGGCATCTTTCAAGGGCTTAAAGTATAGTTGTCCGAGATCCGTAAAGCCCAAGGCGGATTGCATCTGACACACTGCAGACAGCAGCTTCGTTCGGAAGTGTACGGCGGAGGTTAGGTTTCGTTCCATGTCAGATCGTAGGGACTTGACATCTTCCCAGGTGCAAGCCACCTTCATCAGCCAATAGTAGTCCATGTGCAGGGCACTCGGATAGGACTCGTCGATTTCGATGACCGGCGGAAAGTCTTCGCTGGTCACCAGCACCTTATCATCGCAATGAACAATACACGAGAAGTAGATGCCTCTGGGGAAGATAAAAGTTAGTTGGAGCTCGACTTGCGATGGACTCTAATGCTTACCGTCGCAGTGTCTTCTGGAACTTGGAAGTGACTGAGAAGAGCTGCTTAATCGTTGTCTTCTTCTTGGGGTTTCGTCGCTGGGCACTGGTTGGATCCAGGGTAAGTTCTGAGACATCGGCAGGTCTTGCCAAACGGACGGCTGTAAACAGGTTGTCCAGGATGCGTTGCCGGCCCAAGTAGCGATCCTCACGATTATCCAAATCTCGCCAGGCTATCGCAAGCAGATAAGGGATTAGATTTGTATGCTTAAGAGGGGCGCGAGTCCAACTCACTTGATGGCACCACACTTGCTGGCACCGAATTACGGTAGCCACCCCATCCCTTGACATTGCCGCAAGCGGCTCTCAAGAAGTACCGACGTCCCTGGGTGAGTCCAGCTATGTGACAGTGAGCGCCCATGGTACCGTGAAAGCTAATCCACTCCACCAGCTCTGTCTCGCCCACCACATTGTTGAAGTCTGCGCGGGTTGACCATTGAACTGCGGCAAAATAGACAAGCGAATGCATTGAATCAAAAACAGAATCGAAACAAAGGCGGTTGACCGCAAAGCGTCGGTTAACCACCAATCAGCACAGTTACACATGAATGCCTTCGCCTGCAGTTGGCCTTGTGGTTTTTACCTTTGAATTTTGTGCCAATTGCACCCTCAAATGGTTCCAAGATTTGAACGCTGATGGAATTGTCACCGGTGACATCAACCACAACCGAGGCGGGCGCATCTGGGGGCCGGGCCTGATCCCAGCCCAGCAGCATACGTCGCAGCCCCTTGACGCGACGCTCCCAGATGCCAATTTGCTTCTCCACCTCGCTGCCCGTACAACCCGTCACCGAGGAGCCCGTATTGCCTGAAATAGTGGGAAAATGTAAGTTGACGAAAAGTGCCATCAATTAGGGTCAAGAGTTTTGGGGTACTCACCAATTATGATGCTCGATATGGAGGGTCGCGAGGCAAACATGGGCTGGCACATACCCTCCGGACCACTAAGATCGTGAATGCGTGATTCGGCGTCTTTGAGTAGCCCATTTAGCTTGGTGCCGATGCTATCCACAGAGACTGATGACAGACAATTTGGCATTGTGATTGAGATTGATTGGTAAAGAGAACAAAGAGTGGCACTTACACTGGGAGCCCTCCATGGCGCCATGTTGCAGCAGCATCTTGGTCATGGAACGATTATTGCTCAACACTGCCACATCCAAAGCAGATAGTCCGTCTGTGTTGATGCTGATAATGTGATTTAAAATAAGTCAATAGTTCATAACTTCTTTAAGCTTATTTCAAAAGATTTATCTTAAAAGTTACTGAAAGGGACCAGCCGCAGTCTGAAAATCGGTTTCAATATTTAAAAAATCTTTTTATACCCTTGTAACGCATAGACGGAAGCATTTCCGACCACATAAAGTATATATTCTTGATCAGCACGACGAGATAAGTTGATTTAGCCATGTCCGTCTGTTCGTCTGTTTCTATGCTATCTCCTCCGTCAGTTTTAAAGCTTTCTTGACCAAACTTTGCACGAAGTCTTATAGTACAAATACGCTGCACATTTGTCGGAACCAGTCCGATCGGATGACTATAGTTTTAGCGGGAAAAACTTTTTGTTTTCAATGGAATCGCCTCCAAACTTTGCATTTCCTAGTTTGCTATACTTTTTAAAGATTCCACAAAGTATGCTCGAAATCGGACATCTATATACATAGCACAGCTGTCATAGAAAAGTAGAGTCTGAAAAGTAGTCTTAGAAAAATTCTTTTGATTTCAATGAAAATGTCCTTAAAATTGGCATTTATTTATTTGGTATGCTTTCACACAATTCTACAATGTTTTGTCAAAATCTGATGACTATTACACATATCTGCAGTACGAATGATCAGTCGGAATAGCAGTTCTAGTAAGAAAATCTTTTTTGCTTTAAATGGAATCGACTACAAATTTCGTAGATGTTGGTTTGTTATGCTTTTGTATGTTTCCACTAAGACTGGTCGAAATTAGTTATAAAATCGTGCTGCAAGGGTATACAAAATTTCGCCGAGCCGAATTTAACTTTCCTCTATTTTTGTATTCCAAAAACCACACTTCTTGAGCTAAATCTATTACCCAAGATAAAAACTTGCCCTTCAAAGAATGCAACATAATCTTCTTGTAAAATGTAAATGTAAAATGGCTTGACACAGCCCCAAAGGGTCAAAGCCGAGCCGCTCTCAATCACTTGGCTTGTGCGCTTCTAATTTTTGCACAAGAGAAAGGGATCTACAATTTAACGCCGAATCCGAACGGCAGTTTGAGCAGCTTTTCATGGTTAATTCTACAAGCCTAGCGCCAACAGCAGAGAGGGGTGACGGGGTGTAAAGTTTTATCAAAAGAAAAAACTTTTCATTAGATGTTCCGGGCGGGATCGAAACCACGACCTCATGCACAGCGGTAGCGCACACTAGCCGCTGAGCCACCCGGCCAATCCAACATAATCTTCTTGATTGTCTGTTATTGCAGCGCAAAACATAGCCCACATTGTACATTCTAATAACAAAGATGTGTGATGTAATCATTTGAAATGTGTTGGAGCATTGTTTCAAAAACGTAACTAAAAAATGTTAACTCACTGTCTATGCAACGAATTGTGCGCAAGGATAAGCGACAGTTTTCAAAAATCTCGATCTAATACTAAGCTCCCATATTTATACATCGCTAGAATATCTTGTTTTAGACTTCGGTTATTGCACCAGCAGCACTTTTTATAAGTTTTCGATACACCGGTCTGGATCCGAAACGTTCCGGGCCGGTTCGGTTCACGTATTTGTGATAACCGAGCAATGTAATCCTAATTCCAATCCGAACCGTTGCTTGTTATTTAAGGGGTTCGGTTCCAAAAACAAAATTTTTCGCACTGAATACGCTTCAATGCTGAAAAACATTTGCTTGTATTAAATCATAACACTAGGCAAGAAGGTCCAGTTTAATGAGGGGTTGGTAGTCATTTTAGTGTGCTTAGCACGACTGCGTCTTCAGAAATGGTTTATCACGTCTAGATTTTTAGTAATTTGAGCTTATATTTGCTAAAAGTGCCTGTTTTGACGAATTTTATGAACGTTTTGCAGAGTTCTTTTTTGTTGGATTTGGCTCGCTTTGACATTATCTTATATAACTTCTTCTTAACTTCAAAACAAACTATTCCAAGCAGTTCTACGATTTCCTTAAACGAAGATATACCTTTTTAAATACATGTCCTCCAACACACCATATTTGGAACTTCACATTGGTATGCAATGGATTTGGCTTTAAATTTTTATAAAAATTTAATAAAAATTCCTAGCCAACTATAGAAATTTTGCATAGCATATTCTTTGCCAGTAGACAATTCAATGAATTATAGCACATGTATTAAAAATGGTAAAAAAAATCCAAAAATGTTTAGGATAGTTTACTAAGGAGTAGCACTTTACAATAATATCAAAGATAGTTTAAACATTAGTAAAGGTTCCCCACAAACAGTGCCAAAAAAGGTCAAAATGGGCAATTTCTGAAAACAGATTCGTGTTCAGCACACAAAAATCATCTAGAATCACCACCAAACCTTCATTATATATAAATTCAAAAAAATATACCTTTCGACTAACCTACACATGGAGCTAAATAACAAGAAGGAATTTTGCGCTCTTTGCGCTCTTCCAATTCTCAAGTTTTAGTTCCCCCGGTTGGTTGTTTTAATAGGAATTTGCAAATGGCTTGATAGTGTGACAGCAATTGAGAGCGTACTGACGAGGCTTTAGCCATTGTGGCAGCCGTAACGTTACCGTCTGCTCAACCACAGCTGCTGTTCATAAGTATTCTTTGTTGAATTTCTGTTGATTATTGAATTATAATCAATTCTTGACCTTGAACTTCACATTTGCTTGTATTTTATAACATACTTACATTCATATTGGTACAATGTACCTGGTACATATACACTGCGAGTCATCGGAATATCAGACCCCTTTAGGGGCGATTTTTCATGTGCAAGCATTTTTTTCGATTTTTTTTTCATTTTTGTATAGCCTAAATATTTGAGAATATACCCCTAAAAATATTTTTTTGAAATTCAAAATACTTTAGAAGATATAGCCCTTTGCCTAGCAATTGCAAACTTTAAACGCATTTATCTCAAAAACACGTTTTTCGAAATGGCGGCCATGATATCTCCAGTTACACTGAATCTCTATCTCTTATAGTAACTCTATCTCTTATAGTCTCTAACAGACAAACGGACATGGCTATATCGATTCGGTTGTTGACGCTGATCAAGAATATACATATATTGTAGCGAACCTAGGCTCCGACGGAGAAGCAGTCCTAATGACTGCAAGCGATTCCAGTACTAAGGCGAAATAACATCATCAATAACTGGCGATACCTGGCTTCCCCTTAAACTTTTAAGTTTCCTCTCTAGCTTGAGTGTGGAATTTTCCATGTAACACGCGACATGTGCCAAAATCTCGTCTAGCTGATTGGACATGGCAATAAAACTGAAGCTCGCTGAATAAACTTGCTACTAAGTCTTGTCTAGCTGATTGGACGTAATCACTGATTGGCGGATTGCTTATTTCTTGCTTAGCAAACGGCGGGATAACATTTCTCCCCCTTCATCTAATAATAACAGTTTCCGCTCGACCAACCACACCAAGGCGAGGTCCATTGACCAAATTCCGCCACAATATACTTTAAGGGGTCGGAAATGTTCATTCATTTGCACAACTTAATGATCCCCTTTTCCCATTTTTATTAGGAACAGGGTATAATAATTTTTTTAATTTTTTTAGGGTTCCGACACTTCCTAGCCATAACTTTATATTTAAACTAATGTATATACTAATCAGAAAATTTTTCATTAATTTAAAAATCCGTCGATTCTTCCTTGTTTAGAATGACCTCAAAAATACGGTTGGAAAGAAAGTCGAACAATTTTCCCATGTAATCTGGAAAAACGACTGAACAAGCTTTTTTATGGCTTCAATTAGTTCCTGTTTGCTAGACTATTGTTTACCGGGCACATAAACTTTGAAAACCAGCCATCCCCACACATTTTCAATGATTAGTAAGGTGAGCATTGCAGTTCTCTGGTGAGCGCTGCAATAAATTCACATTTTGGACCTCAATACCGGGTTTTACCACCCAAACATTGTGAACCGGGGCGTTATCTTGTTAAGGTTAAGGTCATCTACAAACACATTTCAAATATCAGTATCACAATTAAAATAATATTATCGAAATAGCAATATCGATCAACTCTTCTATACACACATGCAATATTTGCCTTTAGGCAACAAATGCCTATGATTTGTGTGCTTTACTTCGGAATGTAATAGCAGTTCATATGGCCTTTTAAGAACTTGGAATTCAATAAGGATCAGACGAATGAAAAGATTGTAATGGCAGATTGTAAGCAGGGCTGCAGCCAAAATTTACCAACGATAAAGGTTCGGAAATTTGATTTTCGAGGATTTTGGAAGGAGATTTTGGTTCGTGGCTTAGTTCAGCCGATGCTTTACGCCATCGGTGGGCACGATATTTGATTTTCAAAACAGTCCAACAACAACAGAAAAAAATCAACCTTTTTTGGCGAGACTTCAGTCTCGCCCCGATCCGCAATAGATTTGTTGTTGTTTTCGCTTCGAGTTCGGCTGCCATGTGTCAGATGACGAGGCCATTTGTAATGCGTCTGCGTAGTGCCACGTGCCATAAAATAACTCCTGGGAGCAATCGGAGCAAAAAGAGCAAGGCCGTGCCCACCGATGCTTTACGCAATAATGAAAATAGCGAGAGCGTTAGTCAAAGTCGGTCCTGCCCGACTTCGATTTACCCGTTACTCAGGGAAATAATGTTGTATAGCCTTTCCATATGTTAGTTAACAGAGCATTAACATTAATGAGAACATTTCAACATTATGTAAGCAAATAGCGCATGCGGTGCCAAAAAGTATGCAACGTTTTTTATAACTTTTATAACTCTGTCATTTTTTTCCGATCTTTATGAAACTTTCAGAGATTGTAGATATTGGGCACATACACTAAACTGCAAAAAATATGAGCTTGATATCTTAAAAATTGTAGGAGTTATTCAACATTTTTAATTTGGTGGCTCTAGAACTTAGACTACTTTTCGGACCTTACTTTTCCATGGGAGCTGTACTATAAAGATGTCTGATTTAGACCAAACTTAGGGGAATCATGGAAAAGCATAACAAACTAACAATTACGAAATTTGGAGGCGATCCCATATAAAACAAAAAAGTTTTTTTCACTAGACCTATTTTTTTGACTTTGACAGGACTTTGTAGAATTGTGCAAAAGTATATAAAATAAGTATATGCGAATTTAAAAGGACGTTACCATTGAAAACAAAAAGTTTTTCTCTTTAGAACTAGTTTTTTGACCGATCGTTCCTATGACAGCTATATGCTATAGTCATCCGATTTTGACAAAAGTTTATGTGAAAGCATACCAAATAAACAAATGCCAATTTTAAGAAAATTTCCATTGAAAACAAAAAAGTTTTTCTAAGACTACTTTTCTGACTATACTTTTCTATGACAGCTATACTATAGATGTCCGATTTCGACCAAACTTATCGTTCCTACGACAGCTATATCCGACAAATGTGCAGCGTATTAGTTCTAAAAGTCTTCGTGCAAAGTTTGGTCAGACGGACGGACATACGGACATGGCTAAATCAACTCAGCTCTTCGTGCTGATCAAGAATATATATACTTTATGTGGTCGGAGATGCTTCCTTCAATGCGTTACAATCATCCGGAAAACATTAAAGTTTTCAGTAATCAATTTTAATCCCGTGTGTTCTACAAAACGACGATTTTTGAAAAACAAAGGAATATTTAAAATATTGTGTACAATAAAGCTCTTGCTTTTGTAAATTATTTAAAAAGCTTTTTAGTAGAGGATCTTAAAAAAAGCGACTCTTTTTATTTATCCGAACATAGACTTTAGATTCGGAACAGGTTTAGGTTCGGCAATTACTTCTATAGAGGTTCGGCTCATGGTTGGGTTCAAAGTAAAAAAAAAATTGGAATTCTGGGGTTCGCTTCAAAACCGGTTTGCGGCCCTGCAAAGATAATATGTAAAACGCGCACGGTATCCCGAACCCAAATCAGAGTCCCGATTCTCAATTTAAAATGAAACGGTATATATATTCTTGATCTTGCTCTATCGGTCTGTCTGTCTCAGATCTCAGAGACTATAATAGCTAGTGCAGTCAAATTTGAAGTGTAAGCACACAAGACTGCAAACCACTTAAAAATCGGAGTGGGTTTACTACTTTTGTTTGCTTATTCAAAAATTGGCACAAAATCTTGCACATGTGATGAATGCAGATTGTAAAGCGATCTAGAAGGCTAACATATTCTCTAGGGATCGTGCACGAAAGAAAAAGTAACTAAGCACCCGCGGCCATAGCCTACTATACCTTCTTAGAAATGGGAGATGATACTTTGCAACTTAAGTAGCTAGTAATTTAAAATTTATTCTTTTTTTTAGTTAATTATACATTTTCTTATCAGCTGTTCAAGTCGGAACTGCATTTCAAATTCGATAACGCTAGTCTCAGTCCTCTAAATGACCAGTACTGCACCATGATAGTATATGAAATATGTATCTATCTAAGCTTAGTATAAAACTGCGCTGAAAACCCACCTGTTGATGTCCACATCGGTAGACTCCAGTATGGTGCGAGCCTTTTCCAGATGTCCATGTTCCACGGCCGAGAAGAGAGCTGAAAATAAAGAAAATATCAAAGTGTTAATTGAAAATTCGAAAGTGGGGATTAAGACTGGGATTAGTTGCAAATGGCGACGCGCGTCAAAAATTGTGGTTACCATGTAAATGCAGATTACTCTGCGTTAATTTATCCAGTTGTGCCTGGGCTAGCTTAAGTTGTTTCTTGGACATTTTACTGGCTCGCGGATGTGGTGTATCTCCCGTAATTTTGGTACGCATTTGCACTGACTGACGATGTACGGAGAGTTGTTGGACATTGGCTGCGGTGTTCTCGTCACCCGAGGAGGCAGGCAGTGATTCTGATGTGGTTGCCATTGCCGTCTCTTCGTGTTCATCCCGCAACTTGGCATTTTTGGGCTGTGAATGACGGGAGATGCATAGCTGCTGACCCTCGGACACTTGTCGTGGCAGCAGAAATTCCATTTCTCTGAGATCCTCCGAATTGCATGAAATGGCAGTGCGTATCTTGGCTACCGTTGCATGATGGTGCAACTGTTCCGACCAGCGTGGCGAGGAGAGCAGCGGTGCCGGATAGTAGGTGGGATAGTTGTCCTGATTGTTGTTGTCCGGTTTGTGGCGCAACTTTACCTCATCCTTACTGTTGCCCTCACATCTCTGATCGGGCAAAATATTGTCTGGATGTGACAAGCCGGAAAGGGGAACGGAAAAAAATGTAAATTAAATGCGAAATCAAAATCAAACGAAAGCCAAATAGAAATGAAAGGTAATTAAATATTTACAAACGAATAAGATAATTATCCATGAGCCCCTGGTGTTTTAATGCGATATTATTAAAATGGTTGTCGCCTGCTTTTGTGGCACTAACAAATGCAATTAATTAAATATTAAACATAAATGCCATTGTTGTAGTTCTATTCCATTCGGAATGCCGGAGATGACCAAGCCAATTAAATTAATTATGCACGCGGGTGTGTGTGTGTGTGTGTGTAAGTGTGTTAAGGGCGTGTGTGTGTGTGTGTATGAGTATGCGGCATGCGTGGAAGCATCGCCAACGGGGAAGCCATGAGCAGCAATACCTAACCCACCTAACCACCCACCACTTTTGCTCATTATTCATTTCATCAATTGCCGTTTATGCCACTTTTGTACAGTAATGGATGCGGATGTGGAATGCACTTCTCGGTGGTTAATTTACAGAGGCCCAGACTTTAATTGCCTAAGATGTGGGCACTCCACACGCCCTCTCCATCTCTTACCATCCACGGCATAGTGACTGTAACGTCGCTGCTGATGTGAAGGAGTAGCCGATGACGAGGTTGTTGGTGTTGTGGACACTTTCAATTGACAGAATTTGGTCAACTCATTGAGCGTGTGAAACGATTTCTGACGCATGAACATTGCCGGCGAACGCAGGCAACTGCTGCTGCTCATCTGCAGTTTCTGGGGTGAGGGAATTTTATTGCTATCGAGGTGGTAGCATCTGTAAGAGCATAACATTAACGACCTGATCTGGGTAATCCGATTTGTGTAAGTGTAAATACATTTATTTGTTTAAGCCATTAAAATGAAAATGGTTGTCCTTGGTCATATGAAATAATGGCAAAGCCCTTAAGTTGAGGCTGATGGTTAAACATTTTAACTGATTTAAAACTTAAAGATTTTAAGAAACTCATAAATAAAACTAAAGAAAACCAAACTTGTGCACGTAAGTCTAAACTTTAGTTAGCCATTTCAAGAGAGAGGTGTCGCGTTCTACTCTTTCAGAGGATAGCTTTTCTCTTACTTTTGGCTGAACCATATAAGATATGTCTTGCTCGAAAATTTTCTCATGGCTTAGAATCCAATGACATGAATAAATTGAATCCATATCCTGTAGTTCTGCTGATGTCAAACACAGACAAGCTAAATCGATTTAGCTGGGTGTCAACTCCATATAAAAACGAGAAGACTTAGCTAACTTCGGCTGTGCCGAAGTTTTAATACACTTGCAAATGCTCGTTTTGATATAATGATTTCTACCAAATTTTGCAAAATCTGTTTAAATGCATATATTACAAAGGGCAACAGCCGTATATTTCAAGCCGATCTGTTGCAAAATTCTGATCCAGTTTTGTCCACTGATCCAGTGGACCACATTTTTGCATCGAATTGGCTTGAAATAACAAAAGTGCTCATTTTGTTCCCCTCTGTTATTATTGATGTCCAAATGAAAAAAAAGTTTATTTTTACGTTGCCCCATTTTCTGACTGATCGTTCGTATGGGAGCTGTAAGCTATAGTCAGCCGATTTTGACCAAACCTTGTTATTTGAAAGCATATAAAACAAACAAATACCAAATTTTCGGACGATACCATTAAAAACAAAAAGTATTTCTCACTTAGACCATTGTTTTCTGACCTGTCTTTTGTATGGGAGCTATAGCATATAGTTGTCCGATTTTCCCAAAATTTAGTAAAATTATGAAAAATCATAGAAACCAAACATATACAAAATTTTGAGACGTTTATATTGAAATGATAAAGTTTTTCTTACTAAAACTAGTTTTTCGACCGATCGTTCCTATGGAAGCTATAAGATATAGTCAGACGAAAAAAATATTATTGTGTCCAAAATACAATTTTGGTTGGTAAATTTTTCATGGAATCACCCATATATAGGTAATGGGTTTGGAAATGGGCAAAATTATAATACCCTTTTGCAAGGGTATAAAAAGGTAGCTAAACGGTTACTAAAACTTTCAGCTGGTCTCTTAGCTTAAGCCAGTTCTCAGACAAACTAAAAGTTTTAGCTCATACCCAGCTTAAAACTCCCAACCTTGACTGGCTATACAGCTGATTGAGTTCAGTTGGGTACATGGTACAATCATTACAGGTACGGCGCAGATTTTTTTTGAGTACTGAGCTTTTGCTTTTGCACCGAGTTCCATAGTACAATCATTACATGTTAGGCGCCGATTTTACTTTAGTACAGAGCTTTTGCTTTTGACATTTGGTGGTACATTGGCGTTGAGAAGTCACACTGTACCATTAGCTGAGACGCCAGCGGAAAAAGTTTTCTTTTAGCAAGGTCTAGATTTAGTTTATCTGAGTACTTAGCTTAACGGCCTGATGCATCACTGAGCGTTAGGCTCATATTTGCCTGGTGATTGGTCTGGTGGCAAGTGCTCACTACGAAGTGTTAGGGTATCCGTTAATGCCGCACCGGTACAGCCGAAGGGTGCACCGATAAACACCCTATAGAACTTCGAGAGATTACTAAGTAGGCGTTAAATTCAGTGGTTTACAAACATAACTGTTAAACGGAAGGAGAGAAGCAAGCTTAATTCTCTTGACTACTGAGAAAGCTTTATAAAGTTTTCCTACAAGCAGGGATGGAAGCAGATCGAAAATAAGAACTGGATCGGATCAAAGAGTTTTTCAGCCATATGATGGGTTTTTACATGGCTGTTGAAGCAAACTGAACCGCGAATTCTCTTTGGTTGACTCTCAATTTATTATCTATTTATTAAAGGCATGTTTCCGTATTCGCAGAAATACCTGATCTTCTCTTAGTTCGGCGCAGAAAGGAATTTTTTCCGAACTTTAGAAAGTAAGGCAGTAAAAAAAGACAAAAATAATACAAAAAGTAAGGCAGTACAAATAGACAAAAAAATTTCTGATTTAGGATCGCCCTTAATTCAGCCGAAACTCAACCCTTAGAGCCTCTACACACCGAATTTGGCTTAAATCTGTTTGTAAAGGGCTTTTTCCGGACTTTCGAAAGTAAGGCAGTACAAAAAGTAGAAAAAATTGCATTTCTCTTCAAGATCATCCTTAATT
The DNA here is from genome assembly GCA_018904265.1 of Lordiphosa collinella. NCBI lineage: Eukaryota > Metazoa > Arthropoda > Insecta > Diptera > Drosophilidae > Lordiphosa > Lordiphosa collinella. Next base: position 338,676 of record JAEIFV010000218.1, on the reverse strand, counting down.
TCACCGAGTCTCAACTCTCCTGGAGTATACCGTTGCGACTTAGCCTTAAATTTGTTCGGAAAGTCATATATTCGGTCTTTTGAATTTGTAAAAAATGAATGTCAAAACCTTTTTTCTGTTCAAGGATCGACCCTAATTCCACCAATTCTTAACCCTTTAGACCCGTTCTTAAGTCTAGCATCAGAAATGCTCTTAAATCTGTGTGGAAAGATATTTTTTGGTCTTTTGGAAGTTGACAAACAAGAAAGAAAGTCGGTCAAGCCCGACTATAGTATACTAAGTACCTGTGAAGTGCTGCCCATCACCGATGCGTCCGGTGCTGCCCATAATTGTTTATTTCCTTATAACTCGACTAACGTTCGTCCGATCTTTACCATTTTTTTGGAGGATCGATAAAGATTCCTGATTACTAAATATGTCCAGAGGAAACGAACCTTCTATCTATTAAACTGAGGGAGGAGGCGGGGCAAAAATTGAAAATAAACTTGATCTGCCTGCAAGTATAAGAAGCATATGTCCCATACATGTCTAACCTCAATCTCTTACCATGTCTGAGATCTCTGCGTTCATACGGACAGAAAGGCAGATGGACGGACATGGCTATATCGACTCGGCTGTTGATGCTGTGCAAGAATATACATACTTTATGGTGTCGGAGATGCTTCCATCTGGCTGTTACATACTTTTACACAAACTTAATATATTCTAGTACAGACTATAAAAACATAAATTGCGTTAATACAATTTGATGTAACATTACAATCTATTAGTTCTGTTTTTAAGATGTATTAAGCCCCAGGTCTTTATTCGAACCGACTAAATTTGGCCGAGCTAATTCTTAAATTATGGACCATTTTGTCATAGAATACCAAACGGCTTCTTTAAATGTCAAAGTTCGTCCAAAGTGTCTTTTCCTCGAACTTTTACTCAAATATTTAAAATATTGTGATTTCTAAAAGGAACTTGTGACTTTTCAACAGCTTCGAAACTGAAATTCAGAGTACCATGAAAGCTGTGCTCCTGGCCAATGTTGGATTGAGGTGAAGTAGCACGACAGAAAAATGAGAATATCGTCCCATAAGGGAAATGGGATGTGCACACAAAACTATTAGCAACTTTCAAAGAACGAATGTTAACTGATGACAGGAGGTCGGTGGACAATTGCAGAAGATGTACGGGATGTACGGGCTATTTGAAAATGGATGGCAGCATCGATAAGGACATATGTTAGGGACATGATTCAAATTCTCAAAGTTTTTACGTCTTTAAACTCGACAGTGAACATAGCCGAGCCGAACCGTTTTGATTTGTGGCTTTCCGATTCGGCTTATCAGCTGGCCTGGTTCGGTTTGGTTCAGAATATTACTAAAACTTACAAACGGAAGGGATAGAATCACACCTGATTCTCTTGTCTACTGAGAACTCATCGTGAAGTTTGCTTCATCGTGTAAGCTCCGACTAAGTCTCTACTTAGAAACTTATGAAATTCGTAATCGGGAACAGTCTTTTAACTTATATTAAAAACCAGGCTACTAACCAAAATTTCTGTGCATTAAAGAAACTTATACCAATCGTTTTGAATCCTTGTAAAAAAGTATTGAATAATAACTGCATCAGATTTAAGAGACACCTACGGCTGTTCAAATACGGCATCGGCTTCCTTATGGTTGCCGTACGCATGCGCGTTGTTCCGTAAATTCCTTGCTTGGCATGTCTAGTTATTTCCGCTAGAACAACTTCTTTGGATAAGTCTTGGTTGCTTAACTCCAGATCCGAATCGAGTGTGGCTTTTGGAGCTGTCTCTGTCATTTCTCTGCGGCAATATGTTTCCGGTATTTGCAGCAGTTTGCAAGCCTTTCGTGGCAGCGGCACACCCACAGGAAGTGTGGACATCAACTGTTCAATACCCAGTTCATCTAGATCAGATGATGATTGCTGAAGCGGCACAAACTCATTCTGTCCTTTCACTTTGGCGGTCAGTCTGGCCACTGAATCTAGTTCATGTCCTTGCCACATTCGTAGAGCGTTGGCGGCCTTGTTTCTGTCCAGTCGAGCTGATGTTGTCCTACCGATGCGACTGCGTGGACGCAAATGGGCGCGTAGCTTAAAGGGTGACTGCAGCGGCAGGGCGGGGCTGTGCAGTTTGCTCTTCAGCCGGCGCAGGGAGGCTCGCATGGAGTGCGAGCGTCGCAAAGCGGGCAATGAATCGCTTTCATTCTCACAGTCATCGTCCGCCCTGCGTGGAGTGTTGGCTGCTTGGTCCTTGAGCTTGGCATACGAGCTCATTGCTTTGCGACGCTCCATTGATCACTTAAACCGGTTTATGATAAATTTGTTTTCCTAGTTGCTAGTATATCGCGTTTGCTTTTATGACAGGATTTTCCGAAGTGCGCGTCGCCCGTACACAATGCTAACTGAAACAGCATCGAGACGTGATTCAGTTGCCAACCCCCTGGAGTTAGTTTATGTGCTCTCTCCCTCTCTCTATCTTTTCTCCGTCCCCGCTCTCTGGTGTCTACCTACCCCTAATTCTCTGGCAGGAAATATCGTTCATACAATCTACTTGATCCCTGTTTATGTGCTTGCGGATTTCGTTTTAAATTTAGACGGAATAGCACTACCTGCCAGGTCCGTTTTAGGCAGCCGCTGCTCATTAAAATTCCCAAAAGATGCTGCTCGCCCTAAACTCGTAAAATCAATTAACGCGGTATTTCGGAAATCGTAAACCAAACAAATAAGTTGCTTTCCTTTAGCCTGTTGTATGCATGTACTCGTAGGTGTGTGTAGGTGTTGCTGCGTTCGAATCCTGCCCTGATTTATCGAGCGTGCCTGGGACCTTTGTTAACAGCTGTTAGCTGTCGCCACCTTAGGCATTGAAAGATAAATGGCAATTTGTAAAACGTCAAGGAGTCGGGGGACTCATGGCTGATTAGCCTCACAAATGTTGCCAAGATTGGAAATGAAAACTAATTGGAATCTGTAAAATTAAATTGGTATGAGGGGGTAAATTTTCCAGCCCAGAAACCGGTTGTTTTGAAATTCGTTTTATTTTATTTTGTTTTGATTTTGGGCCCATTTGAGTGCTAATTTTAGACATTGTCTCATGCCTCATGCATAATAAATGGATTTGGCACGCTTGTTTGATATACGAAATAGTTACAATATCAATGAATTAGTCAGACTCTGAGAAACCGTCTATTAAGATCTCTACGCTTGGGCAAGGTCAGTGCCTGAGGGCAGACTTCTGACTCAGGTCTTTTTATTCACTTTTAAGTTGAAAACAAAGGCAAGAAGATCTGGCGAGGTGATACAAAGTTAAGCTGTTATTTTGTTTGAGTCTGAGTTAGAATTTTCAAAAGAACAATATTCTAAAAACTTCTACAAAATTTTTGTGGAGGGTAAGTTAAATTTAAAAAGTCCAAGTTCGAATTTTAAAATTTTTATTATTTTGGCTACAAGAGAAAGTACAAATGTTTAACCAAAGCTCCCAAAAACTTTAAATTTTGACTTATACTCGAATTCGAATATCCCACTGAGTGTAACTATCAACACAACACTATGATTTTTATGACAGCGTTTGTATTCAAGATCGATGTATGCAAATCGATATAATCATTTGAGCTCGTCCACACTTGACAAATTGAGACAGTATCAAACTACATACCCACACACAAAAATATCCAGTACATAGCTTAAATAATTTCTGAGATGTGTATAGTAAGGCGCGTCAATTTGTATGGATGAGAAAAAATTAACAAAGCTTATAGCATAATCCTAATCTACGGTTAGTTCTTAGAATTTTTCCACAAGAAACCATTGGTCAAAAATCAGATCTTAGGCTAAAGTAAATGTTACCCTTACCCTGTTGATTCTGTCACCAGAAATCCACGGCTCTTGGACGAGTATATATTTACTATATATATAAACCTACAGAACGATTTTCTAATCGAAAGGTGAGGACCTGAGCTATTTTCGATCTGGTTCATCCAGGGTTCGGAGTTGGAAAAATGTCTAAATTCAAAGAATCAGCGTACACACCATATTAATAGTTTATAGTTTAAATAATGTTTAAACAGTGTAGATATCGGTTCTGAGCCAGTAAAATATCCTACTTAAACTCCGAAAACGTGTATTTTTGTTCTCAACAGTAGCGCAAGTACGATTTTTTTATCCCGAGAACGGCGGGCTTATTTAAAGAACTTAGTTTTTGAGGCAGATTTTCTAATTTTAAGAACAGTCCGGGACCTCGAAGACTGATTACGCGGATGTCTGCATCTTAGCGAACACGACCATCAAGCGCTCGCGAGAGAGAGAGCGACAAAATGAAAGTAAAGGTTGTTTTGTCATGAGTTGTCATGTGTGAGTAAACAAAATTGAGTTGTTCACTAAACTGAGCAAGTAAACATGTCCTTCTTTAATTGTTCATTTTCGTTCATTGAGAGTTGTTCAGTCTTTCTCGTTTTGTGAGTGTTGTTAAGTCAGAGTGTTCCAGTCGCTCTTGTTCTGTGAGTTTTTAATTGAGAGTTGTTTAGTCTCTCTTGCTTTCTGTGAGTTGTTCAGAGGGTTGTTGAATACCTCGTTCTGTAACTAGTTCAGTGAGTTGTTCAATAACTAGCTCAGTAAGCTATTCAGTGAACTGATCAGTGACTGTTCACTTAGTTCGGTGACTGATAAGCGGTTTTTGGCTAAGCGTTTCTGTTTGTTGTCAATGTATGGCAACGCTGCATTAAGCAACCTTCTGGTACGGCAATCTCGTTCGATTTTTTTTTATTCAGAATGTCTTTGACCAGAAAGCACAGCGATATTTGGAGGCATTTCAGCGAAATGGATATTAAAAAGACGAAATGTAAATATTGCAGTGTTACTTTAGATTGTAACTCACAGAGCAATCTTAGCCGCCACCTCCAAAGCAACCACCCGGCTGCAGTGGATACAGTTGTCTGACAGAACAACTGAACAGCTGAACAACTGACCAATTGAACAACTGTGCAGCTTGAGTGAGATGACTCGCTTTGGCAGGAAGAACTAGTGAACAGGTTCAGTGAAATATACAACCTTTATACAAAACTATTTTGTAGCCATTATCACTTTAGCATTTTGGCACTCATCTAACAACATACGTTGTACCCTAATGAGAAGTCGATGGCATTCAAATCCCCCTAGAAGCAAAGTATTTCGATTTAGCCATGCCCTTTTGTCTGTCCCTCAGTATGAACGAACAGATCTCGGATATGGTACAGGCCTGTTCCGGTTTTCACATATTTCTTCGATTTTCAAATGAAAACGACAATAAATGTAGACTGCGATTCTTTGAGTTTTGTTCTCTAGTTTTGGAAAAAATATTTGTAAGATTTGCAAAAAACAAAAATTTAGAATGCTTTCTTAATGATAAAACGTGTACCATTGATTACACTTGCGTTAGCTTAATAGAACTGGTGAAGATCAAAAAAAACCAAATAAATAATCACTCAATATAGTTTTAATCTAGTAACGTTGAATATAAGTGTTTAAAATGTCGCTGTTTTTAAGGACATTTTATGAACATTTTCCAGCGTTTCTTAAACAAGGGAAAATCAGAACAGCTTGAACAAAATAAAATGTGAATTCGATTTGGATAGCACACTACAGCATAAAAATTATTAATTTTTTTATTAAAAATAATTTTTAAGGGAATGTAAATATTTCAAAAGTATCTAAATACACTAAACAATGGTGTAAATTAACTTTAAGCCATTAATTTGGCGCATTTATTGTCCCGGCTAAATCGAGCAAATCTAGGAAAAGTGATTTCATTTAGTCAGTCCGGAACAGTATTTGACAAACTTCTTATACTTGCAGGCAGTTCAAGTTTATTTTCAATTTTCGCCACGTCCTCGTAAATAGAAGATACGATATATCTCCGGCAGTTTTAGCTGGACATATTTAGTAGTCCAGATTCTTTATTGATCCGATTGATTGATAAAGATCGGATAAACGATAGTCAAGTTATAAGCAAAAATAGCATCGTTGCTACAGCGCAGTAGGAGCGCTGCTTTCAGCTGCTTCTGCAGCATCTAAATTCACACTGAGCATACACCTTCATAGGTACAGAGTATATTATAGTTCCGTCCGGGGTTCGGACCCTCGAAACTTTTTGGGTTCGCGTTCACGGAGCGGGTTTAAAAGGAGCGAAACAGTTCCCAAAGTACACCTTCATAGGTACAGAGAATATTATAGTTCCGTCCGGGGTTCGGACCCTCAAAACTTTTTGGGTTCGCGTTTACAATGGTCTCGGGAACGGATGTCTTGGACTCAAAGGCAATGGAACACCATCATATTAGCGGAGCGGGTTCAAAAGGAGCGAAACAGTTCCCAAAGTGTTGTGGTAGACTTGATCCTGAATGGATCGATTTTTTTGGTTCAGTGTAGTTCCTTAGCTAGAGATTCCGTGTCATCTTTATTAGGAGATGAAAATGGTAAAGAATCATTCCAGCTTTAGTTCATTCTGCAATATGATCAAAGCAAATTGTTTTTGTTCTTAGTTTAAAAACTTTTGGTTTCTGAGATAAAAAAAAAAAATTAAGTGTAAGAATTGGGATAAAATTTAAAATGTAAGAACGTTTTTCTAGAAACTTTTTATAAGGAATTACTGTGTTTAGCTGAAGACTTCAGCACTTGTGTGCGACAAGTGTACCAAGTTGAGTAGAAATCGCTGGCAAGAAGTGGCGCTTCTTATAATCTCCCAAATGTTTTGTAATTTGGATGCAAAAACTTACACAATTTTTCAACCAAATCTCAATCTGACGACTTTAAATATAACTTGTTCTGTCTGCAGAGTTTTTAATACAGAATTTTTTCAAAGTTAGTGATCGCTCGCACATTTTGTAACTCGAATTCGAACGCTTTACGAAGTCAGGCACTGCTTTGTGAAGATTGTCCAATCGAGGTAGAGTTCGAAACTTAAGGGCGAAGTTTATAAGTTATCTTTAAACAATTTCATTGGGAACTAAATTAAATTTTTTAACCGAATCTTTTTAATTTTTGTGCTCCGGTAGGTTTAGGTCGGTCGGTCGTCCCGTAAATATAATAATGTTACGGGGCGAAAGGAGTTTTTTATTTGTTCATTAAATTAAAAATGTATGGTATATTTTTGGGAACGTGGTCTTGTTTTTAGAAAGGAAAAATCAACAACGGACTCTTTTGTGCTACCTTTTAGAATGCCATATTTTTTAAGAGTGTACCAATTCTGCTGAGAATGAGATTTCCAGACCTAGTTTGGTGAAAAGTACATCCTTTCTTACTTTTTCATCGAACTTAAGTCCATTCGTGTAGTTATTGATGTCATTTCCTCTATAATGTGGAAAGTGGTCCAATTTTTTTTTAACCAACTTGTGAATATAAATCAGTCTGTAATAATAGTAGGTAATGCAGTTTGAAGCTTAACAAGTTGCTCTCGTTGTAGGCTTCGGATTCTCTACTTTGACATCAAGTCACCATCATACCTTACTTAAACACCATCGAGCAGTTAGGGAAATATTATCTTTGGCCGTATATAGCCAGTGAACAAAAGCTGTTGAAAAGACCTTTTGCGGCAAGGAAAGAAGTTAATAGTTGCCTTTTTTACTCGCTCAGTGATATTGCTGTGCCAGAGTAGTTTCCATTCCAAAACGACACCAAGGTATTTGGCATTATTCCTGGAATTCCACACTTATGATGTTTAGTCTAGACTGAGTGTCGACCGCCCACAAAGAAAATGTCACCAGCGCGTTTTGCATGATTTCACATAAGGTTTGCGGAAAATGCAGGCGATTTAATAAAGCAATGTCGCCTGCATATGCCACCAACAAATGTTCAAACGCTTCCATGAGGAGCAGCAGTTGACTGCCATAACCCCGAAAGGCGGGGAAAGAAAATGACGAGAAAACCTTCATGGTGTTGAAACAAATTTATACAGAAACTATCAGCCATGCTCCCATTTTCACCGTACTTTAACGATTTGGACATGAAAACGGCATGAATTTCACATTCAAATTGTTTAAGCATATATGTGAGTGACATAAGGTTCTATGATAACTAGATAGAGTCCAATATTTTCAAATTTTGAAGTCTTCATCTAGTTGCCACAGACATAAGTGCTATTTTCCATATAAAGCAGCGAGTATTTGTTGTAAATTCAAGTGTTCACGTGCAGTAATCGCCAAATTAAAGTGAAAATGGGAGCTGTATAATATTTTATTTATAGAAAAAGCATGCTTTCTTTAAGCATTGCATTGTTGTGCAGAAACGGTTGAAGCGATAATCATAATATGATTAAACACTTTCTTTTTAATTTCTAAAAGTTTTGCCAAGACTTAGAGCATAAGAGTCTTAGGTAGACATGATAATTCATTTGTTTCACATATCAGGTGCATAACCTACTTGCTAGATTTTTCCATTGGACATAAGTATGAAGCATAAATTATTTGCAACAAATTATGCTTTATTTAAACGCTGTCATCGTCTTCGCACTTGCTTGATAAACTCTGAGCTATTTGACAGATATTATCAGACCTATCCTAGCCTCATACCATTGCAAGCAACAAAGCTGTCAATTGCGGGCGTGTAATAAATAAAATTTGCTGACCCATAAACTTAAAGAAATAACGACAGAAAAAAAGGCGGGAACGATATGAACGTGTTTGGCAAAGGACACTGAGCTTGCAATTGCAGGATAATAAAATTTATGAAGCCACGCGGCATAAAATTGCCCAACATAAATCACGTCCCAGTCCAGAACGGGACAGACCAGAGGTCATCCATTGCTCAGTTTATCTGGGCTCATGCACATCTTACACCAGACCCAGACAAAACAATATAATCCACTTAATAGAGATGACAGCAGACTGGCGCTGATTGCGAGTCCTGGTTGACAACCACCCACTCCCGCTCACCAACTCATGGAATTATGCCGATTTCATCTTGAGGTTCATGCTGTCATAATTGTCAAATCTACCACACATTAAACCAGCTTACGAGCAACATCAACGTCGTCGACGACAAGCAGAAAACATTTTTGACTTAATTTAAATAAATTTGTCGCTTCCTCAATAAAAGCTCCAAAAAGGCAAAAAGAATCGTTGGAGCTGTTCCAAATGCTTGAAAATGAGCGAAAAGGCACGCAGAAAAAACATATTTTATTTCTCGCTGATTTCGAGTGCAAATCGCTTTATGAGTGAGTAGAAGTAGTATTTAGCTTCGCAGCGGAGTTCTGCGGAAACGCCAATTGAATTAAAGTAACCAGGCATTATGCAGCCTGCGACTGGGCAAGGGTACAGATAAGGGCTGTTACTTGACCTCTGTCGCTGTCTCTGCAATCAGCATATCATTTAGCTCCATTGGTTTATTGTGCCAAATCACTAAACTAATGTATTCATATTAATCAGATATGCAAATTGGGAACTCAATGTCGCCAAAAGATCCCAAGAAACCAAATGAAAATGGGCCAAGCCAAAAAGCCAACGGAGAAGGGTGGCGAGAGGGAGAGGAATAAAAATCAAAGTTTAAATAGCAATAAACGATGTGACCGGGTCACTTGGACTCGTTCGCTAACTGAACTGGCCTGGGTTAGAGTGCCTCTTTTTTTTGCACACTTTTCGGTTCCTCTGTGGAAACAAACACAATCCAATAAGCCAGAATGTAAAATTATGTAAATTTCACGCGATTTGCAGAAAGTTTGTTTTCTTTTTTTTTGCTGGCGGTCAAGGCGCAAATCTGGTATGCATCAAGGGACTTTGAGTATTTGTTCCGGCTGACTAATTGAAAAGTTTAGGGCAGGGGTTTAAAGCATGAAAACCAAAAGAATTCTACAAATGTTAAATTCTCCGTAAAGGACATTTTCAGAATATGGACTTGTCTATGCTCCTTATCAAAATTCATTTGAAAAGATAAGTTAGAATTTAATTAAGGGCCGTTTTCTCATGTTTCTGTCGACAGAGCATTTTTATACTCTGTGCCAGAGGTACACAGAGTATATTAAGTTTGTGCAAAAGTATGTAACAGGCAGAAGGAAGCATCTCCGACCCAAGAAAGTATATATATTCTTGATCAGCATCAACAGCCGAGTCGATCTAGCCATGTCCGTCTGTCCGTCCGTCAGTCTGTCTGTCTGTCCGTCTGTCCGTCAGTCCGTATGAACAAACAGATCTCAGAGATGGTAAGAGATAGAGGTTTGACATGTATGGGACTTATGCATCTTATACCTGCAGGCAGATCAAGTTTATATAAAATTTTTGCCACGCCCCCTCCCGCCCCAGCAAATTGAAAAAAAAGCGTTATATCTCCCACAGTTTTATAGATAGAAGGTTCGTTCCTTCTGGACATATTTAGTTATCAGGATTATTTATCGACCCACCAAAGGAATGGTAAAGATCGGATGAACGGTTGTCGAGTTATAACGAAAACAAACAATTATGGGCAGCACCGGTCGCAACGGTGATGGGCAGCACTTCACAGGTACACAGTATGTTATAGTCGGGCTTGACCGACTTTCTTTTTTTTTTCCTAACATAGTGTAAACCAATTTCCATACTGTATATCTAATAATCTTATCAAAAAAATTAAAAAAAAAAATATTCAAAAAAGTTATTCAACTTTTCAACCCCTTCGTTACTTTTGCGCCACCCTGTATAAGAAGCTTATGTCCCATATATTTCAAACCTCTCTCCCTTACTATCTCTGAGATCTGTCTACATACAGACAGACGGACATGGCTATATCGATTCGACTGTTTATGCTGTTCAAGGATATTCTTACTTTAGAGCAGTGATGCCCAGCCGTATGCTCTTTGGGTGCGATTTGTTTTTGTAATTGCACCGAAGATACGAAATTAATGACCGTATACATGAAGGGCGCGAGGCATACAAAACGTCACACATGCAAACCATTTCGTGTGTGTGCGTCGCGTAGAACAATAACCGGTTTTGATCTCTTATTTGATTGGCGTTTGCGCGTACAGACAAACTGACCAACAACGATGTATTGGTGCTTTTCTTTGTGAGTATGTGTGAATACTCTGCCCTATAATACTTTTGGGTATGTCTGCTTTAGAGAGTCGGAGATTCTTCCTTCTGGGTTTCACAAACTTAATATACTCTGTGTACCAAAGGTATAACAATAGACAGAGTGATTGTAAAACAAAATTTTCTAAGTAAGATTGTGCTAAATAGTGAACTCTTTGGCCATACCAGTCGGACTTGACTGCATGCCCGAAGCATATCTCGTATACAATTTTTGCCACTCAGAAGTAGTTGCAAAAACCTGCAGTCTTCCTCTCGCTTTTGTATAGGGGCGAGTCGCAGCAGGAACTGTTCTATTAGAAGCAACGTTTGCATGGGTTGTTGTTGTTGGTTCAACTTCATAAAAACGCTCGGCTGTCTCTGTTCAAGAAGAGCGAGGCCAAAAAGTGAGAGTGTATTGGTGTGCGATATCAAAGCGACACAGCCCAGCTTTAAACTGCCCTCAACGACGGCTGGGCAGCGAATGAAGGCCAAGAGAGCTCTGCTTACGCTCATATGCCCGATTTCGGCATGCGGTCGGCTCGTGTGCGTGTAAATAGCCAATTGCGCTCGGCCCCTGGGGGCTATGGAGGAACATCGCCGCAATAGAAGGGACGTTTGCATGTTATGCAGATTTTATGCCTTCCAACATACGGTAAAAAGAACATGTTTGTAAAAAACGAACGATCGTCAATCGTTTGGATCCTATTTCGTATTTTGGTTTCCAGTAGCACGGGTGCTGCATGCGTGCCATTAGAAGGGACGTTTGCATGTTGTGCTGACTTCTTCGCTTCTAACCTACTGCCAAATGGAACGTGCATCAGTTTTCATACAGATTATTTGCCTTCTATCATACTGCAAAAGTTGGTAGTGCTTTCTTCCTAGTAAAAGGAAGTGTGCCAGAAGGCATTCTTTTGGGAACCACGTTTCGACAAATCCGACTGGCATAGCTTTAGTTTTTAAATCAAGCAAAATCTGACATCTTCGCTATTTAGCCAAACTTTAATCGAATTTTCCTCAAATTCTTTGGATGATTGAACTTAGCTTTAGGTTTAATATACAAATTTGATTTAGAAAAAAAGTGAAAGAAAATCTCATTGCCGGTTAAGTACTCATTTCTGCTCTCTTGTATAGACCTTAAAAAATTATTATTATGCCCCATTTCAGATAAATTTGTTATTTACCAAGTATTTAAGCACACTCCCACTGCTAAAATAATAATGTAATAATATAACTTTAAGGGAAAAAGTCTGCCTCTTGATAATTGCGCTAACAAGCAGCACCGAGACCACCACCCTTTTATGCGTGGAGTCTAGGAGTGTCCTAGTCATGAAGATGGTTACGAAGTTGGTACATTATTTTGGGTTGGCTTCAAAGCAACACCCGAATGTCTTACAGTGAAGTGACGTTTCAGGTTACCGTTAAAACAAGAAATGTTCGCTTATAATTTGGCATGCTTTTATGAAAGTAAAGTAACTTTTTAATTGGTGTCTTTGCTAAGTTTTAAGGCTCTAAGAAATTTCACGTTAAATTTGTCCGACCACCAATTATAACAATTTTCAATTATACAGTACTGTCAATCTTCATTTCTATGCTTAAATGTTGTTCACAACACTGTGGGTCAGGAGGCCACAACCGCCTGATCAACCCTTTGACCTTTTGGAAAGGGCATTAAGTTCAAAAGTCGTACAAGATTTCTTTGCTGCGATAGCATTTGACATACGTACACTTTATGGCTATTTCTGTCAATTTGCATGTGTTGCTGTGTGCCTGCGAGCGTTTGTGGTGGAAATCCGGCTAGGTTTCTGTTTGGGTTGCGCCGTGTGGGTGCTATGTACGTGCTTATTGCGTTTTCGGAGTCACCCGCAACGTGACGGACGAAACTTCAATTTCTAAAAAGTTTCAACCAAATCACAGCAACAATGCCCAAAACCATTTCATTTGCATTGTTCGATGAAAACGACTTTTGATTGATTCTAGCCGCTTATCTGCCTTGTAAAAAGAAATGTTTGTTAGAGAAAAACCTTTGAGCCCTTATACACAGCGCACACAATGCGGTAACGAAAGACCAACTCTAAGGTCAGCTGCAAGTTTGGGTGGACACCCAGAAGGGTAGGCAACTGGAGACCATTTGCATGGCTCGAGCTTCGTTTTATATTAAGCATTCTAAAGAAATCAATAAGAGAAGCTTTAAGAAGAGGTTGCTCCCATTTTAGTTGAACAGTTCAACAGTTTCTGGAAAATTCTACGCAATCAATGAGTCTGTGTGGGGGCGTCGTAATCGGCGCGCTTGTCTGGTAATGATGAAAGACAAAGTTAAAAACTATTTGAATATGAAGTGATTAAAAGTTTTAGAGGCCAAAGAAAAAGTTACAGAAGCTGTATTAAGCGAGTTCAGAAAGGATCCAGCCTGACTGTAAGACACCCTGTCTCAGCTTTTAAGTCGATAATCGGATAAATGATAACGATAACTCTCAAAATTCTTACCCACAAATTGTGAGAGAGTTTTCTCTTAGCAGTTTAGGTGGTTAGCAACAATATTGATTTAAAATATCAGCATATAAAATACGTACATACAAGGAGTAAAAGTAGATAACATTTTTAGTAAATTTGGTGCATCTTGTTTTGGTTTGGTATTATCTTGGGTGACACAGAAACCTCTTCCAACCACATTCCAACCGAAAACCAATTCTTAGGTGCGACAGAAATCTCTTTTGGTTGGTTTTAAGCCTCTCGTGTTTTGGGAGGAGATTTAGCTAAATTCACCGCCCAAGCAGTTTTGATAAGCAAAATAAATTTTTTTAATTGTTGACAACATTGTTTTACAGGATAAGTTGCATCAAAAGAATGTCATATTTAATTTGTTTTAATATTAAAATTTCAATTATAGTTCGCAAAACCAACCGAAGGCTGCCATATCAACCAAAACTGTATAGGGATTAAGGTCGCACTTAATCTTCTATTAATATTTATTGTTTATTAACTTAATTTAACATGATTTGTTGGTTACGAGCTTGCCCGAGGTAGCCAGAGCGCAGTTGCACACACTCTGAAACTCCTGGAGATGAGAGATGATGAGCTTCGTGATAGTGTGGTAATCGATAGTCGCTCGTGACTAGTAATCGATAGTCGCTGGTGACTAGTGTGGGCAGAGTCGCCACAACTGACCTACCACAGGCGACATCTACCTGCCTCAGTAGCGCGACATGGAAAATTTGTCAACAACAAACGAGCCGAGGGTTGGCAAGATGTGCTTTATGATTGACGCGGAAATATTTTAAAATTTTTCATTTTAGTTTTGGTAACACGACTTTAATTTGAATTATAATATTAGCATGATCTATAAAAGTTATACCACAACTAACAGATTTCAAGTTAACATCAAATTAAAAAACTAAAATAAGGGAAATTTTTTTTGCGCGTGCAACCCTCTTTGGTGGGATGGACAATTATCTTAGACCCAATTGGACCAGTTCTCTTTCCCACTAAGAAAATCAAATCTATCGAAGTTTTGTGGCACCGACGGATTTTTTGAGAGATTTACAAACCAACCGACGGCAAAATCTCTAGAGATTTCTGTGTCACCCCCGAGTTTAAGTAAACAGTAGTTTTTTTCAAATATAATTTTCTGATTGCCCCACATATTGATGGATAACTGGGTTAGTTAGGTGACTACTTATTGTATCCCGTCAAAAACAATTTGACTTCCAGTAAAAAATTTTATGTCAATCAGATGCATCGCACAATCACAATTGTTAAATTCTTTTTTTATACTATGTACCAGAGGTACACAGAGTACATTAAGTTTGTGCAAAAGTGTCCGTCTGTCCGTCTGTCTGTCCGTCTGTCCGTATGAACAAACAGATCTCAGAGATGGTAAAAGATAGAGGTTTGACATGTATGGAACATATGTTTCTTATACTTGCAGGCAGATCAAGTTTATTTTCAATTTTGGCCACGCCCCCTCCCGCCTCCGCAATATCGAAAAAACGTCATATCTCCCACAGTTTTATAGATAGACGGTTCGAACCTTCTGAACATATTTAGTATTAGGGATTCTTCAGATCAGATCAGATCAGATGAACGATATTCGAGTTATAAGGAAAACGAACAATTATGGCCAGCACCGGTCGCAACGGTGATGGGCAGCACTTCACAGGTACAGAGTATGTTATAGTCGGGCTTGACCGACTATCTTTCTGTTTTAAGCACGGTTATTGGAAAAAAGTTTTCAATAAAATTTAAGAGTAATGGTTATTACTTTAATCAGCGGTGGGCACGACATTTGATTTTGAGAGCAGTCCAACCACATGAACAACAGAAAAAAATAGATAGAAAAAAGCAATAGATTTGTGTTTGTTTTTGCTTCGAAGCGAGGCAATTGTGACGAGGCACTTTTTTTAATGCGTCCGCGTGGCTACAGTTGCCGTAAAATAACTCTCGGGAGTAATGGGATCAATGGAAGCAAGGGCTTGCCCATCGCTGACTTAAATAATGTCGAACTTGGTGGACAGCCAAAAATTCGAAAAAGAGCGAGAATTTACCAAAAAATCATCACAGAATCTTCGGTGAAATTATTGGAAACAAAGAAAAATATCTTCAAATCAACGATTTATCGTATTTTAATTAAGAGATCGACTATTGTGCCTAGTTTCAGCGACCCGCATTTGTGTGGTTCTACGCATAGATATTGCCGCGCGCATTGAAACTCATGCATATCACAATTTCCACAAAAATTTCGTATGTTTTCTCTCTTCTCTTTCTCTCCTACGCCTCTTGCAAAATGGAACGCTATGTATGGAGAATTATGAAGATTTTGTTGTTAGTGAAGAAGAGTCACGAGCACACACACGCAGCACCAGGCAATAATCGGTTTTCTCTTTATATATCAGGTGTGGTTGCTTCAAAAAAGTTTAATTCATTATGTAATTCATCGCGGTCCTAAGCTGGCTCAGTTTTAAAGAAGTATTTTCATTTCCAGCATGACGAGTTTACTTTTTAAGCCATGTCCGTTTTTCCGTCTGTCTGTTTTTATGCTATCTCTTCTGTCAGTTTTAAAGCTATTCTAATCAAACTTTGCGCGAAGTCTTTAAATCATAGCTCCCAAAAAAGTGCTAACACTTTTTTCAATGCGACCAGCCTCAGTGAAAAACAGAAACAAACGCAGCACAAGCGGTCTCTCTCACTTTTCTCGCACCTCATGTGTTTTCTGTTACGTCTTTTCGGTTGAGCAAAACAAACGAGTCGGTCTGTTAGCGACCCTCTGACAGAAACACTTTTGAGCGAGCGCTCACCAAACAACTGTCGGCAAATGAGCAGAACACAATAAGTGTCTGCGAAAAGTTTTCTTTATGTTGTTGTTGTTTTGTTCGTGTGGTAGGCGATGGGCTTATGTACACACAAAATTAAATAAATTTGTTGATTAAAAAACTTATATTTTTCTTATATAGTTTGATAGTTTAAAATTGATCCAAACGCATTCAATTCACACAGCCACGCGACGTTAGTTATTCAAAGATTGTTGTCAAAGACACACTCACACGGGCGCAACACACAGCCAAGCATACATACGCAAAAGACAGTTTGGAAGTTTGCTCTCGGCAAAAGTGTCAGTGAAAGACATGAGAGAAACAGATGCGAAAACAGCGGTCTTTGCTCTGAGCGCAACAGAATTGAGCAAAAACAGAACTGGAAGTGTTTTTCGTTCCTCTTTTTTCGTTGTGTCCGTAACCTATTTTTTTTTTGTTGACACGCTGAAAGTGGAGAGAGCGAGCTCTGCTTTAAATACATATAATCTGCACTTCTGTCGGAACCGGCCGGATCGGAGTATAACAGATGAACGATCAAAGATTTATTTGGACTGGACATGTCTTAATTATCCTTTTAATCATCTAAAGGAGCTAAAAATTATTTAAAGGATTATCATTTTTCATATCCTTTGGATGATTTTCAGCTCCGCTGGATGATTAAAAGGATATAAAAGATATATCCAGTCCAAATGGTTACAGAAATCATCCAATGGATAATTTTTTATTATCCTTTTTTTCAAACGTTTACTTAAATGAATTAAAGGAACTGCAAGGGGATATTAGCTTTTGCGTCAGCTTGCCATTAGTTTTGAAGTGGACCCAAGATTTTACATGTGTGTGCAGTCTGTATTCATTTGTTCAGCCGACTTTGATTCTTTGTGTATGATCGTCAGGGGTTGTAGTGTTTGTGTGATATTTTTTTCGTTTTGTTGCTGGTGCTCTTTCCTTGGCAAATAAACGATAGGGATGACTGGATCCTTCGGAACCGAGATGATTCCGGGTTTTGCAGCGGGAACCAATAAGGTAAAAATGTACATTGACGGAGACATCAGCTTGGTCTTTATTATTCTCTTTCTTTATTATTGTCATAAATTTTCAGCCCATTCCTATTGACATTTCTAGAATTCCATTGTCTCTAGTAAATACTTCCTAAAACAATAATAAGCTGTCATTATTCAAATTTTTACATGAAAAAATCTCACGCAATTTTCCCATTTTGCCAGCCACACTGAATTCCCAGTCATTATAAACAAACATTCAGTTCCTAAACACACACACCTATGAGAATACACATGCGATAACTGGGTTTGTCGCCGGGCGCCTTCGCTTCAGACATTACCCAATATCTGGATGACAGCAAAAATTGCACACCACCAGGTAAAGCTAACAATGTTATTCTGTTCTGCTTATCAGCCAAGAACTAAACAAGCTTCTAAGGTCCCCAACAAAAAAGCGATAACAACAAGAGAATGAAAAAAGTTAAGTGTTGTGGGGAAACTTTCAAGCCATGTGCCACACGAAATTTGTGATGAATTCTTTTTTAATCAAACATTTAAAACTTTTTAATAAGTACATAACTAAAATAAAATAGCGAATGAAAACTTTGACCTGCGGTCTTAAGTGCATGATGCCTCGCCCTCGAACCTCTGCGAAAACTAAACCCTTAGCTGGAAAAAAGTTTTTGGTTAAAAGCTACAAAACTTTTTTTTTATTTTTTTTTATGGCAAGTAAACGAAAAACCCCAAAAATAAATAAAGTATACGTCACGTGGTTTTTTTTTCTTTCTTCGGGGGATTTGTTTTGCTAAACGAACCAAGCCAAAAGACCGCAACAACAATAACAAGACTTGCAATATTAATGGTCAGCGCGAAGTTCAACCGAGTCGTGCAGAGGCAGGGTAGGGAAAAGGGGGTCGACATTGCGTGCTGTGCCAATTTCCAACTGTCAGCTGCAAATAAGCAGCAAAAACCGCCAGGCACAAATGTTTAAGTTTCACAAATGTAAAAACAAAATCCAACAGAGAAAGAAAAACCGGTAAGATAACTGGCCAGAAATGAAATGAAACCTTTTCCTTTTCAGATGTGAAGACTTTGACTTTCTGGAAAAGTGAACAAACTTTAGTAAACAAAAAATAAAAAGCAAGTACATAAAAAACCCCTCAAGTTGAAGATAGCGTAAAAAAATGCTGCAATAGTTCAAGTTTTTTCTCAGTTCATGTTTTTGCATATTTTTCACAACAAAGTAAGAAAACGACCACGGCCAACGAGGGTTGATTCAGAAGAGTATATGGTAGACAAATATTTTGCTTTCTTTGTTTATTATGAGTCTCAAAGATCTGGCTAATATTTTCTTTCATCCATAATTTCAGTTGAACAGAATATTAAAGCTATTTCCATATAAACTGATTGGATATGAAAATTTAGAAAGATTTGAGGAAAAGCTTGAGCTGCTTTAATTTTTTTTTTCATATTTTTGTAGCTTGGTTTTTTTAATTGATTTGGACAACCATAGCTAGAAGTGGGTTTAAAAATCAAAATCACTTTTTTATTTGGTTCGAAAAACAAAACTATGATCACAACACCCCTTTTTACCTTTTTTGTGCACTTGTGTGCGCCTCAGTCCACCGAAACTCCCTTTTATATAAGTAGCAAATGACACGCGCCCTCTCTGTTTCTCTCGCACTGACTCTCTACATTCAAGCTACACCACAACAATAAACAAAACATCTGGGGCTACCAC
This sequence comes from Lordiphosa collinella, assembly GCA_018904265.1. Taxonomy (NCBI): domain Eukaryota; kingdom Metazoa; phylum Arthropoda; class Insecta; order Diptera; family Drosophilidae; genus Lordiphosa; species Lordiphosa collinella. Next base: position 319,616 of record JAEIFV010000218.1, on the reverse strand, counting down.
TCGGTTTATTTTTTTCTCAATTTGGTAACGCGGCAGTGGTCGCGAAACCCCATATCTAACAGTCAATTCTTTTAAACCGCCATCTAAGCGTCAGGCCTTTGATACTTCTGAGACTACCCTCGTATCTATGTATTTATTTGGATGTGTGTGTGTGAGTTTTGCTTACCTGTTCATTGTGCGGTGAACGTATTTTAAATTGCAGCACCAACAACTTTAATAAAAACGTAGACTGCGAACCACAACAACAGCAAAGGTAGCAGCAATGAAAATCAGGCAAACGTGCAAAAAAACAAACTTTTTTACAGTTGCAGCAGCAGGTCTTGGGCCAGACTTGGAAGACTTTAATTATGTTGCAGAAGCTACCAGTCGGAGGAGCCACTTGATAGACACGTGAGTAAATTGCAGCCGCTGGCCAAGTTTATTTCTCTTTCTTTCTCACTCAGCCTCTGCCCCCTCAGCGAAAGACAAAAGCAAAAGTTCACTTTCGCTGCCCTCGCCTTCGCATTTGAATTGTCTTTCTTGTCTTTTGCGAATACAAAATAACAACAGCGAATGGACGGACATGCAATCCAATTACTCTTAGAGCTGAAGATGTACTGAAAATTGCAATTTTAGTGGCGTGTAATATTTAATTAAAGTTGCAACAGTTGTAGCCACCAATTTCTCTTTGCCCCGCGGCTGTTGGCCTTTTTAAGTTTCTTAGTTTTTTTTTAAACGAAAGCGACGCCTTTGGGTTTTGACACTTCTTAAGATACTCTCGCTCTCACGTTGCGTCGGCGCAGTTAACACAGACACAATCCTCTCTCACTCTCACGCACACATGCGCCGCATCAAACAGGTAGTCGCAGGTAAAAGACACTAACACTTGCGTACCGAAGCAAACGAAGCAGAAACGGAGTGTAGATCGACGCTTTTTTTTTATTCGCACAAAATTTTAACCAATTTTTGTTTGTAAATTTGTTAGGTTAGCTCTTCAGTTATATTCAGTTGTTGCACATTTTATTAAGCTGTTAAAATTTCTTTAGATTTGGTAGCACTTTCGGCTCGATCAATCTTGATTCTTATTCGCTCAGTGGCCGTGGTGGCTTCCGACACCGACACGCTCGCTCAAAAGTCGTTCGTCAACTGACAACGAAGTAGTAGTGGTGCTGCAAGCAGCACTCATGTGGGGGCTGAGGCGTCAACAGAGCAGTCAGCGTTGCAGTCGACGTCGAAATGGCCGTTAATGGTCAGCGCTGCACAGTTAGCCGCTCATATTGAACGATAAAAAAACGCAATGATCGCTCCTTTTCAAGTTTATTTTTGCTATCGCAGCACAACGCGAAGGGAACGAGCCCTCCAAATATATTAAGACGTTTTCCGCGGAAACTGAGTTTGCTGATAATACTGAAGATAATTTATGGTTCTTTTGCATCAATAAATGTGATTGGGTATGTTTTAACTTCAATTTAAAAGATGTCTCGTAGCGCAGTAGTTCAAAACGCTAACCACTAGGCTTGAAAGGCGAGTTCATTAGGAGTGACTTCAGACCTATGTATGTTCAAAAGGCAGTAAAATTTGTATACAAAATTCAATGGAATATAACACGGTGTGACAGTCAAAAAACTTCTGGGATGCGACATAGTGTAGGTTGTAGATTTAGTTAAATGTAACATTGTGGCATACCACAAATTTTTCGTGCACATCAAAATTTGGAATAACGGTTAAAAGTCCGTCTTTTCGAGGTTGATATAGTTAAAAAATCATATTTCCAACGGTGTATCACATTGCAATCTCGGATAAAAATTGGGGGGAGCTACATGAAAAACCAATCGAATTTTTCAGTTTTTTGCGACTTCACCGTACTTTAAATGAAAATGAATAGATCAAATTTAGATAAAACTGTTTAATTTTAGTAAGCAGTTTAAAAACACTATTAATTTTGCGTCTTCTGCAACTTAGTTTATTAAAATCGAGTAATATTTGGTTGAGTTATTTAACTTTTTAGGGGAAAAAACCTTAAAAAAGCCAAATTAAAACGAGTAGGAAAGTTGGGAAGCCCGACTATAATCCACTCTTTACCCACAAAAGTGTATGCTCAGTGTAAATTTGGATGCTGCCGTAGCTGCTAAAAGCAATGCTGCTACTGCGCTGCAGCAGAGAAGTTTCTTTCGCTTATATCTTGACTATCGTTCATCCGATCTTTACCAATCCTTTGGTGGACCGATAGAGAATCCCGATTACTAAATATGTCAAAAAAGTACAAACCTTCTATCTATAAAACTGCCGAAGATATAACGTTTTTCTTAAATTTCGGAGGCGGGAGGGGGCGTGGCAATAATTGAAAGTAAGCTTGATCTGCCTGTAAGCATATGAAGCTTATGTTCCGTACATGTCAAACCTCTATCTCTTACCATCTCTGAGATCTATTTATTAATATGGACAGACGGACTGACAGACGGACGGACAGACAGACAGGCGAACAGACTGACGGACAGACGGACATGGCTATACAATACTTATTCTAAAAAAAATTATTCAATAATTTACTCTAAAAACTCGACAATTTTACGGTCGACAAAGCTATAATGGCGCGACTCATCACCATAAGCGAAAATTTCGTTATCCGAAAAACTTTAATAACTTTGCTAATTATTGACCGATTTTAGAAAATAGGCATACGTTCTAACCGTGAAAATGTTTTGTTCTTAAACAATAAAACAAATATTGGGGGTTTCTAACCAAACAGTGTTCAAAAACGTCACCAAAGACAAAAAATGGGAAAAAAAAACCAATCAAAAATGGTTTACGTAGCAAATACTCCAAGATTATAAATGAATTCTGATCTGTCATTTATGGTATCTGTAAAGACCTAAATTTCTTCTTTCCAAAACCGGTAAGAGAATAAAAATCATTTGATATATGACAAAGTTTTGGGCGTATAAGTGAGTGCTTGTGCGAAAAAAGGCTTTTTTTTACCGTTATTCAAAATTTCGATGTGCACTAAAAAATTCTAGTATGCCACAAAAATCTACTAAACCATATCTAAAACCTACGCTACGTCCCATCCCAGAAGTTTTGATTTGATTTTTTTTTTGTCATCACCGTGTAATTAAAGGGGCATGAAATAACGCCCGCGGGCTTTATTTCACTTTTTGATGTGGCGTTATTTCACTTTTTGGAGTGAAATAAGCCCCGCGGGCTTTATTTCACCTGGCGTTATTTCATGCCCCCGTAATTAATACCTTTAATATGAGACATCACACTTACTAATATCAATAAAAAGTTTTTCTAACTACGACTACCTATCGGACCATATTTTTCTATGGGAGCCATACTATATAGATGTCTGAGTTCGACCAAATTTAGTAAAAAAAAAACATGCGAAAGCATAGCAAACTAAGAAATACAAAGTTTGGAGGCGTTTCCATTGAAAACAATAAAGTTTTTCTCACTAAAACTAGTTTTTCGACCGATCGTTCGTCTAGAATAAGTATACGTATTATGCATCTTACACACCGTATTAGTCGTATGAAAAAAAAACTCTCCTGGCTAAGATTAAATTAAGGTGAAGAGTGCTATAAAAAATTGAGAACATGGCATCGTTTTTCCAGCGTTGTTATTCCTATAATATTGCCCATTCTAGCTCCATTTTTCTACGGTTTCAGACTCGGAGAGTCTGCTCTCAAGTTTAATATCTGTTGAAGTTTCCTTCAACCCTGGGCCTGACAATGTTTCAAGCTGTGTATTAAAACATTGTGCTGACTTTCTGTGCGAGCCCCTCCTAAGACTCTTTAACCTCTCTTAAACTTGGTGACTTCCCTTACTTTTGGAAGTAGTCATACATTATTCCTAGCCCCAAAATGGGATCATAGTCATTAGTGTCTAACTACAGGGGCATCTTCAAATTATTGACAATTCCAAAAGTATTCGAATCACTCATCACTTCTCAAATACAGCATTGCTGCCACTCAATAATTCCCCCATCACAACATAGATTTATGAAAAAGCGTTCAGTGGAAACTCACTTGCGTGAGTTTACAGCTCTTGTTAATGTGATATACACTGATCTTAGCAAAGCATCCGATTCCGTTAATCATGAGCTCCTTATTCGAAAACTGTACATTCTTGGCTTTCCTCCCAAGTCATTTACTTGGATCATGGCTTGTTTACGTGACCGGTCCCAAAGTGTTAGATTTAATTCACAGTTTTCTATACCCATTTATGTATCCTCCGGTGTTCCCCAAGGCAGTCATCTCGGACCTCTGCTCTACAACTTATTTGTAAATGATATTCTGACTGCATTACCCTACTTTCATGTGCTAATGTATGCGGACGACCTCAAACTTTGCCTGTCTTATAATGATCCAACATCACCTCTTCTCCTACAAAGGGACTTAAACTCTCTCAATAATTGGTGCAAGATCAATAGTCTACCTCTAAACAAGGAAAAGTGTAAATATTTAACTTTTCATCGTAGTACGCCTTATCTTTTTGACTATATGATTGATGATAATCCCTTGGAACGCATCTACAAAGTTGATGATTTGGGAATACAATTTATGCCCGAATTATGTTTCAACGGTCATATATCGGTCATTGCCTATAAAGCTATGGGAGTTCTTGGTTTTATCAAAAGATGGTCTAAAGAATTTAATGACCCATATGTCACCAAACTATTATATGTTTCTCTGGTCAGACCTATTCTTGAGTTTGAAATTCGGTCTTTCAGTGGATCCCTTTGTGGAGGGTCGAATTAAATTTATCATAGGAAAACGAAATTAATAAGTATCATTGGCTAGAGGAAAGCGATTCACATTTTGAAACTCATCAGAGAACTGAACCGAACTGAACCGTTTTTCTTTCTGTTTTTCGGGTGGGCTCAGCATATCTGAAAGGTTCGGTTCACCCGCTGAAAAAAGCCATCTCTGATATTTTAAAATTGGTTTTTTACGAAGAAAATAATATGTAATGTGAAATGGCTTGACTCAGCCCCGAAAGGGCCAAAGCCGAGCTCCTTGCTTGTGTGCTTCTAACAAGAAGAAAAGGGACCTACAGTTTAACGCCGAATCCAAACGGCCTTTGAGAAGCTTCTTCAAATATTTTGGTTTGTTTCTGGTTTTATGTTTTTAGGAAGTGAGCGTAAGGCCAGATCAGAGAAAATAATTAAGGACCGAACAAAAGTCGACGCAAATGAAAATTGTTTTCTAAAAAATCTCGAAACTACCAAATTTTGACTCACTGAATTAGTCTCAGCATCGACGTTTATCAGCGTCGACGTTTATCTATGGATTTTATTCACCAATACCTTATTTTGTTCTCAGAAAAAGTAAGAAACTAATTTTTTCAAATAAGGTCTAGTTTTCTAGAAGTTTGGAAAACACTCGTTGCGCCGCAACCTTGACTGGCCATACAGCTGATTGAGTTTAGCTGGGTAGAAGACAAAAAATTAGTTACTTTTTGGCGCCACATGCTCTGTTTGCTTACATAATGTTGAAATGTTCTTATTAATGTTAATGCTCTGTTAACTAACTTAAGGGAAGGCTAAACAACATTAATGTCCCTGAGTAACAGGTATATAGAAGTCGGGCAGGACCGACATTTACTAACGCTCTCTTTGTTAATGTAAACATTAATATTTAAGATTTTTGAATAATTTAATTATATTTTTAGCTCAGATCTTTTCATAAAAATTTATTTCTTTCAAATGAAAGAACGGTTGGAACTACGCCCATCCTTTACTATTATTAGGATCCTTGTGCTCAAACTCATAAATAACATCATAAACAATATTCCTCCCAGTTTTCAAAGCATTAAAAAGTCACGTGTTTCAGTTTCAGTTTCATTTTGGTCACTGAATTTTAACGACTGTCCTTCTCTCTTAATATATTTCCAATGCTGGGCAATCTCCGTGCTCTTTTGTCCAAGTGGCAATCAATTTAATGCAGTGCCAGGGCCAGGGCATCCGGCCAACTAAAGTGCGCATTTGAATTTCAATCAGGAGAGAACAACTGCTGCAATATACTCGCATATAAGCCGTATTGTGCTACTGAGCCGCTGAACCGCGCTAAGCGGATGCTGACGATGGCCTATGCCTGAAACTGGGCACTGTCTTATCAATATGGCACGCGTCGCCTTTGCTGCATTTGTAACTAAATAGAAGTTCATCATCTTGTTCACTCACCATTAATAATTCTGGTCAGCTTAGAGCGTCTCGTTGACGACGGACTGAGCATACTCTCGCGGCGACTGGTGCTCGCACTGCTGCTCCCGTTGCCAGGATGATGGTGGCCGCCAGTTGAGCCCGGTTCACCGTAATTGACATTCAGCTGAGCTTGCGCCTGCGAGCTAAACGAGGTGGAGGAGGTGGTGGAGTAGAGGCTGCTGGCCGATGGACGCTTGCTGAATGGAGAAGGGGCTCCGCTGACTGCCACTGCTCTTGGTATGTCCAGCGAGGGCCTTGGATAGTCACTAAACACAATCTCGGCAAAGGAGTCAATGCTGGCCGAGCGTTGAAGTGCACTGCTGTCCTTGCGCCTGCAAAAGTCAAAGACAACGGATAACGATGAGGATGAACACTAAGTGTGAACTTATCAAAGTATTGCAATTGCTTTATGCTGTCGGGCATGTTAATGAGCCGCCGCACCAAACATTAAGTGTCGCCAGCGTCGCCGGCGTTGCTATCGCGGTCAGTGGCCGGCCTAGTTACCATAATGTGGCCGTTTTTATGGTCAACAGAGAGGAGAAAGCATTTGGGAAGGCAGCTGGCGCTAATGTCGTGATGTTGGTAATGCTGACAAACTTGACGCATATACTCAACCCGTATTTCTTCATTCATCGGGGCAGCAACACTTTTCTTTTGCCTGCCACGCTTCTGCCATGACTCTCAAGTTTATGGGCCTGCGAGTCGAGGTGAGTGATGAAGATGATGGCAAAAGAAATGCAATTTACGGCCACTTAGTGGGGTAGGTAATGATAGCATTTTCCAAGTACTGTGCAATATGGGCGAGGCTCGCTTGGGAGATAACTTGTTCTATTCGAGCATTGGGCATTGGCATCACTTTAATAATTAATTTAGTTTGATAAAGAAGAGATACAGGCATTAAAAAGGCAGTTCAGTAGTAACCAGAGGGTAGCCACTCCTTAAAAACAGACCGGTAGACTACATTCGTATATATCCGTAATTTAAAAGATTCGAAATTTCTGAAATTTCGGAAGAAAACGGATCAACACTTCTGGCCACGCTAAAGTAACCGAAACTTTTTGTAACTTTTTCAGCCTATCCGTGAACGGTAACACTAAGCATAGAGATTAGCTACAACCACCATTTTTTCCTCTTTAAAATTAAATGAAGTTTAAGTTAATTATTAAACTTGGTGTTACAATTGGCATATAACACACTCAAGATATAGCCCAGGCAGCCACATCAATCCCCGATCATCAACTTTCCAAGCCGCGGCCAACTCCCATAAAGTTATGTTTTAATGCGCAGGACGGGGATCCAAAGTTTTTATACCCTGTTCCCATTGAAAATGGGAAAGGGGGGGTCATGAAGTTGTGCAAAAGTATGTAACAGGTAGAAGGAAGCATTTGCGACCCTATAAGGTATATATATTCTTGATCAGCATCAACAGCGGAGTCGATTTAGCCATGTCCGTCTGTCTATCTGTCCGTCGGTCCGTATGAACGCGTCGATCTCAGAGACTATAAGAGATAGAATGTAGGTAGATGTATACCCGATTCAAATCGAGTTTGTTTCAGATTTGGAAAATTCCTCCCCCTCCCTCCTTGAAGCGCAAAAAAACTGTCAGAGCCACAATTTTTAAGATGGACCTTCCAAACTTTATATATATCAAGTAAGGCCCAATATCGGACAAAAAACACCGAAGTTTTATACGAATCAATTTTGCTTGTGGAAGAGAGGGTGGCCTTGCATTGTCAGTTACCGCGTTTGCGCGTGCGTGTGTGCGTATGGTAGAGTGTATGTGTGAGTGTGTGTATATGTGTATGAAAACACAAAGAGTCAAGGGAACAAAGTATTTTGTAGTCGGGGCACTCGATTACAGCTCCCTGATATTGCTCATTCGTTGTGTTGCCTTTGATCTTTACGATCTATATTTCTTACTGTCTTACTATTAAGACTTTGATTTGAAACATGTTGGTGGCCCGGTACCCGCCACCGACACACTCCATCCATCCCACCCAACAACACCTTTTCCTTTGTGCTAAGTTGTGATTAGTTTTGAAATACCACTTAAACTTTATTATACCATTGCAGAGGGTATTATGAAATTGTCCGTATGTTTGTTACGCATTGAAGGAAGCATCTCCGATCACCTAAAGTATATATATTCTTGACGAGCTGACATGATTTGTGTCTGTATCGACTCCGCTGTTGACGCTGATCAAGAATATATATAGTTTATGGGGTCGGAAATGTTTCCTTCTCCCTTTTACATAGATTTACACAACTTCATGATCCCCCTTTTCCCATTTTTAATGAGAACAGGGTATAAAAATTGAGGAAAGTTAACTTCGGCTCGGCTGAAGTTTGCATACCCTTGCAGTTTGATCTTTTAATTAAGAATACTTTTCGGGCCTCACTTTTCTATGGCCGAGTCGATAGCTACGTCCGTCTGTCTGTATAAACGCGTCGATCTCAGAGACTATAAGGGATAGAGCCACAAATTTTTTTCGTGAAGGTATACCATACCCATCACAAGTTTGCTTTTGATTTGAAAAATGTACCCTTCTTTCCCCTATAACAGCAAAAAACTGTCTGTCTATCTATATGAACGCGTCGATCTCAGATAGAGCCACAAAATTTTGCATGTAGGTAGGTGTAGGTAGGTAGTCTAGTTAACACTGTTTACCGTACCCAGATCAAGTTTGTTTCAGATTTGGAAAAACTTTACCACTCCACCGTTTAACCGCAAAAAACTGTCAAAGACACAATTTTTTTTTTAAGTTAGAGCCTCGCGACTCAAGTTATTCTGGGAAGATCATTAAGATCGGACCAAAAAGTTTCTTTAAATCACTCATACGCAGTGTTTTCTATTTGAATACTAGAAGCCCGGCGAACTTCGTACCGCCTAACAGTCAAATAATATAATGATACCTTATAGCTAAACTTAATTTATTAATTTTAATTCATTTTTCGATGAGTAAAAATTTAATTCGTAGGCAGCCATTACCAATATGTTTGCTGCCAGTTGAAGTTTCTTGGTATTGCGCCACAGGTTGGATGATTTGAGGCAAGCGTCATCGACAGCACTCGATCTGGGAGTGACTGGCAGTACTTAAAATCATTCCGCCTCCAAAAAAAGTGCTTTCAATGCGCCATTGTGCATTCGTCCCAAATGATGACAGTAGTTTAAAGGCTTAACGGCAACTGCTAACTTCCCTTTATTGGGGGTTTGCTTGAACCGATTGGTGTAGTTCATGTCTATCATATTTAAGTTCACCTTCCAATTCTCTTTTCGTCATTTTTGCCACGATCTGCCGCTGGCATTCCTAACCTTATTTACAACTGCCGCACATATCGTCACACATGACTTGCGATCAAAGCCTGGTGGTTATGCATCTCCTCATTCGCCTTAAGTTTCGGATTTCTTGTCTTCTGACATGTTATTCTTGTACTTGTATTTGTTCCACAGGTCACGTGGATTCGATGGAAACCATGTAGAATTTATTCACCGATTGTCGTGTCCCAACGAGTTTCCATTAACATTAACATTAACATTAAAACAGTTCGTATTGATTGAAATGAAGTTGGCCCACTAACATTCACCAGCAACAACCGTAAATAGAAGCATTTATCATTTTTCGGCTAAACTTTGTAAATATGACCAAGACCATCAGTAGAACGCACATCCGCATCGTCCGCATAGTCTAGCTTCCGTCTTTTAAATATTTTAGATGAAGCTTTCTAAGTGTAATAACGTGGCATCTTTGACAAAACAAAAAGAAACTGTTCAATTTTGTCGCTGGAACTGTTTCAGAACGTTGAGCAACTATTGAATCTTCATTATCTTTTAAACTCACATGCTATTTACGCGCTTCCAATTGCCATCCATCAAATCTTCTTAACAATATAAACTCATAAAAAATTTGCATATTTCGATGTCTTTTGGACGATTTAAAAATATATTTTTAGTGATTCTGTTGCGCGGGCGGATACAAATCCAATAAATCAATGATCAGGAAAATCCGTCCAGCCGTTCCTGAGTTGTAAATGGTGTAACTAACACCACTTTGAACTATATACCTATATATATAGAAGAAGATAGATAGATAAAGATGGTGCAAATATATGTAAAAGCCAAAAGGAAGCACCTCCGACCCTATAAAGTATGTATATTCAGAATCAACAGCCAAGTCGATTTGGCCATGTTCGTCTGTCTCCCTGTTTGGCATATTTTGAGATTTTTTGTGACCGCTTGACATACGAGGTGTGTTCAAAGGAAAAGGTGAATTTTGAATTTTCGCGGGCTGTGAACATTCAATTATCAATATTTTGTTTTTGTTATATTCGGACACATATGGTTATCATATATTTGCATAAGCAGCCAATTTCGATTAATAGTTTGTTTTTGGCAACTGAAAAGGTTAGACACGTTTTTGAGTGCTCTTCGATTTTTGACTTAATTTTGAGCAAAAGCATCGTCGCATTAGTATCGCTCAGGAGTTGTTGAATGACTTCAACGACGATCCGGGGTTTTCTCAAACGGTATATGGTTATGACATCGAAAGCAAGGCCCAATCATCCCAATGGAAGCGGCCAGATGAGCCAAGACCGAAAATGTCAAAAGTGCTGCGATTACTTTGAAGGGGTCAAAATGGATATTGATCAAAAAATAAGTACTTTACAAAAAAAAATTTAAAATTCACCTTTTCTTTTGAACACACCTCGTATGTATAGATGAATAGATACCACAGGGGCCGGAAAAAATACAATCACATTTTGGCATTGGTATGTGTGCGCAGCAGCAGGCTCGAAGTTAAGAGCAGCACAAAAACTGATTTAGCAGCAGTAGCAGCGATGCAACCAATGAAAAGCACAGTGTGTCGACTGCGCTGCTTTTAAGAGTTTGCCTTTGACCAGTAGATAGTGAAGCGCCGGCCCCTCCCATAGTCCAAAAGGAATCCGTTAAGGGGGTGTCGTAAATTTTAATTTTGGAATTAAAAAGGGCACCCTATGTGCACACTAGGATCGCCAGTATGACATTAAATTTTCACACATATTGTGCACACATATTTTGATTTGTAAGTTTCATTTTCATTCGTACTGCTTTGCAGCGACGGAATATTCTAGCGGAAATGATGCCCCACAGATCCTCAATTGGGTAGTGCAAGCTGAAATATGCCTCGGCATGCCGCGAATGTGATAAGCTTACCTTACAGCATCTGCACATACATTTGCGCATTCACAAGGCCTGGCACAAAACAAAGTGGCGACTTGCCTTATGCACTGAAGACAGGCCACACCATAAGAGAAGCACCACCCTGGTTGCGCTTGTAGCAAGTCAGTCGAGGATGTCACATACATATCTCTCCAATATTTATGTGTGTATGCTTGCTGGGCAAGAGGTCGTGGACTCGATCTCGCCTCGTGACATCTAATGAAAAAGTTTTTTCTTTAAAAGCTTACACACCCGGTCACCTACACTAGCTATTGGTATTGGTAACTCGCCATGAAAAAGCTTTCTCTTATTCGGCGATATACTGTAGATCCAGTCTCTTGTGCGAGCGAAAAATATAAGATCACAAGCCAAGAGAATGAGAGAAGCTCGGCCTTGGCCCTATGGTCTGCTGATTAAGGCCAAATATTTATTATTTTTTTTACGGGTCTGTTGCGGTTTTCGACTCGATTTTCGTGTAAACGTTAATGTTTCGCGTTTAAGTTGTATTAATTTGTATGTAAGAAACAAGACAATCTGAGGTTACTAGATTTCCTCGTAATTTTCTCTCTTGGCATTAAGCAATCGATTTCAGTTTCCCAAACGAATTTGAGTTTTTTATACCAGATCTAGTAACCGGAGGCATATTTTTCATCTTCTACACTACGTTATTCAAATTGAATGCAAAATGTTAACGTTCACACGAAAATCGACTTGAAAACCGGAACAGGGCCCACAATCTAGAAATATGTCGGTTTTAGTTCTTCGTCCCGGAACTTTAACTTTTCGCTAAAGGTCAACTCCACTTTCTAGGGGAGTATAACTATTAGATAGAAAATTTTGCCTGTGCACAGAATCCACTCAACCTTCACCAACTGTGCTCTAAAATTTAATTTACTGTATTTACTTAACGTTCAGTCATGCCGCAAAGCTTTTAAGCAATTAAGTCAGACATTTTATGGATCTCTGCAGCCACCCGCTCTAATTTATAGCATTTGCATAATCAGAATCGGAATCACCCGAAAGCAGCCACATTAAAGCCACCACCCCTAACCTTGTGCCAATGTTCTATACAATACATAAACATAAGTCAACAAATTTGTCCTCGAGTATGAGTACATGTGCACGAGTACGAGTAACAAGCGTCGTATGCGCAACATTTTCAATTAAAACCGCAAAAGCTGTTTGCAATCACGGCGTTTCCATTAATAAAGTTAGTGTGGGGGCGAGGAAGTGGTAGTGGTGTGTTGAGTGTGGCAGGAAGATGCATTTTGTACACACGCTAATTTTGTTAATCCGTAACCATAACAAACACGAGCGCAACGCAGTTGCCTCCGACCCCTTGGGGCAATTAAGTCGGTTCTCAATTAAACACATTCATAATTTGCCAACAGCCAAATACGCTTAATCAACGCAAATTCAATCAAATTACTACGCTTTCAAGTAACAAACTAAGTGGTTCCCCCTCCACCCTAACTTTTTGACATCCTTTTCTAAGGCATTCTTGTTGAACAGTTGTGGGTTAGGTGGGAGGGCACGAAGTGTTGCAAACACATTTCAAGCCAGGCGACAAGCAACAAAGTAGACTCGACTCGGGGGCTTGCAGTAGTTGTCACTTTGATAGTGTGTGTGAGGGTGACAAGCCAAAGCCTGTCATGCAGATGAAACTCGGCAGGAGCAGCAGCTTGCCAAGTCAATAATAATGATTGTTATTAACTTATGCACATGTGTGTGTATGTGTGTAAGTATGTTTAACGCTGAAAAGCACTTTAACCAACTGCCAACTGGTGGCAATAAGTCAACAGCACAACGAAATGAACTTAGTTGTATTTTCTAGGCGACGTTTGGCAAAACATCAACATCGCCTTTGCTTTGACAAGGTCAAATTCATTTGACACCACCCCTGCCTTTCTGTCAATGGCTCGACCTACATACATATACACCATCATATATGCATGAACATGCAAACACATACATACTTGTGTCGAGGCTTTGAGTGTCTTTCCCTGCCAGAGCCTGTCTCTCACTTTACCTCCTCATTTGCACTTTACACAAAATTCCATATACAGTTGAAAACTCGTAACTGATTTCCAGGGAATTTTATGTGGCCAAATGTGGCAGAAACCCACACACACACACGGACAAATGGAATCCTTCTTATTGTCACTTGAATTTCTCGTGAGATTTTGTGTAAAATTCTACTGAAATTTTAGAGCTTTGTTGCCAATATATGTATGTGCTTAAATCAATATAAATGCCAATTTAAGATTTTCTTAATAAACATTTAAAGAAAATTATATTACATCATCATCAAATGATGTCTGATAAATAGATGAATGGGTGTTTGTTCCACAAAAAATAGAATAATTCTTTGTTTGTCCACAATAACATGCTTAAAGTGAACTGTATAACGTTACTCTGGATGAAGTAATTGTCAACTTAGCATTGCATTTGAGACGCTTAAAAAATAGCAAACGTCGAACCCGTTTCAGAGCCATAGCTTGTATGTATCTTACTAACTTTTTTAAATGGTTTGACACGGCCACAAAGGGCCAAAGCCGAGCTCCTCTTAATCTCTTGGCTTGTGCGACGCCAACAGCAGTGAGGGTGATCGGGTTTGTAAGTTTTTTCAAATAAAAAACTTTTCATTAGATGTTCCGAGGCGGGATCGAACCCACGACCTCTTGCACAGCGGTCGCGCATACCGCTTACTTAAGGGATATTATTGCAATCCGGTTCGAAGTCGAACCTCTCCAGAGTGTAGTAAATGACTATCTGTAGTACTTAGTAAAGCAAGAATGATTTGTACCAGGTATACCGGTATGAAGTGAGCGTCAAGATACAAATGTCTCGATAGGGAACATTTGTTGTGAACGAGCCTTTATGTATTTTTTTGTTTGTTTGCTATGACATCTGTGAAACATATTTAGTATACATCAAGTCATTGAACAGACAACATCATATTTTTTCATCGTGTTAAAAATGTCCAATTTTGTACCAGAAAGTGATGATTTGCGGAAAGCATTAATTTTTTGTTTTCATTTGAAGAAAAGTGCTGCAGAGTCGCATCGAATGCTTGTCGAGGCATATGGTGATCATGCCCTATCAGAAGCAACATGCAAAAGATGGTTTCAACGGTTCAGAAATAATGATTTTGATGTGAGAAATAAAGAACGTGGAAGACCACCAAAAAAGTTTGAAGACGCCGAATTGCAAACGATATTGGATGGAGATGACACTTTGAGTCAAAAGCAAATGGCAGAAATGTTAAATGTTGCACAACAAACAGTTTCTGACCGTTTAAAAGCTATGGGAAGGATCCAAAAGTGTGGAAAATGGGTGCCACATGAATTGAATGAAAGACAGATGGAAAACCGAAAAAACACTTGTGAAATTTTGCTTCAAAGACACGAAAGAAAATCGGTTTTGCATCGGATTGTTACTGGCGATGAAAACTGGATTTATTTTAAGAATCCTAAACGGAAAAAATCATGGGTTAATCCGGGACAACCATCAACATCGACTGCAAAACCAGATCGATTCGGCAAGAAGACAATGCTGTGCGTTTGGTGGGACCAGAAAGGTGTGGTGTACCACGAGCTCCTAAAACCTGCCGACAACAAATGATCAATTTGAACCATGCATTGATCGAGAAACGACCAGAATGGGCCAGAAGATACGGCAAGGTAATTTTGCTCCATGACAATGCACCTGCACACAAAGCAAAACCGGTTCAGGATACATTCAAAACACTTGGCTGGGAGCTGCTACCCCACCCGCCGTATTCACCAGACTTCGCTCCTTCCGACTACCATTTGTTTTCATCGATGGGACACGCATTGGCTGACTTTCATTCCTACGAGGGGGTCGAGAATTGGGTGTCTGGTTGGTTTGCTTTAAAAGACGAAAAATTTTATTGGCGTGGTATCCACAAATTGCCAGAAAGGTGGTCCAAATGTGTAGAAATTAATGGCCAATACTTTGAATAAAATGTTTTTTACTTTCCCATTAATAATTAGTGTTTTATTTTCATAAAAAAACCCTCATTTCATACCGGTATACCTATAAGAATACATTGTTTTCTGGAAAAATATTTGTCATGATCTGATCAGTCGATTATAAGTAATTAACCCAAAATGATAATCCTAAATTTGAAATTCAATCTAAAGAAAGTTGCCAATGAAGATGACAGAAAATTTAGATCATAACAATAAAAAAAATTAAAAAAAAAAAAAAAATAAATTTGAAACTTGCTCGATTTTAAATGGGAAGTATGCAAAACCGCGCAAAAGCACATAACTCCAGCTATAGTGCAACATTCAAAGAAAATAATGAGCCATTATGGGAGCGAATAGCGGGTGGCACCACAGGGCACTCTTAACTCAAATTCGCCAAATGTAAAAAAAACCCAACAAATTTTTGATTTTTCCCATTTTCGAAAATATAAAATCAAATTCTGGCAGCTGTTTCTTTCTTAGTTATGACTATTAATTTTCCATTTTTTGAACAATTTTAAGAAGAATAAACCTTGAAAAGGTGCCATTCAAAAACTATTTTGGGCATAAAATGGATATGAGAATTCTAAATCATTTCCTAAAAACAAGCTTCCCAAGAAAAAAAGGAGGACTTTTGGCCAAAATTTCGGCCTGCTGGACCAGTGTGCAATCGAGAAAACACGGGATAGCACTACTAGGCATAGAAATATTCATTTCCGACTCCACACAGAAAACAAGTAAGGGAGCTGAAGTCGAGTGCCCCGACTACAAAATACCCTGTTCCCTTGACTTCTTGTGTTTTCATACACATACACACACACACTCACACATACACACACACACTCTAACATACGCACACACGCACGCGCAAGCGCGGTAACTGACAATGCAAGGCCCCTCTCTCCCACAAGCAAAATTGATTCGTATATAACTTTGGTGTTTTTTGTCCGATCTTATTGATCTTTTTAGAATATATAGATATTGGGCCATACTTGATATATATAAAGGAGTCTATCCTAAAAAATGAGGCTCTGACAGTTTTTTGGGCTTAAAGGGGGGAGGGGGAGGAATTTTCCTAATCTGAAACAAACTCGACTTGAATCTGGTATACACCTACCTACATGCAAAAAATTTGTGGCTCTATCTCTTATAGTCTCTGAGATCGACGCGTTCATACGGACTGACGGACGGACGGACAGACGGACATGGCTAAATCGACTCGGCTGTTAATGCTGATCAAGAATATATATACTTTATAGGGTCGCAAGTGCTTCCTTCTACCTGTTACATACTTTTGCACAACTTCATGATCCCCCTTTTCCCATTTTCAATGGGAACAGGGTATAAAAATACGATCCATTGGGACTGAATATTTGCTTAATATCTTTTTATCATCCAACGGAGCTGAAAAATCATCCCAGGGATGATCATTTTTCATATCCTTTGGATGATTTTTAAGTTCCAATGGATGTTAAAAGGATATTAGAAACATATCCAGTCCAAATGGATACGGGAAATCATCCAATGGATATTTTTGCATATCCTTTTTTTCGACTCGTTTAAAAATGTTCAGTTCTGACAGTTCGAAATGCAACTAGATCAAACAAGCCATTTTAAATCCAAATCAAAACATAAAAAAGCAGAACTCTTTCAACGCTGCACAGCTCAGCCTAAACATGAAAATAAACGCAGTTTCCTTTAAATTTAAGAAATAACAACATTTTTTGAGCATCGGAAATTCTTCATCTGAAGATGCACATTGCCTTCGCTTCCAAAAATGACTTTTGAACCCCATTATGTCACCTGAGCAAAAAAATTTTTGAAACGCAAGTTCTACAGATAAAGATAAATGAAAATATTGCAAAGCCTAAGTTGACGTGATGTTTATTAAAATAAGCCGGAAATTAAATCGATTACTTTGCTTGGTACAAAATTACCTAAAAAAATTACTTTTCGTAGATCCCAAAAAACGAGATAATTTACGAGTTGAGCTGTTATTCTGAGCTGTTTGCTTGAATCGGAAAAATTTTCTGAATTGATTTACTCAAACTGTTTTTTTGAAATCGGGGCTACAAAAGGCACAACGAATGGACTCGTGCACGGCTCTACTATAAACATTCTTGATGAGGGTGACGAGCTCAGTTGATTTATACATCTCCGTCTGTCTGTTTGTTTGTACGCAAACTAATCTCTCAGTTTTAAAGCAACCGAGCTGAAATTTTGCACAGAGTCTTCTTTTTACTGTACGCTGCTAATATGTCAGAACCGACCAGATCGGATGACTATATCTTATAGCTCCCATAGGAACATTGGTCGTAAAACTAGTTTTTGTGAGAAAAACTTTTTCTTTTTTAGTTTAAGTACGTCTCCAAACTTAGTATTTATTGGTTTTTAATGCTTTTTCGGTCAACTATATGGTATAACTCCCATACAAATAATGGGTCTGAAAACTTTTTGGTTTTTAATGGTACCGCCCTAAAATTTGGAATTTATTGATTTTATATGCTTTTACCTAATTCTACAAAGTTTTGTCAAAATCGAATGACTCGATCGGTCAAAAAATGGGTCAAAGTAAAAAAAAAAACGTTTTATTTTAAGGTTACAGTTCTTAAACTTGGACATTATTAATAATAACTAAATGCTTTTAAACTGATTTTGCAAAATGTGTTCGAAGTCATTAAATCAAAACTAATTTAAATTTCAGTATAGCCGACGTTCTCTTAGCCTTTTCGTTTTTTACTATATCTGTGATATTACAAATACATCGGCAACGTCGATGTTTTATCGATGTTTTGATTTGAAAACATCGAAAACCGCAAATCCATTGTTTTCCAGCTTCGCTGCCCATAATAGAGGTGGTTCCTTTGGCTGTCGTTCCGACCACGGCAGCTGTGGCAGTTCTTTGCTTCCCTTTGCAATTCATGTCTAATGCCACATTCGTTTATAGCTAGTTGTTACTCCTCTTAAACGCCCGCCTAGTTTGCCCTAGTCTATGGAGCTGGCAATGACTACGACTCTGGCTTCATGTTCGCATGGCTCTCATTCTGATGCGATAATTGGTGGTCACGATAGCAAAGTGTGTCAGTGGTGGACTGAAGACACTAGAGTCCAAAATAAAAGACTCTGCTTCTTTCTTCCGACGTTTGCAGTCATAATATTTTTAACTGTTTTAGATGTACAAAATTTCGAAACGGGCTTGCATATTTTTCAGCGCTTAAAGATATTGTTGAAAATTCAAAAATTTTAAAATTGGCTTGCATACTTTTCAGCTGAGAGATTTTGAACAGCTTAAATTTGTGTTGCATGCTTTAGTTAGTTTGGAGTAGGCCATCGGCCATTTTGGAAAATAGTCCCAATCTTGGTTTTAAGGCCCTAGGCCTTACTTCTCAGGGCTAACCAAGCAGCAGTGCACACTTCATCAATCCCATTAATACGATTTCTTTTTTGTGGCAACATCTGCCTGGGTCGTTGTTGTCGTCTCCTGTCGCTCATAATCACTCCGCAAATGCCCCAAAGTGATGAGGGCAGCCGGTTGCAGAACTTTCACATTTGGTGACCTTTTTGTGCGAGACACAACACATACGCAGAGGCAGTAGCAGCGGCATTGACACATCAGCAAGCGACATCAAACGACACAAAATGAAACTGAAAATGAATCAAAAAACAAAATGGCAACCGTGCCGCACACAATTGTTGTTGCCAGGATCCTTATTATTGGCGACGTGGCTTTTAACCTTCTGGAGTCGCATGCAATTTATAAAATTTTACAGTACATAACTTCCCATTACCCCGCCCCCGCCGGCTGGATAATGAGTTTTGTGTTTGTGTTTGTGTGTACCACATGATGTATGCGCAATTTCATTTATGGTTCGTTTGCTTGAACTTCGACTGGCAGCTTCTTGTCTTGGCTAGTTTGTTTGACAGGCGACAAGACGCAACAAACTTTATCCACAACATCAGCCAGGCATTTCAGGACACAGTTTTCATTGGCTTGGCTGCGCATTGTCCTTCGTCTGTTGGTTTTTTTGTTCCTTCATTTGCCAGCTTCTGGCTCATGAATAATGCATTCACAATTAAGCCAGTGAGGACTGCAAATCCCAAGTTGGTTTAGAGCCACTCCCCGAAATCAGCCCAGGCCAAAAGAGCCCAAGAATTTTCGGCTTCTGCTCCTGCTATTGTTGTTGTTATTGTAATGCGAATCGTTGGAACCACCGCTGCCATTTCGGTTGTTTGACTTGCGTAAAAGTTGTCTAAATTTAGCAAACAAAACAAAATGTTGAATCCTTTCGTTAGATATGGTTTTTTGTTTTTAAATATCAAAGTTTATGCACATAACGGCATCCTGGGTAATAACGTTTTCAGCTAACAGCCAATGTGCAATCAGTGCTTGAATTTTCTGGAGTTTCATGTCAACACAGCGGGAGCTATGGGAACTGTTTGGCAGTGACAACTCCTGCTGTGCACATGCATATAAATACCTAAAATCAAGGGCAAATTGTAAAAGTTTTAACGTAGTACACGACTGGAAGTCAATTAGAAAGAGCAAGACGATATTTTTCTAATTAAATATAGATTGAGTCCGGTTCACACTTTTGGAAATGAAGTGTGCACCAACCACTTAATCAATTAGCATTGTCATTAGTCGGCAACATAGGAAAGCACTTTTCAATTTATTTTTCTTATACTAATTTGTTGGTACTTAAAATGTCAAACTGAATTGAATTGATTAAATTGTTTGGCTCGTTTAACTTTTCACTGGGTAAAAATGGTCTTCTATATACATTTGCTATTAAGGACCTCGGATGATATACAAATTTAGTTCGTTACAATACTTTGAATAAATAGAAAGCTGTTTAAAATCATTCAACTTTCAAAGCTGTTCAAAAGTGACTCTAGCTTAGTCTGCGTGCAATTTGTTAAAAAAAACTGTATAATACTGTTTGCTTAGGATCGAAAACTTCAGAGATCTGCAGCAGTGAATTTTGAAAAATTCACCAATGATAAAAGGGTTCCCTGCAATTGTATTACTTAATTCCCACCTCCAACGACCATAGAGGTCAAACTAAGAAACTTAATTGTATGGAAAACCACTCGGTAGAATTTTCTAAGATTTTAAATTTATTGAGATACTGACCCATTAAACGTGTCTTCAAGAGATGGTAACATGCAACTAAAAACCGCGTTATGATTAACCACACTTGATCACACCCATTATCGATTCCATATAGGACATAGGTTAGGTTGCAATGGTTGAAATGAAAGAATCCCATTTCCTCACTGAGGCCAATGAAGGCCCGTTGTGTTACCATCGTGGGTGTCCTAAAAATCTCTAGGGATTTTGGCTTCGGTTGGTTTGCAAATCGCTAGAGAAATCCGTCGGTGTCCCTGAACTTCGAGAGATTTCGTTTTCTTCGAAAGTCTAGTTCGAAAGTCGAGTTCGAAAGGTGTGTGTATAAGATTATGGTCCTACTACAAAAACAGTGATATATTGCGTGGGTTCGTGAAGTCGCTATTGGTTAGTTAGTGTGTTGGATGGTTTGTGTATTGGTTGGTTTGCCAAAATCTCCCAACAAAATACGAGAGGTTTGAAACCAACCGAAAGAGATTTCTAGGACACCGAGAATTGGTTTTGGGTTGGAATTTGGTTGGAAGAGATTTCTGGGACACCGCCGCGAGAATTGGTTTTGGGTTGGAATTTGGTTGAAAGAGATTCCTGGGATACCGCCACATATAACCCTTTCTACGATGTGGTCGTAGAGGGAGGATCGTGCCCGTTAAACCATTTTGATAGTAGCACGAATTCGCGCAAAGAGTTGACATCGGTTTCAGAGATGTCAGACAGATCGTTTAGGAAAGGGCGACCCAAAACTGCAAGTCGCCTTATGCTGAGAGCTGGACAGTGACAGAAGAGGTGCTGTACAACTCCTCTTCATCAACTGAATTGCAGCTTCTACAGTTATCATTATGTCTTATGCCAAGCCTTGCGGCGTGTCTTCCAATTAGGCAGTGTCCAGTCAGGGCCCCTACTAGTAATGAAATGTTCTGTCTTTCTTGACAGAGTAAAGCCCTAGTTTTTTTAATATTTTGAGTTGGCCATGTAAGCCAAGATACTTCACATGTGTGAATCGTTTGGCACCCCTATGTTGCTCTTGTCTGGTAGGAGCTGAGTGGTAGTGCCAACTCTAGCGAGGTGGTTGGCCGTCTCGTTGCCTTCAATGTTGCAGTGTCCGGGGACCCAAACGAGATTCATTTTAAAGTGCTGGGCCAACTCATTAAGAGATCTGCGGCACTCAGTAAGAGTTTTGGCATTATTAATACGGGCTTTTAAGGCAGCTTGACTATCTGAGAAAATGAATACGTTACTTCCTCTGATTACGAGGTTTTCCAGAATGTTGGTAGCCTCCTGAATGGCTACAACCTCTGCTTGGTAAACACTTCAATGATCGCGGAGTCGGAATGAAGTTTTAATACCGAGCTCTGGACTGAAGACTTCTCCTCCTACCCGACTATCCAGTTTGGAGCCATCAGTCAGGACGCAGTAGTCAAGCATCAGCGGTGTTGCCACTTGATGCAAAAGTATAGTGGAGTGGCCAGAGTTACTATCTTTCCAGGTCCCACCTTCTCTCAGCCTGAGAGCGGTTCTCTACCCACAAGGTCTAGAGGTATAAGATGTAGCATTATGTTAAGAGCATCTGTGGGGTTTATAAGCAATGCTCCAGTCATGCATAATGCAGCACTTCGTTGAACTTTTGTTATGGTTCTGACGGAAGGTTTACCCAGAGCCGTCCACCATACGATGACTCCGTATAGTAGTATTGGACGTACAACGGCTGTGTAAGGCCAGTGTATTATTTCAGGGGAGAAGCCCCACTTGCGGCCAATCGCGCGTTTGCACGAGAAAAGTGCAGTATTTGCTTTTTTGATACGTTCAGCTTTATTTCGTTCCAATATAACTTTTTGACCACACCTAGATATCTGGCAGATTCGCTAATTGTAGGTGTAAAGAGAATGAGTTCAGTTTTTGTTGGATTGACTCCAAGTCCACTTTGTGTGGTCCAATCTAAGAGTGTTGAGAGTGCTTCCTGCATCAAATCGCAGAGGGTTTGCCTCAAGTGATTATGGCAACATCGTCCGCGTACGCTATCACCATGTGTCCCCGCACTTCCATGAGCCGCAGCAGTTCGTTGACTGTCACCACCCATAGAAATGCGAGGGAGGTTATAGGACATAACCTAGAGATAAAAAAATAGTCCGAATTCCGTTTTGACTCGCAAAAGCCTAAGAACAACATTGACCATTTGGGTATCAGCGGCATCACTAAAATTGTGGAATTAATCTAATGAGTAAAATTTTCCATTGCCAACAAGAAAATGTAAAGTTTCCTTTATAAATGTCTTTAATGGACAAACCGCGATGCGCTAAGATAGCTTGAACTGAAGTATTTAAGTGATACTATCCGTTTACCTGCTGGTTATGAAACATTTAATGCAAAAGAGCTATCTAATATATTATCCAGGTTAGCTAAACTCTCACATAAACTACAAGGCCAAAATCACATTTAAGTATCAAAATTCATGAAAATCCGACATCGCCTGGAACAGAATCTTTTTTCCTATGCAGTCCTGAGACGAATGTCAAGAATTATGCAACTGCAAACGTAACTAATTAAGGCAACCATCAAAGGAGCTACAGGGAATCACATTTTTAACATGTGTCTCCATTAGCACACTCTGACCTGACATGAATAAAGATAAACGCCACTCCTCTTCACAGTGTCGCCCACATCAACGCAGAACGGGAGCCAGAGGGCAGTCATCATTCCGGGCAAACTACGCGTATGACCAGCAATTAGGGGGGAAGGCACGTGCCCAGCTGCCTGAGGCAGGTGCTGGGTAAGATCAACTTTATGGAGAAATGAAATTAGCTAATTGGAAAATGCTGCCAGTGAAGGTGAAAGTTGACAGCGCAGACTTGCAACCACACGGACGAGAATGGGTGGGGATATAAATTACGCACCTTTCCCAGGACAGACGACGCGGCGCCTCCTCGCCCAAGCCCAGGCCGAGACCCAGGCTGCTGGCTGCGGCACCCTCCAAGTGTGCATTGCCGCCTTGCGGCGGCTGCAGGCTTGATCTGCTGGTGATGGTGCTTGATTGATGCAGCAATTTGGCTAGACGCGAGATGGTTGTCGCCGAACCTGAGGCGGACCTCCCTTCAGCCAATGAGAGCTCGTGGATGGTGTGTTCTTTTGTCATCGGTGTTGTGGCTTCTGAGGATGCTGCGGCACGTTTTCTGGCAGCCAGGCGATAGGCACGTGCAGCCACAACATGCGGGGCGGGTATTCTGCGGATGAAAGCAGGCGGATTAGGTAAGAGCAGCATATGTTTATTGCTTGGTACATGCACGAAAATAAGCTTTAAATTGGAAATTTTTCATTTCTTAGAACACTTTTGTAACTCTTAACTAAGACTCATTTAACAGAATACTCTTTGTGGCCAATTTAATACACCATTATTCAGTATCTAGTATTTCCGCTTTTTTAGGTGTTGGTGAGAAAGTACCTAACTACATACCTGAATTAGAAATAGAATTAAAAATAACATATAACTTAGGGTGCGTTTAGATACACTGGCAGTATTCCATATATTTATATATATGTGCCAGTTATCTGGCAGATCTGTTCAGACAGGTAAAACACATGAGAATATTGACAGATTTCTCTGGCCATGTATGGCACCTGGGACTACACTGGCAGGTGTTTACAACTGGATCATACTATAAATATGCCATACTGTCAGTGTGTCTGAACGCACCCTAACAGTATCGAGAAAATTCCAACTCACATTTGTTAGAAAAGTGGCAGTAGATCAAGTGAAAAACTTTCAAAGCTTCGACTGCTGATCTGCTGTTCTGTTTTTTAAGTTAAGACTTTTTGCTTTTATTTTTTCTGATCATGAGACTACCGAGATTTTTGAAGAAAGTGTTTAACCCTCCAATGACCAAGAGGCACTTATTAAATACATAATTTGTATTATCTATTAAACGAAAAGCTTTGGAGTCATTTGAATTACAATTGTCAGTTAGAATTAAACATATAAAATTATGAGTAGAAGCTTTGAATGCTCTCCGAAGCTTTTTGGGGAAGTTTTTTTTTTTAGATTTTTTTTTTTTTTTTGTTTGGGTTGATTTTCGGTTTTTTAGGAAAGTATGTTAAATAGTTGGACACGTATTTTCCCGATTTCGAAAAATCTGCGCGCAAGGAAAATTCCCGGGAAATTCGAAATGCAAAAATCTATTTTTCATCCGATTGACTTGAAATTCGGTTTGTTAGGATAGTAAGTGATATAACTTGTAATATTATTTTCTGAAGTTGTAAAATTTGACCTTAGGGTCGGAAAACTCAGCAGACAAAAATATATTTTCATACGATTGGCTTTAAACTTGGTTTGAAGGGATAGTATAAGAAATAACGAAATAACAGTAACTCGGGCTGCCGTTTTTCATTGTACTGGCTGTGTGCGGGACCTGGACCTCGACCTGGAGATGGCACTGGAACTGGACGTGGAAGTGGACGTGGACCTGAAAGTGGCCATTGAGGTGGCCATGGAGGTGGCCATGGTGGTGGCTATGGAGGTATCCATGGTGGTGGCTATGGAGGTGGCTATGGAGGTGGCCATGGAGGTGGCCACGGAGGTGGCCATGAAGGTGTCCATGGTGGTGGCTATGGAGGTGGCCATGAAGGTGGCCATGGAGGTGGCCATGGACGTGGCCTTGGAGGTGGCCATGGAGGTGCCCATGGAGGTGTCCATGGAGGTGGACCTGTAGGTGGACATGGAGGTGGAAAATGGTCCAAAAACCGCAAAATATGCAAAATTCTTATTCTCGGTGAAACTTTGGGGATTGGCTATACGCTTGCCCGGAAGGTTTTTAGGCAGAAGAAATGGGCGGAAAATTGTGCACAATCTGCGAAATTTAAAAAATTATAGCGTTCATACGGATGCAATGCAACTTTGAGGAATGGTTGGAGAATCGGTAGAAAATGTTATTTGTTGGCCGATCTTTATCAAATTGTATTTGTAAGCTTTAAATTTGAAAAGTTCACCACCAAGATCGGAAATGTCAGGAGAGACTATTTTTAACCGCGGAAGGGGCATAAGAGTTAATCTCTGCTTTCAGCCGATGTATGTAAGATACGGTCAAATATTTTCCGATTTGTAAAAACCACCCCCAAGTCGGAAAAGAAAATCTGATAATCTTATCGGTTAAAATAGCTTAACTGACGGCGGCGCAGCGAAGCAAGCCGGGATATTTGCTAGTAAAGTATATATTCTTGATCAGCATCAACAGCCGAGTCGATTTAGCCCTGTCCGTCCCCGTCTGTCCGTCCGTCTGTCCGTATGAACGCGTGTTTCTCAGAGACTATAAGAGCTAGAGCCACAAATTTTTGCATGTAGGTAGGTGTATACCCGATTCAATACGAGTTTGTTTCAGATTTGGAAAATTTGGATTTGGATTTGGATCTCCCCCTCCCCCTTTTAAGCGCAAAAAACTGTCAGAGCCACAATTTTTAAGATAGACCTTCCAAACTTTGCATATATCAAGTAAGTTATATACGAATCAATTTGGCTTGTGGGAGAGAGGGGGGTCTTGCATTGTCAGTTATAGCGCGCGGCCGCATGCCATGCGTTTGTGTGTATCCACATGATGTATGTGTGAGGGTGTGTGTATGTAAAGAAAAAACACACAAAATCAAGGGAACAGGGTATTTTGTAGTCGGGGCACTCGACTGCAGCTCCCTTACTTGTTGCTTTTATTTTTTGTGATCATGAGACTACCGAGATTTTTGAAGAAAGTGTTTAACCCTCCAATGACCAAGAGTGCCTCAAGGCACTTATTAAATACATAATTTGTATTATCTATTAAACGAAAAGCTCTGGAGTCATTTGAATTACAATTGTCAGTTAATATTAAACATATAAAATTATGAATAGAAGCTTTGAATGCTCTCCGAAGCTATTTTAAGCTCCTTTTTCTTGTTGTTCATAAGCATTATGCTTTTGCGAGCATAAATTTTGTTCTGTTTCGTTTTGTGTTTTGTTTTTATAAATAAAATAAATGGTTTACAATTAATTTTTAGTAAAAGTCCTCTACGGCAAATAAAGATTGATTCTTTAAGAATCATATTCAACAATAAAAATAATCTCCCTAATGTAATGTAAAAATTCATTTAAAACCCCAAGAGTTCCTTCACCCAGAAAAAAGTAGAACGAATAATTTAAGTAGGAACGCTCTTGAAAAAAAATTTATTTATTCTTGAAACTTTAAGAATTTCTGTTTGGTGTTTTTAGGCGAGGAGGGTGAGGAAAAGAAACTGAGGGAGGAGAGCAAGCACATTTAAGAGATTAGCGATGAACCCTCTCACACTGCATCGTTTTTTTTTTGGGAGAGGGGTGTGTGTGGAAACAATCTAGTGAAGAGCGGTCCCCGTCAGTTTATAATATAGATTTGGACGATGCTCAAGGCATCCTACATATGGTGCTGTTGTCTAAGCGGTGTTGTCTGTGAGTGCAGTCTTTCGAGGTCCCGAGTTCGAGTCGCAGTAAAGGTAAGTAAAAATAAAATAAAAAACCAAAAATTAGTCACAATAAATGGAGTGGGGTGGGGTATTGGTTTGGTGTGGTTGGTACTAACCCCTCACCGACCCCCACCAAAAATTCCCAGGCAACCCCTCCCCCTCCGAAATCACCCTAACTTCCACCCTCCCCCCCCCCTTCTTTTTTTACACATGAATTTTTGTACCCGATTAGGATCAAGAATTGCAGCTCTTGGATCATGAAAAACGGGATCAAACGAGTATGACTTGGATCAAGAATTTCCTTCTTGGATCGAGAATTTTCATTCTTATCGAACTATTGAGTACGAAAATTCTTGATCCAAGTATGTTTTTTCTCTGAGTGTTGAGGCATTTTTTTACCTTTTATCGCTTTACAGTAAACTAAATTTTGTACACACTTTTGAGGCCATTTTTGAACTCAGAAGCTACAAATTTCCCCAAAAAGAAATAATCCAACTAAGTTTCATCTTATAAACTCCTCTTGGGCTTTAGAGGGTTAAGATATCGCTGATGTTGGTACGCTTACTAAATAAATTTCCTTCAAGTCAAGTGGCACCGAAATATAAATCTTTTTTATGTATCTACGATTTCCAAAATTTTATAACCAACGCTGCCAATGTCTCACTTCACTTATTGCTCCTATCTCGTATATTCCGAATACTTTTTCGAGATTGGCCTTTTCCGTTTCGATAGTAGGAGTGCAAAATATGCAAAAATGCTAACTTTTTCCTTCCGTGCCTAATTTGTTGTAGCTGCTACAAACATTATGAAGGATGCTCTACACTCAAAAAAAAATCCGTTCAAAATCTACCGAAATCAAGACCATTCGTTGACAAAAGTAGAATAATCCCGCTTTTTCGTGAACTGTGAACGGCGGTGTCATTTCATGAACGCAATTTTAAGACCCGTTGTTTGATCTTCATTTACGTTTAGGTGTTGCGAAATATCATTTTGGGCTCAACTTGGGAACATTTTGGGGTCATTTTACAATTTTTCGGTCTTCTTTTAGAAACATTTTGGTAACGTTTTAAGACCACTTGGTGCTCTTTTTGGCAACATTTTGGGAACAAATATTGGAACATCTCGGTCATATTTTGGGAACATCGCGGTCTCATTTGGGTAACAAATTGGGTTCAATTTTCGAACAATTTTAATACATTTTTGTGAACCTTTTGGTTGTACAATGTGACTGATTTTAAGACATTTATTATATTCAAACTAGCAAGTTTAAGCCGGCTAGAGGTTATTTTATGTTTTCACATAACATTAATAGTCAAACACAACACCACAAAGGAGGCTGGTCAATTGAACAGGAGGCTTAAGAACCTCCCGGTTCTATCATTAAAGCAGAAGCAGAGGGTTCCTCATGCCAGCATTGCTATAACTGCTTGGGAACTTCAAATTTGTTCGCTTTTTAAACAGACGCGGCTGTTTGTTGTAATGTAGTGTGACCAGAGCTGGAGTTTTGCCTTGAACGTCGGACTTGCTTTGTGAACAAAAACTCATGAACGAAATGGTTTAAAAAGGAGTCTGCCTGGGCTGCATTTTTGACCGCAGTTTTTTTCTTAGTGTAGCTTAAAGTGACACTGACTCAACTGACTTTACAAAAGTTTAGAAAAAATTACCTTATCAGCCTCAAATTTGGTCCAAAAACCTGTTTGAAATCACAAAACTCTGCAGAAGTGAAATTGAATTTTTTCCAAGTTGCGGGGGCGGGAGGGGGCGTGGCAAAAATTGAAAATAAACTTGATTGAAAGTTTTTGTCCCATGCATGTCGAAACTCTATCTCTTACCATCTCTGACATCTGTGCGTTCATACGGACAGACAGACGGACAGACGGACATGGCTAAATCGACTCGACTGTTGATGCTGATCAAAAATATATACATATACTTTATAGGGTCGGAGATGCTTCCTTCTGGCAGTTACATACTCGTGCACGAGCTTATACTCTGTGTACCTCTGGTACACATAGGATTTTTTCCTCATCGAACCAATTTTGTTAAAATATTTATTTACTAATTATATGCGGATTTTGCCTCTCATACTTATATCCATGACTTACAAAAAAAACCCTTGGAGCACATGATTAAATTTGCTCAGCCTTTTATTGTAGCAATTATTATACAGAATTCAACGCTTATAAAGCACGCATAACAGGGAATGTATGCTGGTATAATAAATGCCCAAGGACGACTTCAACTCACGGTATGTCACATACCAACACTGCTCTACACATAGAAAACAAAATTAGCTACACGCCACTTGTAGAAACGACAATCTTAAATGAATCGTAGTTCACCATGCTTCACACGAAAAATTTAGAAAACAGAAAGTTACACGTGGCATATAAAAACACGAACATGTAGAAATAAAAAAAGTAAACTAGGCATGCAGAAAAGTTAAATGCTGCGTGGACAAATGCAATAGGTACATGTTAAGAGAAAATCAGGGTATTTTAATAATTTTTCCACCCTTCTTTCCCCAAACAAAAAAAAAAAAAAAAATTATTTTTTTTCTGCATAAACGTTTCGATATTGCACATGCGTGTGGAAATTCTAGACGAAAATGTAGCTTAAGAGCAGTACAGAAAAGTTATATGTACATATACCCGTTACTCGTAGATTAAAAAGGGTATACTAAAGTCGTGCAAATGTTTGTAACAGGCAGGAGGAAGCATCTCCGACCCGATAAAGTATATATATTCTTGATCAGCATCAACAGCCGAGTCGATTTAGCCATGTCCGTCTGTCTGTATGAACACCTTGATCTCGGAGACTAGAAGAGCTACAGCCACCATATTTTTTTATTCAGACTCCTATTATCCCTACGCAGATCAAGATTATTTCAAATTTTGGCCACGCCAAAGGCTTATGTTCAAATTTGTGTAAATTTGTGGCATTGGGAAGGGCCGCAATAACTATTTCAAAATGTGTGTTTTTTTTTTTTGTTTTTAGAATAAAAAGAAAAAAAGAACGCGCGTTTGTTTAATTTAAAAACTGGGCATGAGGTGATGCTCAAAAAAGACCCTTCTATCAGAATTTAATGGTCACATCACGGGTTTTTCAAAAAAGTTTGATTTAGTCGAACTGTTACAGGCAAAAACGGGTCGATTCAAAGTTTGTGAAGCTATAGTTTTGTAACGCTTTGTCGCAAAAACTGTTGTATGCTTTTTATTGATATTATGAGACAATTGTGCGTAGGTCTCACCGGAAACATGAAAAATGAGAAAAAAGTGAAAAATGCATTTTTGATTGAACGTAACTCTAAAACTAACAAGTAAGGGAGCTGCAGTCGAGTGCCCCGACTACAAAATACCATGTTCCCTTGATTTCGTGTGTTTTTTCTTTACATACACACACACTCACACATACACACACTCCAACATACACACAAACGCATGGCATGCGGCCGCGCGCGATAACTGACAATGCAAGACCCCCCCCTCTCTCCCACAAGCAAAATTGATTCGTATATAACTTCGGTGTTTATTGTCCGATCTTAGTGGTTTCAGAATAGATAGATATTGGGCCTTACTTGATATATGTAAAGTTTGGAAGGTCTATCTAAAAAATTGTGGCTCTGACAGTTTTTTGCGCTTAAAGGGGGGGAGGGGGAGGAATTTTCCAAATCTGAAACAAACTCGTTTTGAATCGGGTATACACCTATCTACATGCAAAAATTTGTGGTTCTAGCTCTTCTAGTCTCTGAGAAACACACGTTCATACGGACAGACAGACAGACGGACAGACAGACAGACAGACAGACGGACAGACGGACGGACAGACGGACATGGCTAAATCGACTCGGCTGTTGATGCTGATCAAGAATATATATATAGGGTCGCAAACGCTTCCTTCTACCTGTTACATACTTGTGCACAGCTTCATGATCCCCCTTTTCCCATTTTCAATGGGAACAGGGTATAAAAATAATCGGATTATTTTTTGATTAACTTTGATTATTTTTGATTATTTTTTGTTAATCGCCATTAGTCCCGACTATTTTTGATTATTTTTAATGTAATCAATTAGTAGTCAGATATTTTTACACCGGCGAAATAATCATTACAATTACTTTTAATAATAATCTAATTGATTACTAATCGTAATCGCAATTTAACAGCTATGGACTGGACTATGTAGGTTTTCGAAATGAACGTTAAGGATTTCAAATGCTGAATACTACATTTAGAAAATCTACACGAAACGTGTAGTTCATTGTCGCTTGTCGCTCGCCTTTATAACTGTGAATTGCGGCATTGCCGCGCAAGTGGTTACTAGTCGTTTCGGCAAAGCTGCCGGCAATTGTGTAAAAAAGAAAATAATTAAATTGTACGTTTTTCAGAAGGAAGACCCTGCCCTCTTTGTGCCCATTTCTCCCATTCCTCCCCACATTCCCTTGTGTAAACAGTATTGTGTAAGATAGGACATTTTCATGTAGTTTTTTCATATTTTGTTTTCTCTGTGTTGAAAATGTTACGAATTTTTTAGCTTTAAGCAATAGAGCATTTAGAATTTTTAAATTTCGTTATGTTTGATGCTCATTGCTAAGAGACCGCAAAAATTTGGACTAACGGAAAAAAAAGTTCTAAAATTTGGCTTAAATTGAGAATCGATAACAGTCTGATGTGCAAAAAAAATCAATCTTACGGAAAACTTTTAACCTATAAAATGTGAACTCACCTAAGCAACAACGATCCATCGGCATGGCACTCAAAGTCATCCGATAGCTGGAACAGCGAACTATCTGCAGCATGCTGTTGATACAAATGTTGCTGATGTAGTGGATTTTGTTGCTGCGCTGAGTGCTGTGTATGCTGATGCGGGGTGCTGCCCGAGGATTTCCGTCGATAAACCAATGTGCTATCATCTTTGGGTAAATTCAATGATTTCACCATTAGCGTATTGTTGTTGTTGGCCACATGTGTATTGTTGTTGTTGTTGTTGCTGCTGCTGCTGCTAACGCCGCTGCTTACAGCACTGCTAACGGCGCTGCTGCTGGGATTGACTCGTGTGAGCAAAGACCAACGATGACCGCTGGCACTACCACTGCGGCTTTTGCTGCCCAACAGGCGTTCATCTGAAAATTCGATATAAATTGCACTCTAGATTATGCATGTCGGCGTGGGTTTGTAATTCAATTTCATAAATCTTAATTTTATCATAATTGAAGCTGAAAGCTTGGAAAACAAGTTTTTAATTGATTTTAGAAAAGAGTTAAAGCATACGCCAGCCGGGGGCAGCTGGCCAAAGCATTCAATTTTTCAGCGATCCACTGTATTACATTAAATTTTAACACTGCAACGCGCAAATACATTTCAAATGTGAGCTGCATGTTTTTTTAATTCAACAAATAAAATATAAATAACAATAGCAATGGCCATGTGTCACAATTTCATCTCTGTGCACACAAGCAAGCGAATATTTTTAGATTTTAAATAAAAGGAAAATAGAGGGAGAGAGAGAAATAGTAAGAGAGAAAGAGAGGGAGACACCAGACCAATGTGTGTTGATTGTTTATTGGAAACTATATTTCAAGTGGTTCTTTGCTGTGTCACTAACTTGAGCTAATGTTTGCTGTGGGATGAACCCATGTTTTGCATAAGCTGATTAAGGATTCAAAGAAAAACTAGTTCATGTAAATATTTGAGTTTTGAGTTAAACTAACATTTTTGTTGAAGTTTTATAAATTCCTTCTCAATTATTATAAATTTTTTTCATAAGCCGTAGCTGTACTAAAAGATGGACATATTCATTAATCAATTAAACGAAGTCTTTTGTATCAGTATAACACAATAAAATTGATGACGGTGCTTTCAAAGACGTGTTTACTTTAATGACTGGTTGCATATTTTATTTTACAATCAGAAAATCAGGTACAAACGATTTCAACGGGACGGAAATTATGAAGTTCAAAATTCTTATATCAAGTGCACTTTGATAAATCGGAAAATACTTGCTTTTAGACCCCTTTGGGTATTAGGTAGAGAAAGCCATTTAAAAATCTTTTTGATTTTTTAAATCAATCTTGGAAACTTAGAAAACACAAATAATTCTTTCATAGAAAAGTCGATGATTTTAATTTAATATTTGAGCTTAAACTAAGCTAGGATAATCATTAATATGTCTTCTAATAATTTTTCATCTATACTGGCTCTTTGGCTGGATAAATCAAACCTTAGAACAGCTAATAAGCTGGGACCGTAAATAATAATGATTTTGTATTTCTTAGTCAAAAAATCATCCACTTAGGATAGCCGTAGAAGAATAAGATGGGGTGTTGTGATCATAGTAAGGCTTTTATTTATTTATTTATTAAGAGTCGACGAAAAAGGCTGTCAACAAATTTTAAGTAAAGTAATAAAAAGACTTATCAACTAAGCAACCTAGCAAAGAAAGTCTACCACAATTTTCGAACATAACTTCGCCAAAAATCAATATTTTTTCTATTCTGTAAATTTTGTATTTTAGTTAAAAAATGCATGTAACTTTGCTCATAATTTATTTTTGGAAAAAAAAAATTGTGTGGATTTTTCATATCATTTTGAAAAATAAGTGAGTTCTTGACATTTCAAAAATTTGTGGGGTGTTGTGGGTCACTCGTTTAAAAGTTAAAAATTTGTGTTTTTGTTAGTTATTCTTTATTAAATCAAAAAAAAATCATATTTCTATGTCGAATCTAACAAAAAATAATCATTTTTCTTATAATCTGAATAAAAAAATGTCAATGAAAAATCGGCAGCCGCCTTGTTTTCTTATATTTAGGAGCACGTTATGAAGGTGGCGTTTTTTTTTTGCTTGCCTATCTTTTTTAATGTTTTTTTGTCCTCTTTGAAGAGTTTTGCATCTGTCTTTTAGCGTATCATTGCAACATTCTACTCGGAAGTCAAAACCGACTTTTTTGAAGGGACAAATTTCGGTGGCTCACAACACCCCATACATCACTTTTTATACCCTTAAAGAGGGTATTATTAAATTGTACGGATATTTGTAACGCATAGAAGAAAGCATCTCCGACCACATAAAGTATATATATTCAGCATGACGAGCTGAGTTGATTTAGCCCTGTCCGTCTGTCCGTCCGTTTCTATGCTATCTCCTCCGTCAGTTTTTAAGCTATCCTCTCCAAACTTTGCACGAAGTCTGTTGGTACAAATTCGCTGCACATTTGTCGGAACCGACCGGATCGGACGACTATAGCATATATCTGTCATAAGAACGATCGGTCGAAAAACTAGTTTTTGTGAGAAAAACTTTTTTTTATACCCTTGCAGAGGGTATTATAAAATTGTTCGGATGTTTGTAACGCATAGAAGGAAGCATCTCCGACCACATAAAATATATATTTCTTGATCAGCACGACGAGCTGAGTTGATTTAGCCTTGTCCGTCTGTCCGTCTTTTTCTATGCTATCGCCTCCGTCAGTTTTAAAGCTATCCTCACCAAAATTTTCACGAAGTCTTTTGGTACAAATACGCTGCACATTTGTCGGAACCGGCCGGATCAGATGACTATAGCACATAGCTGCCATAGGAACGATCGGTTGAAAAACTAGTTTTAAAGAGAAAAACTGTTTTGTTTTTAATAGAAACGCCTCCAAAGTACGTATTTCTTAGTTTACTATCCCTTCCCATAATTTCACTAAGTTTGGTCGAAATCGGATGACTATAGAATATGCGAACGATCGGCGAACAGTTCAGGAGAAAAATTTTGTTTTAGTGGAAACGTCCATCTTGGTACACAATACACAATTCACAAAGATTGGTCGAAATCGGATGACTATACATGCCCAAGAACGATCGGTCAAAAACAGTCAGGAGAAAAATTTTTTTAATGAAAACGTCCTTATTATTTCACTTATTTTATTTACTTGACACATTTCAACAAAGTATTAGCCAAATCAGATGACTATAGCATACAGCTACAGTATGAATGATCGGTCGAAAAATAAGTTCAAGTGAGAAAAACTTTTTGTTTTAAATGGGATCGCCTCCAAATTTCGCAATTAACAGTGTATTATGCTTTTCCATGATTTCACCAAGTTTAATAGAAATCAGACATCTTTATAATATAGATCCCATAGAAAATTAATGTCCAAAAAGTAGTCTTAGAAAAACTTTTTTGTTATCAATGGAAGCTGCAAGGGTATACAAAACTTCGGCCGAGCCGAAGTTAACTTACCCCTATTTTTTCAATTGAATCGCCACCAAACTTCGAATTTTTTAGTTTACTATGCTTTTTTGGTGGAATCAAATTCGGTCGAAATCGGATATCTATATAGTATAGCTGTCATAGAAAAGTAG
This sequence comes from Lordiphosa collinella, assembly GCA_018904265.1. Lineage (NCBI taxonomy): Eukaryota > Metazoa > Arthropoda > Insecta > Diptera > Drosophilidae > Lordiphosa > Lordiphosa collinella. The sequence goes on along the minus strand of JAEIFV010000218.1, from coordinate 284,323 downwards.
AGTCTGAAAAGTAGTTTTAGTTTGAAAAAATTTTTTGCTTTCAATGGAAATGTCCTCGTAATTGTCATGTTTTTGTTTTATACGCTCTTTCACGATTCTACAAAGTTTGGTCAAAATCGGATGACTATAGCATATAGCTGCAGTATGAATGATTGGTCGAAAAAGAAGTTCTAGTGAGAAAAACTTTTTGGTTTTAAATGGGATCGCCTCCAAATTTCGCAATTAACAGTTTGCTATGCTTTTCCAAGATTGCACTAAGTTTGGTCGAAATCGGACATATATATAGTATAGCTCCCATAGAAAAGTAAGGTCCGTAAAGTAGTCCTATTTAGAAAAAAAATAGGAGAAAGTTAACATCGGCTCGGCCGAAGTTTGGTATACCCTTGCATCTTCCATTCAAAACAAAAAAGTTTTTCTAACTAAGACTTCTTTTCGGACTTTACTTTCTATGGGAAATATAGTATATAGATGTCGGATTTCGACCAATCTTGGTAAAATCATGGAAAAGCATAATACACTGTTAATTACGAAATTTGCAGGCGATCCCATTTAAAACAAAAAAGTTTTTCTCACTAGAACTTCTTTTCCGACCGACCATTCATACTGCTGCTATATGCTATAATCATTCGATTTTAATAAAACTTTGTAGAATTGTGTAAATGTATATAAAATAAGTGTACTACTTTTTCTTTCCGACTTTTTCGACCGATCGTTATATGCTATAGTATATAGCTATAGCATATAACTGCAGTCTGACTGATCGGTCGAAAAAGAAGTTCTAGTGAATGTTTTAAATGGGATCGCCTCCAAGTTCCGTAATTAACAGTGTATTATGCTTTTCCATGATTTCATCAAGTTTGGTCAAAGTAAGACATCTATATAGTATAGATCTAGATTTTTAGGTACAAATACGCTGCACATTTGTCGGAACCGGCCGGATCGGATGACTATAGAATATAGCTGTCATAGGAACGATCTGTCGAAAAACTAGTTTGAGTGAGAAAAACTTTTTTGGTTTTAAAGGAATCGCCTCCAAACTTCTTATTTCTTAGTTTGCTAAGCTTTCCCAAGATTCCACCATTTTGGGTTGAAATCGGACATCTTTATAGTATAGCTTAATTTTTTATGCTATCTCTTATATTTGTTTTTGTGTGCTCGAGAGGTAGGGATTTTTACTCTAAGACTAATTGTAATTTTACTAGTATGTGATGTTAAATTCGATTGTGTTTTTTGTCTAGCCGGTATGTTGTTATTAGTTATAATCAGGTTGTGTGATGTCAGTTTGTTGTTTGTAGGTCAGCTAAATCCTAAGATTTGCCAGGTCAGCTGGGTGGATTCTTAAGAGCCTTCTCCTAGCCCTGATCCCACTGATTCTTCGAGTTCTGAGGAGTCGCCTGGCGAGGTTATTTGGGTGAGCGCCAACCTTATACAAATATTTCGCTGCCTGGTTGTTTATGGGTTGCCGACCATAGAGACGCCACACTCTCTCTCTAGGTCTCTGGTGCGGATGAACCACTGTGATTCGCCTCAGGATTTTGGCCTGAAAGACCCTGATTTTGTTCAGGTGGGTCTTCGCGGCGATGCCATACACCTGAACGCCCTACCTCCAAATCGGTGCCAGGATCACTTTGTATACGAGGACCTTGTTCCTTAGCGAGAGTTTGTTGTTGGCGTTGAGTAGCCAACTCATCCTCTTCGGCTTGCTGTAAAGCTTGCCTGTAACTTCGGCGGCTTGTTGTTTAACGTGTCACTCCAAGATACTTCTGGGCCGTTTTGTGAGGGAGTTCTAAGCTCGCTAGAACGCTTCAAGCTTTCTCACTTGGGAACTTTAGCCCTACGTTTTGCAACGACACACATAACAATTGGCTTTCTGAATGTGAGTCCAATTTTGCTTTCATTGCGCTTTGCAGTTCCCAACTGTTTAAAGTTCTGATTCCGTGGAATTGGCACAACGATCAGAAGTCATTTAGCGAAACGCCTTCTGATGATTAAATTGGACATCCATGAAACAGCTGTAAAGGTTTTTTACGCTCTTTGTGTTTGTCAATGCATAAGTTGTTTACAGTTGTGAACAAACGGAACTTCTTGACCTCGAGCCAGCTAACTTGTTACTAATTAATTTTTTTGGTTTTTTGCTTTCTGATGATTTTTTAACATGCGATATCTTGAAATATTTTCAATATTTTTTAATAAACAAAAATGTAACATATTTTTAAATGTGAATACTTTCATTAAGTTTAAACTCCGAGCCGAAATTTAATATAGTTTTCCTTCAAAAAAATCTCAAAAATTAACTTTTTGTTATCCTTATAGATGTATATCTCCCCCTTAAACAAAAAAGTTATTCTCACTGGAAGTTATTTCTCGACCGAACTTTCGTACTGCAGCTATAGTCATACCATTTTGACAACACTTTGTAGAATTGTGTAAAAATATATCAAATAAATAGATGCCAATTATTATGACATTTCCATTGAAAACAAACAAGTTTTTCTAACTAAGACTCATTTTCAGACTCTACTTTTCTATGACAGCTATACTATATAGATGTCCGATTTCGACCAAACTTAGTGGAATCACGGGAAAGTATACTAAACTAAGATAAACGAAATTTCCCATTGAAAACAAAAAAGTTTTTCACGCAAGAACTAGTTTTTTGACCGATCATTTCTATGACAGCTATATGCTATAGTCATCCGACAAATGTGCAGCGTAAAAGTCTTCGTGCAAAGTTTGGTCAAGATAGCTTTAAAACTGACGGAGTGCATAGCATAGAAGCAGACGGACAGACGGACGGACGGACGGTCAGGCGGACATGGCTAAATCAACTTAGCTCGGCGTGCTGATAAAGAATATATATACTTTATGCGGTCGGAGTTGATTCCTTCTATGCGTTACAAACATCCAGACAATTTTATAATACCCACTGCAAGGGTATAATAATTTGCCTTTTCCATTGCATCATACCATTTTGTTTTAACTTGTGTAAGACCAAAAAGTAAATATATTCTTGATCAGAACGACGAGCTGAGACGTTTGAGTCTGATTGAACTTTCTCTGTCCGTCTGTTTATATGTCCGTCTGTCTTTCCTTCTGTTTCCAAGTCAACCAGTTTCGGATAGAGCTGAAATCTTCTCTTCTTCTTCGTACCGCTCGCTGCTAATAAGTCATAACCGCCCAGATCGGAAGACTATATATCACAGCTGCCTTTAAAACAATCGGTCCAAAAACTTGTTTAGTGAAAAAAAACATTTGCTTTACTACTTATCTAACAGCTCTGCCAATTTGTTTCACTTTTTTGGCATCTAAGTGTTAAAAGTTGTTATTATACACACCCAATTGAAATGTTTGTTTATCCGTATGCAGCGACACAACCGGAAGTCCTGGCACAATAATGGCGGGCAATGTGCGCGACCTTAACAATGGAGGCGGCAGCTTGCGGCTGCCCGAATGCGATTGTATTGAGCCGGAGACGCTTCCTCCACCGCCAACGGATCCACTGCCGCCGCAGGCCCCGCCACCCGCAGCGCTGGCGCCACTCTGCTGAGCCCTGCAAGAAAAGAGAATGAAAGTGTGAGGGCCACCGATAATAAGTTAATGCAATTATTTATTAAAATGCCAGCGGAATTGCAAGCAAATGCAATTAGTTGCCATTGCTCATTCTTAATTGCATGGCCATGAATGCCCATTTCCGTTTCATTTGCATGCCGGGCAAGCCTCAAAGTTTGTAATTCCTTTTCCTGTCCCTGTTCCTGCGACTGTCAGCTGTTGATTTGCGCCTTTTTCACACATGTGAATTACATTTGATTGTTGCCGGGAAATTATTTTCCTTCCTTCGTGACAGTCGTTGTTTGCATACCCAATGTGCAGCTGTCAACAACAGCAGGCTCCAGCCTCTACTGATTTTTTTGAACTTGATGTGTGATTGAATTTCTGGCACTCAAAGTGACTGCCTATGCCAGATGATACTGCTCCAACTGCACGCATAATGGAACGCATATTTCGATATTTCTGCAGGGAAAAAACTTTTCATTTGATTTTGCTTGACATTTGGCCAAGGCGCCAGAGTTGGCATCCATGTCCTTTGATAGAACATGAAATTGTGCGCATTATTGATGGTGATATTGCCCAGAGGGAGGAACAAGTTTTATTTCTGCTCAAGGCCTGCAACGCTTTCAACTAGTCTCCTCCTCTCCACCTCCTCGTGCTCCACATATTCAAAAGCTGCAACAAAGTTCCGCTGGCATTTTTCCTTTGCTCAGATGAAAAATCATGTAAGCAATTTATATGTGTCCTTGCTGGCTCTAAACAGGAGGAGGTGGACCAAAGAACTGAAACAAAAATGCCAAATAGCTGCAAACAGCAGCATATACAACGTCGCATAAATTCCATTGAAGAAAATTACGTAAGGCTGTTTTTTTTCTGAGTAGGCGACACGTACATTTCGCCTTTTGTTTATAGGCAGGGGGGCCTGTTGTGTATAAATCGCAGTCAAGTGCTATAAGCACACATTACGCCACGTAAGAGTCAAAAATGGCATCCAGCCAGGTCAAACAGCAGGCAGTCGACAGATGGCGGCACACTTTTTTACATCCCTGAATGTAGGTGGGTGCGTGTGCGTGCAACTCATTCGCATAACTCAAAGCGGATCTACATAATTGACGTGAAATACTCGTAACCGTAAACTGAACATTACACAGCACCACCCGAAAGCACAGCAACAACAACAAAAGAAGAATAACAACCACTTGGCACCTTTTCTGTGCCACCCAAAAAGAAAACAGGGTTAACATGCTGCCGGAATTGCTATAAAATGCTTGAAGATGGTCGCCATATAAACGTTTATACCTTGATAATGGAACTTTAAGTAGGTGCTGTTATTTAAAGAGTATTGCAGTATGAACATTCATATAATTTTCATTCATTTTCATAGCCACATTTCTCAGTTATGCTGCAGATGATTTTATGCGAAGATCTTTCGGTTTTTTGTTAAAACAAATTTTCGAATTTCTTATGTGTGCATTTTTACAAAATGGAATATTTGGAGTAATCACAGTGTTGAAGTTAGTGAGCGATATGTAACGTAACTTAAGAATGTAGGCATTTACATATACATACATGGGATATTTGATATTTTATTTCACCAGAGTGCCTGTTACTTTGATTGCCTTCCTTCTTGTGCTGGTGGCTGCGCTGGAGCTATGTGGTCATTGCCCTTGCACTATGGTCCAGACGATCACTTTTGTTGGCTAAAACCTCACTTTTAAAAGCGAAAAAATTAATGTACCTTGGATCGCTCTGCATCAGAAAAAGTGTGACCATCTCAGTTGCGTACCAGAAATACCCATAGATGGCTCCACATTCACGAAATTGTGGCGACTCTGCCCACACTAGTCACGAGCTAGAATCGATTACCACACTATCACGGAGCTCATCATCACTCATCTCCTCGGTGTGTGAGACATACGACATGCCACAGACCCCCGCATCCGCACCTCAACCTAAACACAACTGATTCAGTCGTGTCTTTTACGCACACGCCTGTGAACCTGATCGACAAAGTCCTCATCTGAGGCAGCGACAAAGCCTTCAAAGCGAAGCAGCAAAGTCCTCTTCCGAGGCAGCAACAAAGCCTTCAACGCGAAGCAACAAAGTCCTCATCCGAGTCAGCGAAAAAGTCCTCATCCGACGCACATCGATTCTGGTTCAGTCGTGTCTACTACGCGCACGTTCGTGAACCTGAACAGCAAAGTCTTCAACTGAGGCACATCGAAGCTCTCCACGAGAGGTAACTCGCGCCTCAACTAAGGTACCTCGAACTTCAGCCTCCACTGAAGCAACACGAAGTCCTCGATCAGAGGAGACTTAAGCCTCAACTTAGGCTTCTCAATCGAGGCACCTCAACGAGAGGCGACAACATTCCGGCTCAGACGAACTTGCTTATCGACGCCCACCCAAGGGAACCACCGACCTTCGACGCAACTACGCAGATCTGTACTCGCTGCACATGCTCAGTTGCTATCCATCTTATCTATTCGCTCCCGCACGGTCACTGGAGGGGGAGTACTGTGGCGACTCTGCCCACACTAGTCACCAGCGACTATCGATTACTAGACACGAGCGACAATCGATTACCACACTATCACGAAGCTCATCATCACTCATCTCTAGTGGTAGCTGGTGTATAAGACTTGCGGCAGTGGCCAGCTCTAAGCTGGCCACAACCAACATACAATTTGTATTCAATTAGTTAAGTGAAACAATAAATATTAATCGCTATAAGTACAAGCGATAAAATCAGCTGTTAAGCCTAGCGGTTGTTATTAAACAGCATGTGCATTGAAAAATCATTGTAAAGTGATTAAAAAATTCTCTTTTAAACAAACTTTTGTGATGTTTTGTAATGTGAACTGTTTGTATGAGTTGTGTTGTCTTCGTTATTTTATATTAAAGTGAGTCGTTCAACATGTGTCGATTTGTGATGAAAACTTGTGATGAAGATTAAATAATTCCTGTTGTAATGCATTTTTTAAGTTAATCCACTTTTGTCCACATCTCTTGTAATTTGCATTAATTGATCATAGACACAAATTCAACAATGCGGAGTTTGTTAGCTTGTGGAATTCAGAGGCGGGCAAAGCATCCAAGGAAAATGCTGTGCTCGAATTTATAAAAACGAAACTTTGTGGTGACATTTCAGATGAAATGAATAAAGCTGTTGCAGATGCTTCTATGAGATTTTTTTTACCGTTTGACGGAAGAATGGAGGATGTGCAGGTCATATGAAAAGGTGTTTAAACGAAAGCATGCGGATTGGCAAAATCCACCAACATGTGTAATCGTTCCAAAAACCGCTAAGTCAGTACGACGCCCTGCATTAGCGTATCCCAAAAAAAGTCGAAGAGCACGAAGAATGCAAGCTGCAGATCATGTCGTATGCGAGTTAGGAAACCTTAGTTAGTTGCTTCAAGCGGCAAGCATGGCCGCCTGAAAAACAATACAAAGACGATCTCGTTTATGTTCTAAAACTGTTATCCTTATGCCCAGAATTAATAATAAACTAATTCGTAAGACAGTACAGAGCCCATTAGCAACTTAAGGATTTTTCGGGGAATCTTTTCTATTGCTTGGATACCATTGGAAGGGTATCAATGAGAGTCCAAACAATAGAGTGGATTCCCCGAAAAACGCTCCTAAAAAGGGTCAAAATAGGCACTTTTAGCAACTTTAACCTCAAATTACTAAAAATCTCGACGTGATGGACAATTTCTGAAAACGCAGTCTTGCTTAGCACACGAAAACCATCTAGAATCACTACCAACCACTCAAGATACTGGACCTTGTTGCCTAGTGTTATTGATAAATATCCATGGTTATCAATGAGTGCAACAGTGCACAAGATTCTGGTTCATTCATGTGATATTATAGAAAGCAATGTGCTTCCTGTAGGATATTTTGGATGCAGAAATAAACTCTACAAATCGAATCGGTTACATCAGGCACGAAAGTGCAGCCGAGTATATAATTTTACAGACGTGTTCCATCGAGCAATGGATACTTCAGATCCCATTAAGTCAAGATAGACGTATTCAAAGCCAAAAGAAAATAAATCTTCCACCTGGTTAAATTATTAAGCGAAGGAGCTTGAAAGAGCTTGAGAAGAGCACGGCTTGAATGAAGATGATAATGATGATGATCATTTTGGATTGCAATGAAGTATGGAACAGAAATACGAAGAGAATGATGCATAAAATCATATAGGTGTGTAGAATATAATAAAATAGTTCTAGTACATTCAAGACACATTGAAGTATTTTATATTTTAGAGCACCTTTGCACAGCGTTATTAATTTTGACCAACAAAAGTATTCGTCTGGACCATAGTGCCTTGGTGTGCGCTAATAAGCCGCTGCTGTCGGCTGCTGTGTCGACTTGGGTTTTCGCTCTTAGTTTTTATACCCTTGCAGAGGGTATTATAAAATTGTCTGGATGCTTGTAACGCATAGAAAGTAGCATCTCCGACCACATAAAGTATATATATTCTTGATCAGCATGACGAGCTGTGTTGATTTAGCCCTGTCCGTCTGTCCGTCCGTCTGTCCGTCTGTTTCTAAGCTATCTCCTCCGTCAGCTCCGTTAAAGCTATCCTCACCAAACTTTGCACGAAGTCTTTTGGTACAAATACGCTGCACATTTGTCGGAACCGGCCGAACCGGATGACTATAGCATATAGCTGTCATAGGAACGATCGGTCGAAAAACTAGTTTTAATGAGAAAGACTTTTCTATGTTTTTCCATGATTCCACTAAATTTGGTCGAAATCGGACATCCCAGAAATGGCCGAACTAGCACAGTAGTGTTGGAAAATGTTCAAAAAAAATATTAAAAAATGGGAAAAAAGAGAGAAAAAAGGGAAGTACCGACTATTAAAAGCTTAAGTTTAAAGTTTGGTGCCTTTACCTTGCACAGATTTTTTTTGGTCGATTTTAATAGAGAACGCTTGTTATTGATTTGCAAACATGGACAAAATAGGTCATCGTTATTTGATACAATACTTTCATATAAAAAGTCTTAGTCCAACCAATATTAAAAAGGAGCTGGATTCTACCTTACGTAATTCTGCTCCCTCGTTTACAACAATAAAATATTGGGTGGCTGAGTTTAAGCGAGGTCGTTTGAGCTGCGAAGATGAACATCGTAATGGGCGTCCAATTGAGGTGACCACTTCAGAAATGGTGGCCAAAATTAAAAAATGTGTATTGAGTGACCGGCGATTGAAAGTTCGTGAGTTAGCTGAATGTGTAGGCATTTCAAAAAGTGCTGTACATCGCATATTGACCGAAAAATTGGACATGAAAAAGTTATTCGCAAGATGGGTGCCTCGATTGTTGTTCCATCATGACAATGCGCCGGTTGCCGTTGCAATGGCTAAAATTAATGAATTCAAATTTGAATTGCTACCTCACGCCCCTTATTCGCCAGACTTAGCTCCCTCTGATTATTTCTTATTTCCAAACTTGAAAAAATGGCTCCGAGGAAAAAGATTTGGTAACAATGAAGAGGTGGAGTCCGAGGCTAATGCCTATTTTGAAGAGCTTCACAGTTCTTATTATAAAAAAGCTATCGAAGATATTGAACATCGCTGTGAAAAGTGTATCGACCTAAAAGGATCCTATGTTGAAAAATAAAAAAAAAAATATAAATTTTTGTGTTTTATATATAGTACAAGCTGTCATAGAAAAGTAGAGTCTAAAAAGTAGTCTTAGTTAAAAAAACTTTTTTGTTTTCCATGGAAATTCAAAATCGGATGACTATAGCATATAGCTGCCTAAGAACGGTTGATCGAAAAACCAGTTCGAGTGAGAAAACTTTTTTGTTTTTAATGGAAACGTCCCTTACGCCGGCAAATATTTATTTTAAATACTTTTACACAATTCTACAAAGTTATGTCAAAATTGGATGACTATAGCATATAGCTGCAGTATGAATGATCGGTCGAAAAGGAAGTTCAAGTGAGAAAAACTTTTTTGTTTTTATTGAGATCGCCTCCAAATTTAGTAATTAACAGTTTGTTATGCTTTTCCGTGATTACACAAAGTTTAGTTGAAATCAGACAATAATATAGAATAGCTCCCATAGAAAAGTAAGGTCCGAAAAGTTGTCCTTTTTAGAAAAACAAACTGCAAGGGTATACAAAACTTAGGCCGGGCCGAAGTTAACTTTCCCCTATTATTTTTTTACATATTTTTCTGGAAACTAAAGTATAAGTTCACACGGGCAAATTAATTAAACTGTCATGGCTGAGATTGGCTGTTTTGTGTCTGAATTTGTCTAGGTGTTCACACGCACGCCAAATTAGTTTGCAAATGAAAATTTTGTGTTTCCCCACAAACCAATTCGTTTGTCTATAGCAGCTGTCAAGAAATCGACTTTGTGCGATATAAAATATTGGGCAAAAAGAAATCTCTAGCTGCTTAATACTTTTGCAAACGCAGACATGGGCAAAACTATAAAGAAAAGAATAAGTTAATTATTTGCCCTGGCGCTGCAAAAAAAAAACCGTAAAATATTTCGCAGAAAACGGGACTAGCTTGAATACAGTCGCTCTCATAAGAAACATAAGGACCCAAGCGACGCCGGGTATTCAGCTAGTATTGAATATAATTTAAATCAGTAGAACATCTATAAATTGCACACAATAAATAACCATTATACTCAGCTTAACTATACCACCAAACTAAGTTTTCATCGCAAAGCAACCTAAAGCCGCATACATGGCGGCATCGAGAAGATAACAAACATCTACACCAGCATTTGCCATGCACTCTTCGGACGGCGCAAGGACAAGTAAAAGTTTTGAGCTCTTGATGACGCTGATAAATTGTGTGTCGCACTGGGACACTGCCTAGGGTTAGCTAAAATGCCTTCGGTGGCCAAGTGGCACAGCACGACACAAGTTAACTTCTCATACGGGCAAAGCTCAAACTCATCTTAATTCTCATTTTAGTCAGACACGCATTGCATTCATTGCTCAGTTGGTTACGGGGGACTGGCTCTATATTTCCATGTACAATACGTAGTTTTACAATGTTTTTATATGTATATTTACACAGCTTAAATTTTTCCCATTCGCTTTAAAACGAAATTTCCCGAATTGTTTTCCTCTTTGCATCGTACCGTAATGAAAATGCTTTTTACGCTTCGCCATTTTCATGCTCAGTGTTTGCATAAGCTTAAACACAGAGCAAACTCAATTAGGCGTAAGAAGATGGAACGAGAGACATTTTTTCAAAACGTTGAAGTAGTGCCCCGACTGTCTAGAAAGTTTTTATTTTAGCTGTTGTCAAGGAATTCTCGTTATTTCATTAAGATTTTAGCTAGGATGGGTGTGGCATCCTAAGTGTAGAAGCTTGTTGCTGTTGGAAAGGGTTTCAAAGGGGCAATCGCTCGATGATTTGATTACATGAGCAACATTTGCTTTAATTATGCACGCACATGTAAACACAGAGGCAAATGCAATTACACGACCCCGCACACTCCATCCTATGCACACCAACCACATTAGATTAGAGGGCATACGGTGCGTATGTGTAATTTGGCAAGCCTTGGCCTAGTCGTATGTAATACGAACGGCAAAATGGTACATGATAAATCAATGGCTAACTATACCGAGCATGGGTCTAAGACAAGTTCAATGCTAATGAAGCTTTTGTTTTTGGCCATGAACATTGATAAGTCAGGAAAAAAGGACAACAACAGCATTGCATGTCCAGTTCCAGGAAATAAGCAAATAGTGTACAATTATTTACACATGTCGACTTTACACGAAATTTATAATTAAATAAACACTTTGGCATGAAATTCGATTCTATTTAAACATTTATATCCATGTGGCTGATCAAATCAGTTTTAATTTGCATTTTAGTTGGTCATACAAATAATTGGATTACTCGTAGGAAGTTGTAATCCCACTTTACATTTATAAAAATAGCATAGATTCTTAATCGAATTAAAAATTGATTTATTTTCCAGAATTGTTGAGCTGGCCTAAACTTGGGAACGAAATTCTGAAAGCAAGAAAGCAAGTCGGACCTTAAAATACAGGTTTTAGTAATCGCCCTTAGACATTGCGGTGGCAGTTGCGTGGTGGTAGATTGTTCCACCAGCTCCTGGCGCCAGCTTCTCGAAATTTTAGAGATTAACTCCCGGTTCCATCCTTGTTTGACAAACTTAAAATCAACCGAATAAGATAACGTTGAAGCCAAACAATACACTGAGAAATAAAATCATTCTATAATCAAGATCGAAAATCTCTTTTTCTAGAAGATGGCAATCTTAAAAAAAAGATTGAAAAAACTTGAAATGAGATTGAAAATCTCAAAATCAAAATTTTTCAACTTTCAAATCGTTCTTTTTCTCTATCTAGCCATCATCATGATAATCTAAACTCATGAATATTTTGCAAATTTCGTGACTTTTTTGACCGTTTGGTTTATACCCAATTAGTAAAATAAAACGGCTTGTCAAGATGACAACAGCCCCGTGCAAAGCGGCCTCTCTCAATCTCTGGCTTGTGCGCTTCTAATTTCCAGAGAAAGGGACCACAGTTTAACGCCGAATCCGAACGGCGTTTTTGAGGGCTTTTTAGGCTATTCGCAGCTGGTGCCCGGCAGAAGTGTTTATTCAAAGAAAAAACTTTCATTAGATGTTGCGAGGCGAGTCGCCCCGACCTCGCTCAGCGGTCGCGCCCTACCGCGGCCCGCGGCCCCCACCTCCTAATTACCCATCTACAATTGCCGTCTATCAAATCTTCACAATAATCCAGGCTCAAATCAAAAACTTGCAAATTTCGCAATATTTTGGACCGTGTAATCTTCAGCTTCCATTTACCTACGCCTGAATTGTAATATAAGCACTAAGCGCTTTCATAAATACTCATAAGGTTATTTTTCAAAATTTCGCGATTTTTGGACCTTAGAAACCATTGCGGCCAAGCCTCCAACCATTGACCAAAATTTCTTCGCAATCGGATGAACGGTATAGTTTTTGAATTTTCGCGGTTTTTGGACTATTTCCCGCACATTTCTTCAAATCAGAATCCTTCGCGGGCAAGCGTCCAAACATTCTCCAAAGTTTCATAACAATCGAACAATTTGCAAATTTCGCTGTTTCTTCTACTTGTAACCCTTCGCGGGCAAGCGTTGAAACATCCCCCAAAGTTTTACCAAAACCGTAAAATTTGCAATTTTCGCGGTTTTTTGGCCATTTTCTGCAAATTTCTTCAACTTAGAAACCTCCTGGGCAAGCGTTCAATTCTTTCCCCAAAGTTTTATTGCAATCGGATGAGCAGTATAAAGAGGTTTTCAAAAATTTTAAGACCACGCATTCCATACTTTTGCATGTTTGACTTTGAAAATGAGATGATAAAAATTATAAGCGATTTGAGTCCCATCAAATAAAAAACGATAAATGTTTTTGTAACAGGCGATTAGTTGCCTTTTTCTAAATTTTCCAAATTTGGAAAATCTTGCTGATAATATTGTGTTATGTAGAAAATCTGAAAACTTATATTCAGAAGTTTTCCGCTCTTTTCCCAATTTTGAGGGTAGATTTCCCAAAATAAATGTCACGTTGTAAAGGGTGAGGAGTAGGGTTGTCGATATTTCTCAAAATATCAATATCGATAATATCAAAAATCAAAATTTTCAATAACGATCTCTTTCATATATCGAGTCTTTAAAATATCCATCATAGTGAAAAAAACATCGTTGTTTTCTAAAGGATACACAGAAACTGAAAAGTTATTAAAGAATGTCTGCACCAAAAGACTACAAATGACAAGCGCAGTAGCGTAATGTTAAGATATAAATGATTTAGTTTTCTGAAATTCAACCGTGTTTTCAAAGTAACTTAGTAGTGAGGTTTTTTGTTAGACCTAAATGATTAAAACACAATTGTGAGTGGATGTTACTCGCTCAACGGAGGAGCGAGAAGTGACTGAAATGAATATTTATATCGATTGTTGTTCTGTTTTTAAACATTTTTAGGATAGCAACATTTTGAATGACGACCGCAACATTTACATATACATATGTTGCTTAGGTGTTATTATTACTAACATATGTGGTCCTTGCAACATTTGCATATACATATGTTGCTTGGATAATATTTTTGTTACCAGATGTGATGTGTTACAAGGGTTGGTTTGTTCTATTTATAAGTACCCAGAGTATTTGAAAGGCAAGCAGGTACCTGAATTCAAATGCCCTTGTCCAAAATATCTTTGGACACTTAAAGCCCTGTACTCAGAACAACTAAACGAATCTTTTGACACAATAATTGCCATGTCCAAGACGGATTCTCGAGGGCAAAGTGTAATGGAACCTACTTTTATATTTAGCTGCAATATACCCCCAGCCCCGGTGGCCGGAGTGGCTCAGCGGTTAGTGTGCGCGACTGCTGAGCATGAGGTCGTGGGTTCGATCCCGCCTCGGAACATCTAATGAAAAAGTTTTTTTCTTTGAATAAACTTTACACCCGGCCACACCTCTTGCTGTTGGCGCCAGCATTGCAGTAATTAGCCATGAAAAGCCTCTCAAAAACTGCCGTTCGGATTCGGCGTTAAACTGTAGGTCCCTTTCTCTTGTGCTAAAATTAGAAGCGCACAAGCCAAGAGATTGAGAGAGGCTCGGCTTTGGCCCCTCGGGGCTGTTGTCATCTTGACAAGCCGATTTTACTTTTACCTTACCCCCAGCCCCCAGTCTGTCCGTCTGTTTTAGATGTAGACTTTTATTGTCTGCACGCAGATCAATTTGGTTTAAAATTTTGGACACGCCCCCTCTCGCCCCCGCAAAAAAAAATGTTGAGTAGCTCCTACAATCTTTAATATATCGAGATCTCATATTTTGCATTATAGTGAAGTGCCCCATATTTGTCGAATTTTAATATAGATCGGATTTAGTTATAGATGTCATAAAAAGTTGCCTACTTTTCAGCGCAGAGTGCTCTGTTTGCTAAAATAATGTTGATATGTTTACGTCAGTGGTCCGCACAATTACATTGACATGCCAACATTGCATTTGTGTGTGTGTGTGCATTTGCATTTGTGTACGTTTGCTTTGTTCCGCAGCGCAGTATTGCATCGTTGACTGCTGTCGAGCAAGTGATTTGACTTTCTGTCCCTCTGCATTGCGTTGCCGGCAAAGTTCTCTTTCATAAGTAACAAAATATGACCAAAAAAAAGCTAACATTTTTCTAATATGCTAAACGCTAAACGGCTAGATTTAGCTACACCATGACAATGCGGCCGCACTATCGCTGTGCTTTAATTTCGTGAGAGCGTAGCCGAAGACCTTTGCCGAAGTCACACGAACGTTTATACTGTGCATGAGCGGCAGCGACGCCGACTGAGAAAAATCCTATCACGCGGGATAGGGCCATGCCGACCGCTGGTTTACATTAATGATAATGCATTGTTAATTAACATAACGGAAGGCTATTAATCATTCATTACCCTGAGTAATGGGTATTGCGAAGTCGGGCAGAGTCGACTTAAACTTAAGCTCTCGTTTTTAAGTGTTTTTGTAGTTGAACAAAAGTATCTTAACTTTTTGGATTTAAATTCATCGAATTGCCATATTAACTGTCCCTTGCCAACTGGTACAAAACTGTCCTATCCAATCTAAAATCGCTTCAGACATCTATCCTCATGTCACCGCAAAGACTGCACCACCCTAACCCTATTTAGAAGAGAACCTGCTGAGCTCTTCTTCTTCTTTTTTGGCCCGATAATTCAATCACAACCGTTTGACGGTCTCGGCCGCTGCAATTAATACCCGCCACTCGCCTATGTGTTGCGCGAGCTGGCACCAAATGGTCAGTTCAAGCGCCTCAGTGCCTTTCAGCAGCTGAACTTTTTCATTTGAGTTTCAGGGGTCCAGCCTTCTTATGGGCCCGAATTCGTTCGCCCTCCGATTGTACACTTTTTTTGCTGGAGCTTCTTCTTCCATACGAGTAACATGTCCAATCCAGCGCAGCCGCTGTTGTTTTATGCGCTTGACTAGATCAGTGTCCCCATAGAGCTCATACAGTTCGGGGTTCATACGGGTGCGGCACTCATCGCCAACTTTTACAGGTCCATAAATCCTCCGAAGTACTTTTCTCTCCAACACGCCAATCGCCTCCTCATCCAATACAGTTAATGTCCATGCTTCTGCGCCGTATTGCTGGACTGGGATAATAAGCGACTTGTGTAGCGCACTTTTCGATTTTCGAGAGAGGGTTCTGCTCTTGAACTCCTTACTAACCCCTTAGTAACATCGGTTTGCAAGATTTATTCTTCTTCGGATCTCCAGACTGATGTTGTTGTCGCTGTTAATCATCGTTCAGAGGTAGACAAAGTCCTTTACAACCTTATTGTACTCTCCCATTGTAGCAGATAGTTCAAGACGCGTAGGTTCACTGTGCGCTGAGACTAGGAACTGTGTCTTTTCCTCATTTACAGCGAAGCCCATGAGTTTTGACTGCTGACCTTCTGAACTCACTCACAAGTAAACTGTAAATGGCGAAAGCAAACCATAAATCAATCTAAAACACAAATGCTTCGCCAGTTCCCTACATTTTACATTATAACGAATCCCACCACACAAAACCAAAACAATAATTTGCTTTTTTGAGAAATGCAATTTGTTTATTTTAATGTAATTTTTATCCAATTGCGTGTAGTTGCCCTAGCAGCTAAGTAGTACTCATAATATTTATTACTTATTATATTGTTAACAAAGCAGAGTCCATGGCAAAGCGAGACACGCGCTACCTATAAAGCTCAAGAGTACAATCTGAAAGAGAAAAACTACTTCAACAATGAGATAAGCATTAAGGAGATAAGGCGCATCTACTGGGAAAATTATAGTTTAAGCAGAGAGGAAGCCCTAGGGCTTCTAAATGAAGAAAGCTGGATCAAGTTCATTGGCTACATCTTAGAAACACAACGGAATTGGCAATTGGTAAAGGAATTATAGAGTAAAGATAGAACCGAGCGCATATAGAAGCTATATTCTTGAACGATTTGTTATCTGAGGAAGACCCGGAAAGCCAGGTGAAGTAGTTCCGAAGACGAAAGTTACCCTCTTGTTCGGCTGCACCGGGGCGGCGCTAACGAACCCCCTAGCTCATCGTAGTGAGCACTCGCCACCAGACCAACCACCAGAGATTCCAACGAATTTTGAATGGGAATGTCCGGAAAACGTACCGATCGGTCGACCTCTTCAGTCGTTTGGTGATGGGTGCGCACTATACTCAAATACTAGACTAGCGCTGTGCTACCTGTCTTAAAGACGCGACGACGCCAGGTGTCAGCGAGGCTGGTAGCCGACACCAGCTGAACTACAGGGTAGCTTTTGTTCTGTCTTTTTCCCCAAAAACAACTTTCATCTTCTGAAAAACCTTTCGGACACAAAACTTAAGCCAGAACTAAAATGTCTGGGGAATGTGTGTTTTCGGCTGTATTTCTTGGTGTTTGCGCGCATGCTGCTTTGTGATTCCCAAACAGTTTAGAGTTATGCGAATAGCATAACAAGACCGAGCCAGCTAGAAACTGCACGTTAAATTGAAATTATTAAAAATTGATTTTGCAATTTAAACAATCACTTTATTGTCTACATACTATTTTGTTCCTTACTTCGTTTTATTTCACCAAAACAACTTTTTTCGCTTTACCCTGTTTCTATTTTTAACGAAAGGTTTCCTTAAATTAGATTAATTGAGGTTAGGTTACGCGGGTCGACCCTTTTCTAAGAAAGTCCTTTGCGATGTTGTAACTATGCAATCATTGTGTTACCCAACACCTAGTTATTAACGGCTTTTGGCCTACTGAATTTATTATAGTTAAATCACTTGTAATTGTTGCAAATCCTTCACAAGTCCAATATGATTTTGTTTACCCATCGCGGCCATAGAAAACAAATTCAATATGCCTCGCCTTCGGAATTGGCTCAATAGGGAAAATCCTTGCAAGTCAGAAAAAAAAACAAAAAGGCAAATAGCTAAGAAAAGTAAATGCAAACATTAAACTTACTGTCGGTCCTTGCGCTGTTGTCGCTTCTTTTTGAACGCCTTCCGGACGCGTAACAGCAGAAATGCGGCCCGATCCACTGACAAAGTGTTGGAGCTCTTCTTGGTGGTTGATCCGGGCGCAGTATCGTCCATATTGCCGTTGTATTGTTGCTGTTGTGTTGTTGTTCAACTTCAGAAGTGCTTCTGTCCTATTGAAATGGCAATGTCTGACGTGGAAGTTTAAACAGCACAGTTGACGCTGACTGCGTCATTTATGAAAGGCAACGCCCCGGCTGACATTTGTATGCGCTTGACGTTTTCCTTGATGTGGTCGCTGTTGTTGTTGTTTTTGGGAATGTTATCCCCGCTTCCTAAGCGTGCCGTTTAGTTTCTGTTGTTGTTGTTTATGCTTCCAGGGGTCTTGTTACACTTGCTTTTTATTATTTGTACTATTATCATATGCCATGTGTGTCGTCTGCAAGAATATAATATAAACATAGAACGAGTATGTAAAAACAACATTTTCATATCATGATAGTACTATATGCACGTGTCGTCTGGCCCCGTTCCTGGCAAAACAATTGCGTGCCAAGGAGCAAGCAATATTTTTGTTTACATAAATACACACACACACTCGCTCCCAACGCACATGCATACACTTAGAAAAAAAGGTTTGTCAGAGTTCTAGTAAGAACGGTATTGAATTTAAGTTTTATGTTAAATAAAGTGTTGTTATTGGTTTGTACTGTAATTAAGTTTAATATGGATGGCATCCTCATTGAAGCAGATTTTCAAAAAGTTAGCGTCATCTCTGAAAATGTAATTTGCTGCCCTCGTTG
Source organism: Lordiphosa collinella (assembly GCA_018904265.1). Lineage (NCBI taxonomy): Eukaryota > Metazoa > Arthropoda > Insecta > Diptera > Drosophilidae > Lordiphosa > Lordiphosa collinella. Next base: position 265,931 of record JAEIFV010000218.1, on the reverse strand, counting down.
TGCTGCTGAAGCGTCTAATCTTTGTTTACAATGAACAAAGTGACTAGCACCAAAGAATACAAATTAGAAATTAACGATAAATATGAGTTTATTTAGCTGCTAGAACCATCACATCTAATGTTGGCAAGGGCTTAAAATTCATCCATGCCAACTCATTGATTTGTTCGGGTCAGAGGTCCAAGAGATAGCTGGTGGCCTACAACAATTGCAATTACAGTGGGAGTCTTAACTTTCTACAACTCATTGTGTTATTATTGTATTGAGTATAGAATAGAATCTATCAAACAGTCGAATAGCTAGCGAGTAATGCGACTACATTTTTATACATACTCTGTACCAGAGGAACACAGAGTATAATAAGATTGTGCAAAAGTATGAATCAGCCAGAAGGAAGCATCTCCGCCCAGTAAAGTGTAAATACTTACCCGACAATCAACCTCGAGATCGGATCCATTTTCGACATTTTCTAGAAAATTTCTCTTACTTAACTATCGAAAACGTGTTCCGTTTTCGGTCCGAAAAAGTGTTCAAAGGAAAATGTGAAAAGGCTGTATACACTCGATTATCGATAATTTGTTTTTGCTATATTCGGACACATATGTTTATCATTTGTTTGCATTAGCAGCCAATTTCGATTAGTAGTTTACTTTTGGCAACTGAAAAGGTTAGTCACGTTCTTGTGTGTTCTTCGATTTTTGACTAAATTTTGAGCAAAAACAACCCTGTAGTTCAGCTGCACCGGTGAGGCGTTAACGAATCCCCTAACTCTTCGTAGTGAGCACTCGCCACCAGACCAACCACCAGCCAAGTATTTGCCTAACGAATTTTGTATGGAAATGTCCGGAAAATGTACCGATAGGTACAGCCCTGCATTACCAGTCGTTAGTGTGGTGATGGGTGTACACTATAGTTCATGTACTAGACTAGCTCTGTGATGCATTACCTGTCGTTAACGACACGACTGACGCTCAGTGATGCATCAGGTCGTTAGGCCTGGTAGTGCCTTGACACCAGCTGAACTACAGGGAACGTCGCATTAGTATCGCTTAGGAGTTGTTGAATGACGTCAACGACGATCCGGGTTTGCTCAAACGGGTCACAACTGGTGACGAAACGTTGGTATATGGTTATGACAACGAAACCAAGGCCTTATCATCCCAATGGAAGCGGCCAGATGAGCTAAGACCGAAAAAAGCATGCCAAGTTCGATCAAATATTAAGGTTTTGCTCACTGTTTTCTTTGATTACAATGGTGTGGTGCATCATGAGTTCCTGCCAAGAGGTCGTACAGTTAATAAGGAATACTACAAGGAAGTTATGCAACGTTTGCGTAAAGCAATACGGCTCAAACGATCGGAATTGTGGAAAAACCAACCGTGGATTCTGCATCACGATAATGCATCAGCTCACACATCAATGCGTGTTCGTGATTTTTTGGCCAAAAACAACACCATAATCAAGCCTCAACCACCGTATTCACCAGATTTGGCTCCCTGCGACTTTTTCCTATTCCCAAAACTGAAGAGACCAATGAAAGGAAAGCGTTTTGCCACAATTGTTGAGATCAAGTCAGAATCGAAGAACCAGCTGATACCATACCGAAAAGCGCATTTCAGAAGTGCTTCGAGGATTGGAAAAAGCGTTGACACAAGTGTCTGATATCCGAGGGCGATTATTTTGAAGGGGACAAAATGGATATTGATGAGTAAATTAGTTCAAAATTTACCTTTTCCTTTGAACACACCTCACACCCACTGTAAAAAAACTTATTTGTGAACGAGTTAAAATTATCAGTGGGTCATGAGAGTCCTCTATTAAATTGCATAGTTAATGGGCAACTGCATTCGGACTTTATTTTAGCGACAACCTTCGGATCCTCATGTTAAGTAAAAGTCCTTCTGAACTGTACCTTACAGCTCTTCTACAAGGCCAAGAATACGTGATATTCGTATTCGTTGGAAAATATTTTTATCAAAATCATATTTACCGAAAAAATGACTGCAAGAGTGCTCGTCTGTTTTTTGCTATCTTGCAATTTCCAACAGCTTTAAGTAATGATTGCATGGAGAGACAGTCGGTAATCGGCAGTCAGCAACAGAGCCTACTGATAAGGGAACCGGAATGTTCTTGAAACAGTACTGTATAGGCAACCAGCAGTTTTTGGTGTACAATGCTTAAGCTGTTACAGTTGTGAACAATAGCAACTTTTTTGGACCTCTAGCCAGCTAAACTCGCTAGTCAAAATCGAAATAGTTTTGCAGAATTTCAAAAATGCAAGTACGATATCCCAGATTTTATTGTTGAAATTTTGATATAGCTTTCGGGGCGTATGGGTAATTTTTAGTTCAAACTTTGAGTCCTCGGCGCTCCTATTAAACTGTTTTTTTTTTTTTTATTTAATTATCTATACATCTTAACATATTTGTTTGTATGTTTGTTCCTTATATGCGTTTAGACCGCTGAACCCGAAAGGAAAGGGTCATAGGCTATGTGACACGTCTGGTTCAGAGCCATATCTCATAAGTTTAGATAAAAAAGAACTTAAAATTTGGTATGTAGGTTGGAAATAAGAAGTTCAAAAATCGGACTGGTTCAACAGTGGCTCAGAGGATAATTAAGCTAAGAACTTGAAATTTGGAATGTAGGTTGGGAATTTGAAGTTGGATATTTTACTGGTTCAAAATTCGTTTCGTACCGGTTAAAAAGTGGTTCAAAGCCATATCCCGGAAGTGTTTAAGCTACGAACTTGAAATTTGTTTTGTAGGTTAAAAATATGGAGTTGGATATTTTACTGGTTCACAACCGGTTTTGAATTGGTTCAAATATGGAACTGGTTAAATATGGAACTGGTTAAGGAGTCCATATTTCAGAACCTATTGAAGCTACGAACTTGAAATTTGGTAAATAGGTTGGTATTATGGAATTGTATACTTTACTGACTCAGAACCGGCTTCGAACCGGTTTAATAGTTGTTCAGAGCCATATCTCAGAAGTTGTTAATGCTAAGCACCTAAAATTTGGTTTGTTGGTTGAAAATATGGAGTTCAATATTTTACTGGTTCAAGCCCGGTTTAGAACAGGTTGAAAAGTGGTTCAGAGCCACATTTCAGAAGCTATTCATGATACGAACTTAAAATTTGGTATATAGGTTGGTACTTATTATAAAGTTGGATATTTTAATGGTTTAGCACCAGTTTCGAACCGGTTCAAAAGTGGTTCAGGGCCATATCTTAGAAGTTATTTAAGGTACGAACCTGAAATTAAATGTACAGGTTGTTATTATGACTTTGGATATTTTAATGGTTCAGAACCGGTATCGAACCGGTTCAAAAGTGGCTTGGAGCCATATCACCGAAGTCATTTAAATGTGGAGTTGAATATTTTACAGGTTCACAACCGGTTCAACAATGGATCAGAGCCATATCTCGAAAGCTATTTAAGCTACGAACTTAAAATTTGGTGTGTAGGCTGGTACAATGGACATTCTCGCAGCTCCGAACCATCCAATTTAACCACTACAAAAGTGGTTCAGGTCCACACCTTTTGATTGGAAAAGTGGTCTTAAGACTTAAAATGTGAGTGTTAGACGTTTTCCAAATGTTAAATTATTTAAGCTATTAACTGGAATTTTTTGTGTTTGGGTTGGAAATATGAAGTTGGACTTTTTCCATATTTAAAACTCGGTTCGAACAAGGTTGGACGAGCTCAAAAGTTTAAATCGATTTGCATCCAGTTGAAAATTTGAAACATATTCTCATAACGCAAAGGCCCCGGGCAACACCGGGTATTCAGCTAGCCTTTAATAAAAAAAGAGATCCGCCCTCCTAAATTTCCATTTGGCTTTAAAAAGTGCACCCTATGGTACGAGCAGCATCAACAACAGAGTTTTCGATTAACCACTAGTTTCAGGCCACCAAAAACTATTTTTAATTGCTTCCTCAGTCAATTCTATTAAGTGAAAGTGATTCTTTTCAGATGAAGTACTGTCACGAAAATAATTTTTAGTTTATCTGAACATAGGATTTAATCAAGGAATTTGTTTAAAGATTACATTGCGATTAACTTAGTATAACTAATTCGACCTGAAAGTAAGACCAAAAAATCTTAAATTAGTTCAAGAAAACACAAAATTTTCTTACTTCAAATTACAATATTGAACAATTATGCTCGCACTTGGTCTTCTATTGATTCATGTAGGTAATTCCTTATTGTTTTTCTTAGTGTACTCACTCTGTGCACACATCCTTAAAGAGTGCCTTGCTTCGTTGTCCCGCCTTCAAAAGCTAATATGCATTTATGTGATATTGTTTTATTTATGATCTCTTATTGTGGCATTTTACGCATTTCCATAAGCAATTTTGATATACCCAACTCACAAGGACATTTGTCAGGCAGCGTTTTTATATGCCAAGAAAAAAAGAGAAACCAAATTGAAATTCATGCCCATCAGCTTGTGTCCCTACTCAGTTGGTGTGACAAACTTCATGGGAAAATATGCACGAATGGCGTGACTCAAACTTCGGTTAAGTGTTATTTTTACCACTAAAACAGTTGACACGATGCGCGTTATTTAGGTGTCTATCAGCTGTCAGTGGCAAGTGGAGCATCATCATGATTGTCATACCTTTTTCCAGATCAATTACGGCTTAGCTGTCAATTTCATTGGGATGTGCTGAGAGAGAAAAATGCGTAAGCCATGCCAAATCTTATTGCCAAATTGAAATCCCTTACAGACGAAGAAAACCTGCATAAACTTGAATATCTTGACAGGCGACTTCCCTCCTTCCTTTCCCATTTCCTGGCTGCCGTCAGCAATGGCCTTTCCCACTGACTTTGTGTGGTGCTTGAGTGGATTTTGAAAACATTTTAAGCACTCACACATAGACGACACATACCTGCAGGTGAAGCAATTGCTTCACAGCTGAGCTCAGGAAGCTGAGAGAGACATCCCGCAAGGCATCTTAGTGGTTTTTGTCAGTTAACTTGATATTGACATCTTTTCTTATTCCCCAAAACACAATTGGAAACTATTTACAAGCACGAATTTAGCCAAAGGTGTCCTGGTGCTGGTCATGCTTGGTCCTTGACCAAGATTGGGCGGTGCTTTCCGTTTCAGTGTTGGTTTGAGTCAGCAGTAAAGCAGCATACTTTAATGCTAAGCTCACAATGAGAGTAGACGATAGACGGTGATAAATGATTATGAAGCGATCGCAATGGAGGCAGCCAGATAAGGTAAACTACTGAACTGAATAGCTGATATAACTACTTAATTGCTTGCTTATGCCCGGATCAAGTTATTTTTGAGGTTGACGGGGAGGCAAAAGTCGAGGCCATTTATTTTTTGATTTAAAGCACTGCCAAGAGCTGTCAAATGCAGTCGGATGTGAAAGTAATTGGTAAGTAGACACAACTATCTACAAATCTTTTCTTCTTTAAATTGTCTAGTAACATTTTTTTATTATAAATGAAAAGAAAGCTCACGGTGTGAGTATAAGAAATTGGTTATGTGTGCGGATGATAAGAGGTTTAAAGTAAAAAGCAAACTGCGACTAACATTTAAGCCAACAAGATGTATAAGCATGACCTTTTGCCAGAACAATTCGGTCAAGACAGTAAAAACTCATGTAAACTTGTTGTAGACCCACCGGACCATAACAAAGTTTGGTTAGCCATAAAAATGCTAAAAAATAACAAATCAGCCGGAGCTGATGAGATGCCCGCTGAATTGTTCAAGGCTGGCGGCGAGGAGTTGGTAAGGTGCATGCACCAACTCCTATGCAGAATATGGTCCGAAGAGAGTATGCCCGAAGATTGGAGTCTAAGTGTTCGCTGCCCAATACTTACAAAAAGGAGACCCTGCAATCTGCGCCAATTACCGCGGGATCAGTCTACTACCCATTGCATATAAGGTTTTGTCATGTATCTTATGTGAACGTCTAAAGCCGAGAATGAGCAAACTGATCGAACCTTATCAGTGTGGCTTTAGACCTGGTAAATCCACCATTGACCAAATATAAACCTGGTAAATCCACCATAGACCAAATATTCGCATTAAGACAAATACTGGCGAAAACCCATGAGACGAAAATCTAAACCTACCATCTTTTTTTTGATTATAAAGCCGCTTTCGACACACCGATAAAGTCAAAGTTCTTTGAAGCCCTGTCTACTTTTGGTATAAGAGCAAAATACGTACGACTTTCCATGATGACGTTGAGAAGCGCACAAAGCTCCGTCAAAATATGAAAGAACCTCTCCGAGCCTTTCGATACCAGAAGATGTTTTAGGCATGTAACTTCTTAAATCTGCTGATGGAGTATATACAGCGCCAGTGCCCAAATGCTAACAGATCGGGCACCATCTTTTATTAAGATGTACACAGAAAAAAAAAGGCAAGATAAAATCAAATTCAAAAAGATTGATTTGATCTCGTCCTTCGGATTGAAATTTCAAGCTCGAGTCGTACTAGATCGAGCTTGATACAAGCTCGAAAGGCTTGAAATAATCCAGAAAAGTTTGTATCAATCCGAAAAAGCTAGTATCAATCTCGAATCCGTACTTGAAAGTCAAATAATCCTGACTCGAGATTGAAGTAAGTACGGATGCCCAATGTCAATATTAAATGATCCTGACTCAAAGCGAGAGAGCGAAATAGTATGAGAGCAAGAAAATCTCTCTCACCAGAACTATGAGGCTAAATTGGGTACACACTCATAAGCAAAGGCTACTATCAACTAAGTGTTTCATTTTATGTGTCGATTTTTCCATTTTGATGCCTTGCAATTCCCAAACAGTCATAGCAATGCCGGCATGAGAAGAAAGCTAAATTCTATTAAAGATATAGCCGGGGTATGCAAACAATGACCGGGAGTTATGACCTCGAGCCGGCAAGAACATGCTGGTTTGAAAATCAAAAATGTCGTTTAGTAAGTCGCATAGTGCTCTTGTGAGAAGCTCATTTTGGGGTAACATAAAGTTTCAGCAATGAAGGGCACTGTTGTACCCTGTACCCTTTAATTCATGTGTTTTCATTAATTTTCTAGACAAATGAACACCGCTCACACACATATAATCAAGAACGCTCTAGCTGACAATCTCATGATCCCATTTTTACCCATTTTTAATGGGTATAATAAAGAGGGTATAATAAAAAGATAACTTCAATCTCAGTCATTTATGAAGCAATCTGGATTTAGTACAGTTCGAATATCGATGTCAATAATCGGAAACTTGCACAACGATTTATAGACAAATCAAGTAGGAAAATAAATCGGTAGTTTTTGGACCAATCCTATTCGATTGAGTGTAATTAATTATGAGCTCAATTTAATCTCGATTTCTAATCAAATCAAGTTCGAATTTCGAGCTTAAGTCAATGGGGAATTTGATTGCTCCATAGGGAAAGCGAGTGGGTAAACTCATGGCATAAATGGAGACCGATGGAGGATTGAAGTGGGTTGTTTATCCGAATATCTGGTTTTATACCCTGTTCTGAAAATGGGAAAAGGGGGATCATGAAGTTGTGCAAAAGTATGTAACAGGTAGAAGGAAGCATTTGCGACCCTATAAAGTATACGAGTATATATTCTTGATCAGCATCAACAGCCGAGTCGATTTAGCCCTGTCCGACTGTCCGTCCGTCTGTCCGTATAACGCGTCGATCTCAGAGACTATAAGAGCTAGAGCCACAAATTTTTGCTTGTAGATAGGTGTATTCCAGATTCAAAACGAGTTTGTTTCAGATTTGAAAAATTCCTCCCCCTTTCCCCTTTAAGCGCAAAAAACTGTCAGAGCCACAATTTTTAAGATAGACCAAACTTTACATATATCAAGTAAGGCCCAATATCTATCTATTCTGAAAAGATCACTAAGATCGGACAATAAACACCGAAGTTATATACGAATCAATTTTGCTTGTAGGAGAGAGGGGGTCTTGCATTGTCAGTTATCGCGCGCGGCCGCATGCCATGCGTTTGTGTGTATGTTGGAGTGTGTGTATGTGTGAGTGTGTGTGTATGTAAAGGAAAACACACGAAATCAAGGGAACAGGGTATTTTGTAGTCGGGGCACTCGACTGCAGCTCCCTTACTTGTTTTCTTTGTAATGCTACTTCCATATGCCGACGACATTGACATTATCGGCAAATGTAAGCCAGTCGTTTTAAGAGATTGAGAAGCATTTAAAACTCATGGGCTTAGCGGTAAATGAGGAAAAGACGAAGTTCCTAGTCTCAGCGCGCAGTGAGCCTACGCGTCTTGGACAATCTGTTGCAATAGGAGAGTACAACTTTAACGTTGTAAAGGACTTTGGCTACCTCGGAAGGATGATTACCAGCGACAACAACATCAGTCTGGAGATCCGAAGAAGAATAACTCTTGCAAACCGATGCAACTACTGGCAAGAGCCGAGCCCTCTCTCGAAAATCGAAAATTGCGCAGAAGCATGGACATTAACAACAGTGGATCATATAAACATCATAAACCGATACCGCTCTCCATTAACGGTTACAGCACTTGCATCTTCCTTTCGAAAAACTAAGCCCCAATGATATTTTCAGATGTAATGCCACACCATACTGTACACCTAATGGGCTGCAATTGGCGTTCTATGATTTATTTTTGTTCTTTCGAGCACAAAATGTTAACTTGATAAGCCAAACCCGTTTCCTTATTGAGAACTAAACGTTCATGTAATAATGTGAACAAATTTTCACGAATGAAGAAAAAGCGTACTGAGCAGACTCTCGTCAATAAAAAGTCTTTTATATGGTGGTTAGCTAAATTCCTACGCCTGTAAACAGTTGTTTTTGTTTCGGGCTAAGACAGGTTTGGAAAACGTTTCTTATGTCTGTTCTTTGCATTACCAATTATATTAAGAAAAACCTAAATCTGGAATCTGAAATAAGAACAGAAGACTCTCTCCATACTCTTATAGACTTCGGTTAATTGTTGTAGAGTTATTTAAAATTCGCGTGAACAATGAAGAGTAAGCCCCTACCAGGTGAGACTGATTCAAACATTTTGTTCTTGTAGTGTATCTACAAAAATGAACTAAAATACTAAATGTATTTCCACCAAAGCACGTAAATAACTCTCAAACCATATTTTCGGTCTGCTCTGCTCTCGACTGCAACCGAAAAAATAAAAATAAAACGGGCTTGGTCTTCCCTCAACCGACTGTGGGCTGCTCTCGCGCTCGCTGTTAAGCGGCTGTTGTTGTTCACTCAGGCTGGTCGGTCTGACATCAAGCCAATAACAGGCCCATTTCAGTCGAGCGGTCCCAAAGTGTGAGTTGTTTGAAGACCGAGAGACCAAAATGTTATTTCAAAAAGGTTGCTGTGAACAAAGTCAAGTGGAGCAGAGCGTAACATTGCGAGAGAGAATGAGAGAGCAAACATAGTTTTTCGCATACATACAAACGTGCGTTGATGTCGGTAGCCTAAGAAGCACACACTGATAGCATACATTCAAAAAAGACCTTTTCAGCAAGCGGTCTCTGCAAATAGGTTGGCAAAAGACCAAGAGCGAAAAACCACAACATAAGTGTTGCTCTAGTCACCCAACCGAACACTATCAGAGAGCGTAGTTAAAGATGAGTGATTTCCACTGATGTATTCTCTACACAATTCAATCCGCCATCCCATTTTTCGATCAATTTTTTTTCAGGTGCTAGACCATCTAAATGTATGCTGCTTAAATTTTTCATAAAAAACATTTAGGACTGATTTCTAATCTAAGCTCATAATTTACGGCCGACTTCTTATCCTCTACATAGAGTTATCAGTCACATTAACTAACAAATAACAGAGTAAAATCTAAGTTTATTTGACACATAGCAGCTATCTAGCAGATGAGAAAAAGGCTCTAACTCTGTTATTAGTTAGTTTATGTGATAGATAGCATTATGTAGAAGATGTAAAATCGGCGCTTAAAGTTCAAACTAATTGAAATTATTACAGCCCCAACGGATATCGAACGACACCTGAGGCCAGACAGGCATTACACAGCCCTTTTTACACATTTCGCGCACAGCGATTGGTGAATGCAACTGACATTTTGCTTTATGGCCGACTGATTTCAGTTACCGAGTTAATTGAATGTCATGCCAATGTCTGACCATATTCGGAGCGCCTAGCACTAGTTATTTCCCTTCTGGGCTGCCCAGAACCGGGACATTATTGTGCACATGGCATAAATTGCGCAATTTGACTTTAAAGTCAATCATTTTACGCTTTGCGCCTCTGCCCCGCCTTTCTGCAGACCAGGGATCCGCTGACCGCATCAATGGCACGTCACTTTCAATGCTTTCGCTGCTGATTTATTTGCCATTATGCCAGTACGTGACCAGTTGCGGTTCTAGGCCTCGACTCGGGCAGAGCAAGGATGCTATAATTAAATAACAATTACCCCGGCAACACGTGAAGGGCGAGAAAAAGTTACACAAGCACAAAAATGTGTACGAGTATCATTGTCGTTGACTTGCTCCTGAGGACAGTCACACATGTGCGTTTGGGGAGATGCTGTTATTCGTATTTAGGAGCTGCCTTCAAGTGTCCGGGCATAAAGCGAACTGGGGAAGTCCCTTAATGGCGACTGATGCTTCAGGTACATTTTTAAGGTTCTTGTTTTGCATAATTTTTGTTTCTCTCACTTTCATACAGGTGCACAGAGCTTAGAAAAAAACAAAAATACTGTTTTCCCTTCAGCCATTCTGGGACTGTGACTGAAAGCAAAAGTAGATAACAAGTGTAAATTTATGCAGAAAGTAATTAAAAGTACAGTTGACCTGTAATTTCCTTGGTCCCAGCCACTTCCCTTTGTGTTTGCGTTTTGCACAATTTTTGAAGCCTTTAACGCTTAAGGCAAATTTAATGAAGTTGCAACATAAAAAATGCATAAGCCCAGACAAAGTGGTTCGCTGATCTTTGTACTTCTGTAATGGCCTTATCTTCGTCTTAGCCTTGCCCCACCTACAATTTAGGCTGTGGCTTCTTTGAAGTCCTTCGCACTAAGTGGTTGCTTGAGTGTTTGTCTCTGTCTTAATTACTTGGCTTTCGTCTTTGTGCACTGGCCACAAATGCCAAACACCTTCAGCTAACGAGCTGCTCAACCACTTCCATTCCTCCTCTGTATGGTCTTTTACCAGCTGTAGCCGCAGCGAAAGGAACAATCAAGTTTATTCGTGGGAGTCTGCCAACACAAACAGAAACACGCCCCGACTGCTGGGCGAGCATAAAAGCAAACATAAGTACCACACGGTACAGGAACAATTACAAAACTGGTTTTTGGGGCTTCAGTTTCCACCCACTTAATTTAAAGACTAATTGTCAACACGCGGTGCTGGCCACTCATTGAAAACAATGTGGGCAGCATTCCGAATTTGACCGGAGTCAAAATTTTGTAATTTGGACTTGGTCCTAATTTGTTGCTGAGTAATTACATCGTTAAAGGTCAACACACACATATGGCCTAGATCTGGCAAATGTGTTCATTAGAGTAGGACAAAAATGGTCGGGATTGTTGTAATGTGTAGCAGAAAGTATCTCCGACACGTTGCATATTTTGTTGATCAGCATGGTGAGCAGAGTTGATATAGACGGTATGTCGGTCTTTTTCAATGCTTTTTCCTCCGAATGAGAAATGTAAAGGCACTTGCTTTTGTGAGCCATTTTATAAGCCTTGGAGTCGAGGAACTTTACAAAACAAAGAAAATTATGGGTGGGGATTTTATAAGTAATTCTGAGCTTTAGATTTTTTTATTGAAAATCCGACAGAGATAACAGAAGAAATCTTTAATCAGAAGGTAAAATTTTTTTGATGTCTAAACATTTTGTTTTTGAGCCGAACCGATATATTAGATTCGGAGATGTTGCAGGTTCAGCTTTTATTTCTAAAGAGTTTCGGCTCAAGGTTCGATTCACAGTAAAATAGAGTTCCGGGTTCGATCAGAGTTTCGTGTTTCCAGAGAAAGTCAAAGTTCCCACAGAAGTCGATCCAGACGTTGCACAATGTCTTTAAATACATATACAGCTGGGCTCCCATTTTCACCTTATATACTTTGGGGAATTCAGCATATGAAGGTTTACATTTTCGTGTTCATCGTCGTTGCTTTATATGGAAAACGGCAGATGGAGAGTACAAAAGGTCTGTACCAAAGGTACATAGAGTATAATAAGTTTGTGCAAAGCCATGTCCGTCTGTCTGTCCGTATGAACGCACATATCTCAGAGATGGTAAGAGATAGAGGTTTGACATTTATGGAATATATGCTTCTTATACTTGCAGGCAGATCAAGTTTACTTTTAATTTTTGCCACGCCCCCTCCCGCCCCCGCAAATTGGAAAAAACGTCATATCTCCCACAGTTTTATAGGTTGAAGGTTCGTTCCTTCTGGACACATTTAGTAATTAGGATTAATAATCGATCCGCCAAAGGAATGGTAGAGATCGGATGAACGTTTGTCGAGTTATAATGAAAACAAACAATTATGGGCAGCACCGGTCGCAACGGTGATGGGTAGATGGGTACAAAAGTTTCTCCGTTTTAAGAAGCTTTATTTTCCCATACCGCAGCTTTCTTATCGTAGCCACAGGTGTAAGCCTCTGCCTTTCATCATAGCTGTTAAAATCATGAATTAAGTGTCGTCAGCGAAAGGAGAGGTACCAATAATTGCACCAGTGTGGTCAATAATGAAAACGAGGCTTCTCACCTTTAACTTTTCAACCTGATTCATAGTAGTGGAAAAAAATGTAACGTACGTAACGAAACGTACGAGCAAATGAAATCACCCATTGTAGGCGTACGACTTACTCAATTGTGCCCACCAAAACTGTTTTAGAATTGTTAAATATCCTTAATCATTTCCTTGATTGTACTTCAAATATCACTTGAATTAATCAAAATGAATGTTGATTTCAAATAAACTTCCCATTTGTGTAACGTACGAACGGCACCTAAATCAACCATTATTTCTTTATTAAAGCAAACTGGTCAAAATTTGTTTCAATGATTTGAAAGTACTCGACAAGTGCTTTGTACCACCATGTTTAGATAAATGATATATTGCTTAAATCGCCAGCAAAAATATGCGCATATTTAATTTGATTTAATATTAAAATTTGTTTTTCAATAATTTTTCGCAAAACCGAACGAACACATTGAATTGCTGCTTTAGTTGAAATTACTAGCGCCACATTGGAGATATGACAACAACAAACGGGCCTAGAGTTGCCGAGTTTTGCTTTACAATAGGCGCGAAAATAATTTTAAATTTTTTATTATCATTTTGGGTAACATAACTTTAATTTGAATTATAGTATTAGCAAGTATCATAAAACTTATACCACAATTAAAAGATTTTAATTGAACATCAAATTTATTCCTAACTAAAATATGGGAAATGTTTTTGGCGTTAGATGCAACCCTGTTTAGTGAGATGGGCAATTATCTTGGACCCAATTGGACCAGTTATTTTTTCCACTAAGAAAATGAAATCTCTCGCAGTTCTGGGACACCGACAGATTATTCGAGCGATTTGAAAACCAACCGAAGTCAAAATCTCTGGAGATTTCCAGGACACCTCAGATTGCCTGTTTTTATATTTTTTAAAGCATTGTTTCCAACTAAGATCATAACCCCACCTTTGACCTTTGTGTCTTAAGCTATAAGCGATGCTATTATGCCATTTTTTATTTTATACAAGCCGTGGCCCCAATTTATATTATGTTGCCCTCATAATTCTCAAGCCCCCACGAACTTGAGTAGTTTTATCTTCAGGATGCTTACAATTAACTAAGTAAGCCTTCCGGCCTCTCTCTCTCTATGTCTCTCTATTTGACAGATACCTAGCCAAGTGGCCATAACAGCTAATTGTTGTTTTGCTCCCGGTCTCTCCCACCTCTCTGTAGTCTCCGACATTGTCTACGGTCATATCACGCCAGTTGCCAGCCACCAGTCGGCCATTGCCTGTGGCAATTGCTGGCTAAGTAAAATGTATGGCCTTATCTCACTTTGTGGGCCGCCATATTAACACTTGGCTACAATTTCAGCAAAAGAGGCAGAGAGAAGACTAGACAAGGGTTTCAAGTGTAGAAAAAAAGACCGTAAAAACAAAAACTTGCATAAATAATGCCAAAATATGCGACATGTTAACAATGCGACGCCTTAAGAGGATGGCTATTAAAGCGAAGGTATTTCTTAAACTAATCGCAGCCTGGGCAATGTGTGCACTGTATTTATAAACTTCAGAGTGTTAAAGCAATGGCGCTGGAAGAACGGAAAACCCAGCAGGACAAGGCAATTTTCAGGCAACTGGACGTATGAGCGACCAGGCATGAAAATGCCATCCCCCCAGTGTGTGTCTGTTCCTGAGCCGGCCTGGCTCAGCATTTATGGTCTAAGCTGCCAAGTTTTGTTTTCCTTGGGTATAAACATAGTTTTTGTTGCGTGTTTTGTTTAGTGGAAATTCTATGCCGCCATTGACGGCAAAAAAACACACACACACACATACATACAGTAGCAATGTCTGGTTTTTTGTTTTAGCTTATGGGGACAAGACAATTGAGACACTCACTCTCATCTCTTTCTATCTCGTTTTTTCACTTTCTGGCAGCCAGCGGCAACCTAGTCATTCAGTTCGCCATTCAGTTAAGCGACAGCTTAGGCAAACAATCCAAACACAGAAAAAAGGTTGCAAAGATTTCATGCTCCAGTGCATGCAATGAGCAAACAAAAACACGACTATGATCACATATGAAAATACAGTGAATTTTCATTAAATTGGTTTTCAAATGCAGAAAAGTAAGCATAAATGGAATATAGTCAGATCCTGTGGCAATTAAATTGGAACAACGACAGAAAAATCTTTAAGCTGTATCCAGATGTGAATTAACAAGAAATACAGTAAAATTCTCATACAAATTTTGAACCAAAATTTTATTTCTGCTTTACTTCTAGAACTTTTGAATGTAAATTTTACTTGAATTCTCGTTAATTCACATCTGGATACAGACCTTAAAGGAAAAAGCGATTCCTAAATCGGCTGTGCCAAAAATGTATATCTTTAAAAGTGCTCCGTCTATTATTAACAGGCCTGTTTTGGGATTCACTTTGGACAAAACTTCAATCGTATTAAATTGTGGTACATGTTGTTTTTGTGTTAAACTGATTGAATAAATTAGTTTAAAAAGTATAAATTGATATTTGCAAATTTCTTAAAGCCTTTATTAGAGAACATAAGTCAGGAACAGACCTGTAAGACCTTTTCCCAACAAATTGTGTAGATATTTTTTTTCACACTAGAGTTGGTTCGGAAAATCCAACCGATTAACCAAAATTCAAGATGAAAGCTAAAATCATTTTTGAAATTTGGATCAAATTTATATTTCAACAGCCTCAAACTGGTTCGGAACCGAATTGGAACCGTGCAAAAAATATAAAACTCTATTTTGCAAAAATGTTAAGCTCATGGCCTAAAAAATTTTAAGGATATTGCTCTGAACTCTGATACGGTCTAGACTGGTTGGGCTTACGAGCTTGAGCCAGTGAAATTTCTCACCTCTTATTATCAATCCAAATACTTTATAAAACCAGTTCAAACTGGTTCTGAACCAAACTTGAACCAGTAAAGTGTTCCACTTCACATTATTCCAAATCAATCCGGTGTCGAAAATTTAAGCTTTAATCTTGAAAATTGTTCTATGGTAATAAGGATTTAGATATTATACTGGCTTAAGACCGGTTACAGACCAGTTTGAACCGGGTTATAATTGATTCGAATCTAGGAAATTATTTAATCAGAAATCAACAACAATGATATGAACCTATGGACACCAGCAGGTTAAGGTTTCCCAAACATGTTTCGTTGAGTACCAATCTAGACTCATCAGTGAGATTTTAACGGGAAAATCCCCCTTTATATGTGTACGAAGAAATTTCTTGGTCTTGTCATCTCTGTCTGGCCGATGCTTAGAAGTATAATTGTCATTAAAAACAACAAAACACACTTATGACACTTGGGTGCATAATACGATTGCACATGCACAACTATAAGCTAAAGCTGCAGCTATTAATAGCAACATGCAAAACGAAAATGTAGACATTTATGATTCGCAAGTTTTAATTCGGCTAAGCGTGGCTTATATAGAGGCAATTGTAATGGCTGTTGGTGTGGAAGGCGGTAAAAATCTCACAGATGAGTCTAGATTGGTACTAGACGAAACATGTCTGGAAAACCTTAACCTGCTTGTGTCCATATGTTCATATCATTGTTGTTGATTTCTTGAGGATTTTTGAATTATAATCACTCCCCGACCTTGAAACAGCTAAACAAGCACTCTGACTAAAATCAAACCAGGTCGTTCAACCCCATATAAACGGAAATTATTTAATTTAAAAACTGAAATTTTTGTGAGTAGGTTGATGTTTTGGAGATATACTGGCATAATACAGTTTCCAAACCATACGAAGCTGATTTCAAAGTGGTTCAGCCGTAGATATATTGTCCATATGTCGAAACAAATTTGAGTCTTAAGTTTGTAAGTATTCAGTTAAATATTATTTCGGAACAAAACCGGCTGAATTGGTCCATAATTCCATCCATATTTTGGAAATAATTTAAGCTACGAACTTGAATTTTCTTTTGTAAGTTGAAAATTAGAAGTAAAATTAAAAAAAAATAGGGGAAAGTTAACTTCGGCTCGGCCGAAGTTTTGTATACCCTTGCAGCTTTCATTGAAAACAAAAAAAGTTTTTCTAACTGAGACTACTTTTTGGACCTTACTTTTCTATGGGATCTATACTATTAATGTCTGATTTCGACCAAACTTGGTAAAATCATGGAAAAGCATAATACACTGTTAATTACGAAATTTGGAGGCGATCCCATTTAGAACTAAAAAGCTTTTCTCACTAGAACTTCTTTTCGACCGATCATTCATACTGCAGCTATATGCTATAGTCATCCGATTTTGATAAAACTTTGTAGAAATGTGTTAAAGTATATAAAATAAGAATATGCCAATAAAAAGGACGTTTTCATTAAAAACAAAAAGTTTTTCTCACTAGAACTAGTTTTTTGACCGATCGTTCCTATGGGAGCGATATGTTTAGTCATCCGATTTCGACCAAACTTTGTAGAATCGTGTAGTATATCAGTAGTTCTTAAACAAAAAGTTCCCTAGGTTTTCGAGATCGTCTGGGCTATGCTGTCACCGATCGGGTCGGGGGAAGCGTGAAACGTGAGGATAGCTTTAAAACTGACGGAGGAGATAGCATAGAAACAGACGGTCAGACGGACAGGGCTAAATCAACTCAGCTCGTCGTGCTGCTCAAGAATATATATACTTTATGTGGTCGGAGATGCTTCCTTCTATGCGTTACAAACATACGGACAATTTTATAATACCCTCTGCAAGGGTATACAAATAGGGGAAAGTTAACTTCGGCTCGGCCGAAGTTTTGTATACCCTTGCAGCTTCCATTGAAAACAAAAAAGTTTTTCTAACGAAGACTACTTTTTGGACCTTACTTCTCTATGGGCTCTATACTATATAGATGTCTGACTTCGACCAAACTTGGTGAAATCATGGAAAAGCATAATACACTGTTAATTACGAAATTTGGAGGCGATCCCATTTAGAACTAAAAAGCTTTTCTCACTAGAACTTTTTTTCGACCGATCATTCATACTGCGATGGCTATATGCTAATAAAAATCATCCGAGTTTAGATGTTGAAACTTACTGAAATCATGGGATAGGATAGTAAACTAAGAAATTCTTACTTTGGAGGCGTTTCCATTAAAAACAAAAAGTTTTTCTCACAGAGACATGTTTTTCGACCTATCGTTCCTATGACAGCTATATGCTATAGTCATCCGATCCGGCCGGTTCCGACAAATGTGCAGCGTATTTGTACCAAAGGACTTTGTGCAAAGTTTGGTGAGGATAGCTTTAAAACTGACGGAGGAAATAGCATAGAAGCAGACGGACAGAAGGGCAGACGGACAGTGCTAAATCAACTCAGCTCGTTATGCGGATCAAGTATATATATATTTTATGTGGTCGGAGATGCTTCCTTCTATGCGTTACAAACATCCGGACAATTTTATAATACCCTCTGCATGGGTAAAAAAAACTTTTTTGTTTTCAATGGAAGCTGCAAGGGTATAAATAACTTTCCCCTATTTTTTGAAAATGTTTTTTCTTATTCTGTTGCTTTTCTCTGCCATGCTTTCTCGTTGAAAATTCTTAGCAAATGATGTTCGTGAGAAATATTCGCCTGATTAGTTGACAAATGAATTCTTGTTCACCGAACAAGTTCGTCGAACAACTTCGTGTGTGGATGGCCTGCTTAACTGGGCAATTTAAAAAAGAAAGCAAATTTTTTAAATTTATGGAATATTTTTTCATGAGTGAAGATATTATACCAGTTTTTAACCAGCTCAAATATTTAAAACGATTCTCAGCCGTTTCAAACTTGAGTACAAATTCTTTGAAAACGGTAACTGCTGAAGATGGCGGCAGCGTAAAATGTGAAAGATTTTATGTCAGATGAATCGGGCTCGTACACACGAGCTCCGTGTGTACCACCAAATAGCATGTAGAACTTGAAATGAAACCAATTTTGTGATTTCACTGTTGACTTTGCCTGTGACTTAAAGCAACAACCAGGTCAAGCTACTTCTCCTTTCTATCTCTGACCAGGGCCTTGTACAATTTTCAAGATTTTTCATTATGTTGAGTTGTTGGCTTAAATTAAAATTTCAAACTGCAAGTAACTTAAAAAGCATCATACATAACACACTGAACTGAAAAGCGCCACACAGCGCAAACAAACAAACAAAAGCGAGTTCGAAGAAAAATGGCAGCCTGTACGATGGTGGTATACGAACGCTTTGTCGATAATATTTGTGGCCTTTATTATTCAGGACATTGCTCAGGGCAATTTTTTGCCCACAATTTGCCATGGCTAATCAACATTGAAATGCCGTAACATGCTAGCCAACTCTATGCCTCGGTGTGTGGGTGTGTACGCTGTGTGGCCTTTCAATTTCAAATTATAGACATGACCAATGTGAAAACTTGTTTACTTGTAATAAGTATGTGGCTCCAGGAAAAATACAATTAACAATCCCATGGATGATGTGTGCACATGCCCAGGGCCACGACTCCAGCTAGTTGGATTCAAGTGCGTAGTAAAGAGCAAATTTGAAAATGCTTGTGCAATGGCTAGCACAAAGTGATCAGACTGATAGGAATTTGTTAAACTTATATTGAAAAACTCCTCTTCTTTCAAAACAATAAAACGTAATAAAATTTGGTCTGACTTCTTAAAGGCTTTAGTTCGACAAGAGTGCGAATTAATTTGTTATCCTTATAAAGCTCGATATACTTACTGGCCATTAGTGGCAAATTGTAGAGTCAAACTTACCCATCCAGCAGGCAATTTCTTGTAACAACAGCTTAAAACGGAAAATCATCCTTTGCATTCATTAAACATGGCAAACATCAAAAGCCATTAAGACTTCACTAGTTGAACGTTTTTAATTGAAAGCTAATTGTATTATTAGTAAAATCTAAACTTAATTAGAAAAAGGAAATCGAATCAAATCAAATGCCAAAAATTTTATACCCAAGACAAACACAAACTCAACTAACCCAGCTAAATAGCCAATATCAGCATTATTGGAAATTTGTTTTCACTATTTTATGCGTAGGAGTGAGAGAGCATGATGTTGACACATCGGCTGCTCTCAGCGGTCAAATGCAATTAGTTGAGAAAATCAATTTTCCCACAGAGGAGATGATGATGGCTTAGTAGCTGCGATGGCCAAATAAATTGGATTCCACCATGCGCACCCATTTGATGGGGGGGGGACTAAATTAATATTTATGCTAAATACTAAGCAACGTAAACTGCCAGTCATGACCCGTTGGTCAGTTATAAATCCAAATCTCAAATAAGCGGATTCGCGTGCGCGGTTACGAAGGGCAAACCAACGAAAATAAAACAAAAACGGTGCCACACTGCGTATGCGTGTTGATTGCCTTTGTTAGCTATGTACAGATATTTCCATGGGTTTCCTCAGAAAATTGACAAGCACACAGTAGACAGACAGCATAGGGGGAAAATGATTGGGGAAATCCCCACAAAGGCAAATACGCTAATGCGTGAGAGACCAAAGAGAGCGAGGGCCAAAAAATACACAAAACAAATCGCGCCTCAATAAACAAATCCCTGTTAAGGCAGCTACATTAAAGCTACAGTGAGGGGGAGGGACAAAGCAAACATTAGGGTGCTTCAGCTCGCAGTACATATTGACAAGTCAATGTGTAAGCTAAGTTCCTAAACAAATCGTTTTAAATACGGTCAGAGGCTAGAATCAAGATAAACATATAAATTTCCCAAGACACACCCTACGCTTAATCGCTGGCTAGATTAGAACAACCAATAGATACACAAATCAACCACAGAAACATCGAAAGAAAGATACATACGAACACATACATCAACGGGAGAGGCCCAGGCAATTACATTCAATTTCTGTTGAGGACTCGTCCCTTTTTTTCGGTTGAGAAACAAAGAGAATTCAGAGCCACGAAATTGGGTCTAATTGTAATTTAGATGCAGTCTGGTTGGCGCGAGATGGAATCGAATCGATAGCGTGCCGGGGCATTAAATTACACGTTAAACTTTCTGGTTGTTGAATGGTGGAAATGGCTGGCCTGACTTCGAGGGTCATTCATATTGCCATCACCAGCACATGTATTTTTTGTTTTGTTTGTCAGCGCTTTCAAGTGCAAACCCTTCCCCCTCTCTCCACGTTCCGCTGGCGTTCGCTTATCAAGCTATTTTTGTCTACACTCGCTTATAGTTCTAGTCTCAAGGTCAATGCGCACACTGCGAAATGTGTAAAAAAAAAGAAGGAAACCTTAGCACACTTTTTGGGGCGCCATTTTTGACACTTCATTAGTTCGCGTGAACGAATATTTCCTTTTGTGTATAAATAATTCTGGCAAATTACGGCAACACAAAAAAAAAAACGTCGTGCCAGGATGTTAGTGATGAGGGAAAACTTTTTACGATTCGCCTTCAAACACCTTTCGGCAGAACGCACACAAAAATTTGCCTACCAAGTTGAGAAAGTTTCTATTTGTAGCCAATAACAAATCGAAGGCCAAACTTTCGATGCGAAACAAGAAAAATTGTGCCATAAAATCGCTAGAGGCATCCAGGGTAATCGCTGGATTTAGGTGCAGAGGGGGAACTGCCAGCACGACTTTTACATTCATGATTTACGATGCGAACAATTCCCCAGCCAGCTGCCAGCGGTGAGTTTTGCCATTGTTTCACCTGCACATCTTTCGACATCAATCAAGCATAAATGAAAAAGTAAAATAATAAGAATAGAACATGGCAATAAGATTGCGATAAGCCCAAGGGATATCATACTAATTGACTGCTGTGTGCCAAGGCAGATAATCAAGGCGATTCATTTGTTAAGAGCTTTTTAAACTACTGAGGCAAACCGGAAATTGCATGTAAACAGAAACTTAAGCAAACATAATCCAAATGAAAGTTTTTAAGTTTGATGGAATTTTTGGGAAGTATTAAATGGAAATGTAAGACTATTTATCACAAGTTTTTCATGAATAATAAAATTGGAAGAATGTAAAATGCTGCTCAAAAACTGTGCGCTAAGCTGTAACTCCCTTTTCTTCGTAAGCCAAGAAAATCAGAGAAGCCCTGTCGGTTTTAACTTTGTCAACTATTTTTATAAACATTCTCAGCCGAGAACTCTCCATGGTGATGAAACCGATGAATACTTGTGAAAATACTTTTTAAGACCATAAATGAGCACACTTAACCAGAACTGTGATAAAATACCATTTATGACAAATAGCAAAGTATTTAATAAAGAGAGTCAGTAATGTTTGTCCGGATGTTTGTAACGCAGTGAAGGAAGTATCTCCGACCACATAAAGTATATATATTCTTGATCAGCACGACGAGCTGAGTTGATTTAGCCCAGTCTGTCTGTCCGTTTTCCGTCCGTCTGTTTGTCTGTTTCTATGCTATCTCCTCCGTCAGTTTAAAGGCTATCTTTACCAACTTTGCACGAAGTCTTTTGGTACATATACGCTGTACATTTGTAGGAACAGGCCGGATCGGATGACTATAGCATATAGCTGTCATAGAAACGATCGGTCGAAAAACAAGTTTTAGTGAGAGAAACTCTTCTGTTTTCAATGGAAAAGCGTCTAAACTTCGTATTTCTTAGTTTACTATGCTTTCCCATGTTTTCACCAAATTTGGTCGAAATCGACATCTATATAGTATAGCTGTCATAAAAAAGTATAGTCTGAAAGTAGTCTTAGTTAGAAAACCTTTTTTGATTTCAATGGAAATGTCCCCACAACTAGCATGTATTTGTTTTATATGCTCCCACACAATTCTACAAATTTTGGTCAAAATTGGATGACTATAGCATATAGCTCCCATCGGAACGATCGGTCGAAAAACTAGTTCTTATGAGAAAAACTTTTTGTTTTCAATAGAAACGTCCCTTACGTTGGCATATATGTATTTTTTATACTTTTACACAATTCGACAAAGTTTTGTCAAAATCGGATGACTATAGCATATATCAGCAGTATGAATGATCGGTCGAATAAGAAGTTCTAGTGTGAAAAATTTTTTTGTTTTAAGTGGAATCGTCTTCAAAAATGTACATGTTAGTTTGTTATGCTTTTCCAAGATTCCACTGAATTTGTTCGAAATCGGACATCTATATAGAATAGCTCCCATAGAAAAGTAAGGTTCGAAAAGTAGTCTTATTTTAAAAAACAAACTGCAAGGGTATACAAAACTTCGGCCGAGCCGAAGTTAACTTTCCCCTTTTTTTTGCCATTTTTATAGTTTGGATATTTGAGAATATCGCCCTTGAAGGATTTTTCGAAATTCGAAATACTTTAGAAAATACAGCCCTTTTAATGACCCAAGGTGGCCCATTTGCCTAGCAACTGCGAACTTTAAACGCATTTATCTCAAACCATGTTTTTCGAACTGGCGGCCATGATATCTCAGTTATATTGAACTGATTTTGATGAAGCTAAGTGCAAACGAAGCAGAATTGTCACAATTTTGGTCTGAGCATCAATCGTAATTTTACAAAATTTTTAAATATTTTAAAGTTATGTCAATAACATAGCAAGACCTCGAGCCAGTAAAAACTGCAAGTTAACAGTATAAAGGTCGTTTAAACAGTCATAAAAGTACTAAAACGCTTGGCACGGCGTTTTTGTTCGAAACTTAATAGAAATAGTTTCATTTAAAACAACAAAAACTTCTGTTTGTATATACAAACATTTTTGGTCTTTTGTACCAGAGTGGCGGCCGTTGGTTGCCCACTGAGTCCAAAGTACAAAACGGAGGCCACACACTTACAAAGGGGAATGGCTGTCTTAGGCTGTCTTTTCGGTGTTTTGCGCGCAGGCTGCCTTTGGAATTCCCAAACAGTTTTGCCGTCGCTGGCATGGAGAGACTGCTGTTTGGACAGACATTTCAGGCTCAAGATCGCTGATGAGTGAGGTTGGTCCCTCATGAAACGTCGTCCGATCAACCTGATGCCTCCTTTGTTGTGTTGTGTGCCTCTGTTTAAAGTTATGTCAATAACATAGCAAGACCTCGAGCCCTTGCCCTTGCAGAGGGTAATATAATATTTTCCGGATGTTTGTAACGCATAGAAGGGAGCTTCTCCGACCACATAACGTATATATATTCTTGATCAGCATGACGAGCTGAGTTGATTTAGCTCTGTCCGTCTGTTTTTATGCTATCTCCTCCGTCAGTCTTAAAGCTATCCTCACCAAAGTTTGCACAAAGTCTTTTGGTACAAATACGCTGCACATTTGTCGGAACCGGCCGGATCGGATGACTGTAGCATATAGCTGTCATAGCGAAAAACTGGTCTTAGTGAGAAAAACTTTTTTGTTCTTAATGGAAACGCCTCCAAAGTACGTATTTCTTAGTTTACTATCCTTTCCCATGATTTCACTAAGATTGGTCGAAATCGGATGACTATAGCATATAGCTGACATAGGAACGATTGGTCGAAAAACTAGTTCTAGTGAGAAAACTTTTTTGTTTATAATGAAAACGTTCTTATCATTGGCATACACTTATTTTATATACTTTTACACAATTCTGCAAAGTTTGTTCGAAATCGGATGACAATAGCATATAGCTCCCATAGGAACGATCGGTCGAAAAACTAGTTCGAGTGAGGAAAACTTTTTGGTTTCTAATGAAAACGTACCTTTTATTGCCATATTCTTATTTTTATATACTTTAACACATTTCTACAAAGTTTTATCAAAATCGGATGACTATAGCATATAGCTGCAGTATGAATGATCGGTCGAAAAAGAAGTTCTAGTGAGAAAAACTTTTTTGTTTTAATAGGGAACGCCTCCAAATGTCGTAATTAACAGTGTATTCTGCTCTTCCATGATTTCACCAAATTTGGTCGAAATCAGAATCAGACATCTATATAGTATAGATCCCATAGAAAAGTAGGGTCCAAAAAGTAGTCTTAGTTAGAAAAACTTTTTTGTTTTCAATGGAAGCTGGTATACAAAACTTCGGCCGAGCCGAAGTTAACTTTCCCCTATTTTTTACACTAAACTACCAAAAAAAGATACCAAAATAAATTTTTTTTAATAGCCGCCATTTTTAAAAAAAAAATTACAAAATTTTTTTGTCGATGCTCAGACCAGAATGACTTCATATCAGACAACCTGAAGATAGGAAATCCTGTACCTTTTTTTTTTTTGAACCACCCACTTTGACGGCAGAGAAATTTTTGAAAAGCTTTCATATCGAGGCAAAAATTTTTTTATATCCGTTACTTGTAGAGTAAAAGGGTATACTCAAGTCGTGCACATGTATGTAACAGGCAGAAGGAAGCATCTCCGACCACATAAAGTATATATATTCTTGATCAGCATCAACAGCCGAGTCATATAGCCATGTCCGTCTGTCCGTCTGTCTGTATGAACACCTAGATCTCGGAGACTAGAAGAGCTAGAGCCATCAAATTTTGTTTCAAATTTTGGCCAAGCCCCCTCCCGCCCCCACAATAAAAAATGTTGAATAACACCAATAATTTTAAATATATCAAGCTCATATTTTGCAGTGTAGTGTATGTGCCCAATACCTTCAATCTCTGAAAGTTTCATAAAGATCGGATAAAAAATAACAGAGTTATAAAAGTTATAAAAAACGTTGCGTACTCTTTTTTTTTTTACATAATGTTAAAGTGATCTCATTAATGTTAATGCTCTGTTAACTAACATAGGGAAAGGCTATTAAACACTAATTGCCCTGAGTAAAGGGGAATATCGAAGTCGGGCAGGACCGACTTTAACTTACGCTCTCGTTTTGTTTAAGGTTCGTATCCAGCACTCCGGAATTTTCATTTCGTTACAATACCTTATATGAATAGGAACACTTTGCTTTGCTTTGCTACTCATGAGCTACTTGTGCTAATTTCTATTTATGTAAAGTATGGATACGAACCTATACTTTAATCTGTTTGTAACACAATAAAAATAAACAGAATTGGAAAAACTCTTTGCGTTTTGAAATGAAATTTTTTTTTCAAAAAGGTCCAAAAACAGTCTTGACTTGAAGACCCCCCTTAATGAATCCTAATTATTAGTTTGCTTAGCGACCTTTCTAATTATTTATTAACGAGTTTTAGCCGGTTCGAGTTCTGAAAGTTGTATTTCCCACTACAAGCCATAAACCACCAAAAAGTGATTGTTTTATCCATGTATACAGCTGTTTCAAGGCAATTACAAACCAATTATCCTTGACTATAACTGCCGTGGCGCTTTGCTTTCCTGTCTTGCAAATCAAACTTATTCAATTAAAAAGCTTTTGCAGGTACTTTTTGGCAATGAGCAATTCATGCTTAGAATTATTTTACATGAACCATCCGGATTCCTGGATGCCTATTAATTACAGAGCAATCAATTTTGGTATTTGGCATATGGCCAAAGAAAAACCATACACACACACACACACACATAAAATGCACAGAATGAGTAACCAGGCGTGTCCCCCACGCACGCAAACAAACCTTCTACATAGCCGTTGCTGTCGACGTCATTGTCATGAAATGCACAAATTTATTGAGTGCATGTCGCATACGTAACATCCGCTAACACACACTGGCACTTGAGTTTATTGTGTTTGTCTGCAGCATCGTCAACATTTTACTCCATCGTCGGCGGGTTTTTTTTTTTGGCATTTTCTTTCAGTGTTTTTGTTTGTGTCTGACATAATTTTAAGGGCAGTTGGGAAATTCGCTTGTTTATATTTTTAGTGGCAATTTAAATTATATTCTTGTTGTCAGGAAAGTTGCCAAGACGCATCGTTAGCCACAAATAGCAAACACTTGCCTAATGGGCGTGGCCATTTGCCTTAAATAGGCGCTTAATCAATTTTCGTTGTGTTTCTCTTCTATGTACTTACACTCATTTAATTAAATTGTAACACAGCAACTGGCAGTTACGAATATTAATCATACGTCATGTTGTCAGATTTATGAAAAGCTTGCATAAATCTTGTTGGCGTAAAATGCAGCCGGGTGTAAAAATTCACCCACTTGCATTTGTGTGAGTGTTACGGGCAAATTGTTTCAAATATGCACAACTTGAGGGAAATTGAAAAGCCAGCTCCCAAAACGGTTTCCATAAAAAGAGTGAGAAAATTGTAAATGCCTTACCCTTTTGACAAATTTCAGCTCCAACAACCTTTTTTTTGGCAGTGGTTGTGTGTATTGAATTTGTGTAATAAACTGCCAGAACCAAAAAACCACAACGAAAGAGAGAAATCGTAGGAAAAAACCAACCGAATGTAAATATGTAGGAGTAGAAACAAATTGCCAGTTTGGCTCTCCTCTTTTTTTGTGCATTCTGTTTTTTTTTGTTTTTGTTTCGCTTATAGAAAAGTTTAAATTGTGTCATTCTTTTTTCATTGAAATAACTTTTTTTGCAGCAAATGAAAAGTGGATAAAAACAATTTTCTAAATCAGAGGCAATGCCGAAACCCCAGAACAATGGAGAAGATAAAACAAACAAAACAATATGTATTGTGGTCGGGAAAGAGTGGGTTAGGCAACATACCCAAGAGGTTAAATTGTGTATGGCATTCTGTGTATTCAACCAGCGAATGCAAATGCAAGAATTTCAATATATATTTCAATTTTAATAGCCATCAAGTTCATGCGAAGAAGCATCCACTCCACACATAATAGAATCAGAGTCAACGCTTTGTCGTGCCTTTTTGCTTCTGGATTTCCCAATAAAATGAGAATCAATCAAGCGGTGCAAACAATGGATGGAGGGCATAGGAGACTAGCAGAGTTTAAAGAACATACAAATAACCAGGGATTAATGCAATTATGTGGAACTTGATTATGAACTCAGGATTGTGGATGGAAAATATTTTCAATTAATTTTCGCGTAACGAAAGCATTGACGCACTACTCCTGTCCTAAGGACAGAGATGCCTTTGATGATGATTTGGGATATATTTATTTCAAGTATTGAAAGAATATGAGTAACAATATTAGTACACCGACCGTTTTAGAACTATAAGCCTTAATTTCTTTTAAACCCGATCGAAATGTTTCTCTACTAGGGTTGCTAATATCGAATCGATATATCGATGATTTTTGTACACGATATGTGATATTCCAATATTATATTTCTTGCGGCGATATAGTCGCTAATCGACGAATTTCAAAGCACTCAAAATGATTGTGCCTTGTTTCAAAGAATCGGACTATGTACGAGGGCGGTCCCAGAAATAGCCGACCTAACTACTAAAACACAAAAATTTATCATTTTTTTTTTATTTTTTCAACATAGGATCCTTTTAGGTCGATACACTTTACCCAGCGATGTTCAATAGCTTCGATACCATTTTTATAATAAGAACTGTGAAGCTCTTCAAAATAGGCATTAACCTCAGACTCCACCTCTTCATTGTTGCCAAATCTTTTTCCTCCGAGCCATTTTTTCAAGTTTGGAAATAAGAATTAATCAGAGGGAGCTAAGTCTGGCGAATAAGGGGCGTGAGGTAGCAATTCAAATTTTAATTCATTAATTTTAGCCAATGCAACGGCAGAGGTGTGAACCGACGTTTTTGTTTTGAAGTCAGCAAACGCGGCACCCATCTTGCACATAACTTTTTCATGTCCAATTTTTCGGTCAATATGGGATGTACAGCACTTTTTGAAATGCCTACACATTCAGCTAACTCACGAACTTTCAATCGCCGGTAATACACATTTTTTAATTTTGGCCACCATTTCTGAACTGGTCACCTCATTTGGACGCCCATTACGATGTTCATCTTCGCAGCTCAAACGACCTCGCTTAAACTCAGCCACCCAATATTTTATTGTTGTAAACGAGGGAGCAGAATTACGTAAGGTAGAATCCAGCTCCTTTTTAATATTGGTTGGACTAAGACCTTTTATATGAAAGTATTGTATCACATAACGATGACCAATTTTGTCCATGTTTGCAAATCAATAACAAGCGTTCTCTATTAAAATCGACCAAAAAAAACTGTGCAAGGTAAAGGCACCAAACTTCAAACTTAAGCTTTTAATAGTCGATACTTCCCCTTTTTAATATTTTTTTGAACATTTTCCAACACTACTGTGCTAGGTCGGCCATTTCTGGGACGGCCCTCGTATATTTGCTATAGTTTCGATCGGATCGGATAATCCTTTACTTCTTTAAAATCCATTGTTTAGTAAGCCATTCAAAAATGTCGTGGTATGTAAACTAGGGATGCCGGAAGTAGTATCGATATATAGAATTATACAAATTCAAAAATAGGGGAAAGTTAACTTTTTGTATATCCTTGCAGTTTGTTTTTTTAAAAAGGACTACTTTTCGGACCTTACTTTTCTATGGGAGCTATACTATATTGATGTCCGATTTCGACCAAACTTGGTGCAATCACGAAAAAGCATAACAAACTGTTAATTACGAAATTTGGAGCCGATCCCAATTAAAACAAAAAAGTTTTTCTCACTAGAACTTCTTATTCGACCGATCATTCATACTGCAGCTATATACTATAGTCATCCGATTTTGACAAAACTTTGTAGAATTGTGTAAAAGTATATAAAATAAATATATGCCAACGTAAGGGACGTTTCCATTAAAAACAAGAAAGTTTTTCTCACAAGAACAAGTTTTTCGACGGTCATCCGATTTTGACGAAACTTTGTAGAATCGTGTGGGAGCATATAAAAAAAAAACATGTAAATTTTAAGGACATTTACATTGAAAACAAAAAAGTTTTTCTAACCAAGACTACTTTTCAGACTCTACTTTTCGATGACAACTATACTTTATAGATGTCCGATTTGGACCAGATTTGGTGGAATCGTTGGAAAAGCATAATAAACTAAGAAATACGAAGCTTGGAGGCGTTTCCATCGAAAACAAACAAGTTTTTCTCCCTAAAACTTGTTTTTCGACCGATCGTTCCTTTGACAGCTATATGCTATAGTCATCCGATCCGGCCGGTTCCGTCTAATGTGGAAAGTTTGGTGAGGATAGCTTTACAACTGACGGAGGAGATAGCATAGAAACAGACGGACAGACGGACGGACAGGGCTAAATCAACTCAGCTCGTCATGCTGATCAAGAATATTTGTACTTTATGTGGTCTAAAACGTTTTCTTCTATGCGTTACCCTCTGCAAGGGTATAAAAACAGATATTTCATTATCGAATATTTTTCCAAGGCGATATGTATCGCATATCGAATATTTTCAAAATTTCATTCATCATCGATATTGTTTCTTAATTCATAAATAAATTTATTCTTTTGGTATTCATAAAATAAAATACATATCTTTTGGTAAAGTTATATAAATTTGTTAACTGAATATGGGTTTAACGACCTGTTTTGATTTTAGTCAAAGTGAATGTTAGCAGGCTCAAGGTCGTGGTTTGATTATAGTTCAATAATTAACCAGAAAATTCGGCGGCAGCCGAAACGGCCGTCTACACAGCCACAGCTACTGTTCGTGTTCATATGTATTCTCTGTTGAATTAAAGCTTGTTCAAAATCGCAAAACTTCGGAGGAAATGCAATCAATCCGCTGGATTCGTCGACAGGACCACGGACATTTACGATAGACAGCAAATGCTTGGAGAAATCTTGAGCAGATGTATCGCTCAACAATGCAACACTCATGTTTGCTGACAGCTGAAGTTTCTTTACATAGAGCCACAGATTGAATGACTTGGGGCAAAAGAATATTTCATCGACAGCAGTAGATCTTGTAATGACTGGCAATGTTTGACGGAAGTCGCCAGACAGTAAATTCATTGCGCCTCCAAAACTTCTCTAGTTATTGCGCAGATCATTTAATGTTTGGTCAAATACTTTTAATACGCGTTTGTGCGCCATTGTGCATTCGTCCCCAAAGATGGTTTTAGGCAATGTTAAAACTTTGGTCATTGCGAATTGTTTCGCAGTATTACATGTAAGTTGTTCAATAGTTTTTTAACGCTGAATGAAACCAATTCTCAACTAAATGCGTCATTTATTTCACGATCCGGCGCTGGCATTCCTAACCTGACTAACAAACTGCCGCGCAAAACGTGATACATGTCTTCGATAGAGAACAATGCCTGGTTATGCATCTCCTCATACGCCTTAAGGTTGGGATTTCTTGAACTAACACAAATTCAATGGAAAATGTCTTCTGACATGTTATCCTTGTATTTGTTTCGCAGGCCAATCGATTTGAAAGTTGTCGTATTTTTGTTTAACTTTGGATTCGAGTATTTTCTATTATTTTAAGTTTGTGCAAATGTATGTAACTGCTAGAAGTAAGCGCCTCCGGCCCTCTAAAGTATACATACTCTGGAACAGCATCAACAGCCGAGTCGATATACCATAGACATAACCGTCTGTTTTGAATATTTTGCGATTTTTTTGACCAGTTGGCCTACACCTCCTATTTACCCGTCGACAATTTTCAACTATTAAATCTTCTTAATAATCTAAAGTCATTATAAATTTTTTGCAAATTTTCTCGATTTTTTTGGATTGATTGAACTTCAAGTCCTATTTACCCGTCTACAAATGCCATCCATCAAATCTTCTTAACAATATAAACTCTTAGGAAAAATTTTCAAATTTCGCGCTCTTTTGGACCATGTATATATAATTTATGTGTGATTCTGTTAGGCGGGGCGGATACAAGTCCAACAAATCAAAGATCATGAAAATCCGTCCAGCCGTTCTTGAGTTATAAGTGGTTTTACTAATCCCACTTTGTTTTATATATATAGATTTATTTAATTTCTTAAAGTTCAATCCCCGATCAACAACTTCGCGGATTCAAATCGAACAACCTTGCCCAAAGAATCAATGTATTAGCATCAAAATATTATACTAAAGTACTTTTGAAAATAAGTCTATCTTTAGCATATGGTGTCGGGCAGTACCAATGGTAACTTTTGTTATTTACCGACAGAACCGGAAGCCGAGCTCTCAATTTGAAAGGAACCGGTTGTAGTTGAGTGCAAAAATCAGATTTCATATTTGCCGCCAACATAAGAATCCATGGAATCTTTCCATAAGGTAAAAACTTTGTTAAGTATTTGAGAAAGCCAAGTTTATCTAACATAAGAAATATCAAGTCGATTATTTCACAAATTACTTTACACAGCTCGTGTAGCTCCTCTTGCAGTTCCGCTTGACCGACTTTCATACGTGTTTTTAATTAAAATTATCGCTATTTGCAATATTTCCTTGACACCCACGCGTGATTGTGTGAGTTGCACGCCACTGAATTTTATCCATATCGGATTAATTTAATTTTCAAATTTAAACGCTTTGCTTAATGGTCCAGGTTAATTTAACAAATGAGCTGCGTTTGTGGCGTGCTCAAGCTCATTAGGAAATCATTAGAAGGACTCAGACCAACTTATAGTCCAAACGAGAAGGAAATAAAAACTTTGTTTGTGCCCAAGTTTTATGAAAAAATAAATATTAATAAAAAATGCTCTATCATAGCAACCCATCCATTTTATTAAGGTCAACTTTTACATCAAGCATTCGATTAAGCTCTAAAATCGGAGAGTAGCCAAATATGCTTTAGATGAAACGAAATATTTAATAAAAAATACTTGCAGTTTTTACTGGCCCGAGGTCTTGTTATGCTATTGGCATGACTTTAAAAAAAAAAAAAAAATTTAATAAAAATAGTCATAACTAAAATGGCTGCAGCTGTGCAGTTGTCGACTCCTATTTTTGTAGACAATTGCAATACAATTTTCTGAAGGAGTTTTTACTTAAGAAGTTGTACAACTTCGGTTCAAGGTTACCCCTGGCAATTCACCTAAAAGCTGGCTTATCATTTTCACTGAATATTGCACTATTGCCGGGTGAGGTGCAGCGGATAGTGTGTGCCCCTACTGTGCAAGTGGTCGTGGGTTCAATCCTCGGAACAATTAATGGAAAAGTTTTTTCTTTAAAATACCTGACACACCCGGTCACCTTTACCTACCTGTTGGCGCCATCTATGAAGTAACTAGCCATGAACATGAAAGAAAGTCGGTCAAGCCAGACTGCAATATACTCTGTAACAACGAAAGTGCATTCTTAGGATGTATTGTGTTGTCTCCAGTAGCAGATTAAAGCAGCGCTTGTGCGCTATCCGATCAACTTTTATGCGATCCTTACCTATCCTTTGGCTGATCGATAAATAATTCTGATTGCCAACTTTGTTTAGAAAAAAATGCGGGAGGAAAATTTTATTCGGTATTAAAATGAAATTAGGTTGGTGCGATCCATATAACTAAAACGGTTGGAGGTTTAGGGATAGATGAATGTGGGAGTGACGTTTTTCCAATGGGGGGAGAGGGCGTAATGAAAATAAACTTAATTGAGAACAAACATCTCGTAAAGTG
Source organism: Lordiphosa collinella (assembly GCA_018904265.1). Lineage (NCBI taxonomy): Eukaryota > Metazoa > Arthropoda > Insecta > Diptera > Drosophilidae > Lordiphosa > Lordiphosa collinella. Next base: position 232,908 of record JAEIFV010000218.1, on the reverse strand, counting down.
TATATATTTTAATCAGCACGAGAGCTGAGTTGAATGTCCAAAAAATCACCCCGTAAAATAACTTTGGTAAAGTGAAATTTGTCGGAACCGGAGACGGATGACATTATGTGATATGTATAGCTGTCATAACATGGTAAACTGTTTTAGTGTCAGAACTTTTTCGTTTTTAAAACTAAGATATTTAAATACTTTTATCAATTTTACGAAGTTTTGTCAAAATCGGATGACGAAAGCATATATCTGCAGTACACATAATCGGTTTAAAAAGTAGTTCTAGTGAGAAAAACTTTTTGTTTTAAAAAAGAATTATCCTAAATTTAAGAAAAATTAACCGAATTTCCAAATTTAAGAAATTATTTTCTAAAAATATCATTTTTCGGGCTATGCTTTCTAAGTTTTAGAAAAGTCTTTCTAAAAACAAGGGGTTTACAGAACTATTCTAGGCAATTAACCTTTTACATGGGTCCAATGGGCAGGAAAGCCTGTTGTATTCTTTTAAAGCTTTACCACCTGCGGTCGAGCTGATTGATATTGTGCACTCGCATTCACACTTTGGCAAATTTTATTCTTTGTTATTAAGTTTGCCAAAAAACAGTTGACCATATCTTCTACTTTTGTAAATAGTCGGCAGACAACAAAGAAATTTATTTTGTAATATAAAATTAAATTCGAAAAAAAATCCAAGGGTATCCAAAATATTTACCACGACTTTTACCACTTTTACTTGGAACTGTAAGAGGAACATCTTTTTCGACTTAAGTACATAGCCGAAAAGCATAACATACCTTGAACAACCTAGAGCTTCGCCATCCCTTATCAAAATGCTGCATCCGCCCTTGAGCAAGTTCATTTTATATTTTGGCTCATTCATTCACATTGAAGCACTCAATCATAACTTGGACAAACAATGTGTAATTGCTTAATGGAATTAGAAAAGTCCAGTTAGAGCTTCACTAGAATTAAATTCTCCTCCCTCGGGATAATCCGACGGTAAGTGCCAAAACTTGAAACAAACTATTTGTGGGGGTTGGCTGGTTTGCCAAAGCCAAAGCCAAGTTAATACAATGGATCTAACACAACATGGTCCAGGGTAAATTTGTTAAGTAAGTCTTATACAATTTGGTTTTTTGGCCACAAGAAAACTTTGCCTGCCCCCAGGAACAAAGAAATTATCAAAGGTTGGGGTAGCCAAGCAATTTACGAGCCGTCGCTCTGCCTGCACCCGTGAGACTTGACCCGTTCCTTTGGGTCTCGTCAATGAATTTCGGCTCGTGTATGTATGTGTGTGGAAATATAATAGCCGATAAATTAATTAACGCCCAATAAAGCCATTGTCGCCATTAATTATGGCTCAGAACGATCTCTTAATAGTTTTCGTACGCCGCCTCTGCAATTAGTTGCAACACGCTGGACGTGCGCATCGGAGGAATGGTATTAAAATATATGATGGAAGGTTCTTAGTTTTATGACAACTTTTGCTGTCCGAATAACGACTACAGCGTCTGAGCCATGAGTTTAACGCGTTGCAACAGTTAATGATTTTATTGGCACTTGAATTGGCAGCCGAGAACAGCAGCAGCAGTTTATGACTTGGTCTCATGAATATTATCAATGTCAAGACCACTGAGGCGCCAAATGGTTAGACAAGCTGAAATCAGAGTGCACTTAAACCAGACTAGACGAACTATGCAGATCTGTAAATGAAGCAGTTTAAACGGTTTTGCGTTCGCCTGTAACTCTGGCTTAAATGACATTTCAATTTGGCACTTCCGTTTCCGCTCTCCACCACTCGGTAACCAACTAAAGTTGGTAACGTTATGTCCTTGCCCAATGGTAAATGCTTCCTTATTACCAACACGCACACACGGATATCCCTCCCACCACTCCGCCCAGAGACGCACATGCATCCACTCCCCCGATATTTACATAATTGATTAAAGGATTCCTTGCACTTTACACAATTTGTTTCAACTCGCGGCTAATTAAGCGTTATATATCACTTTATCCTTTTTTAAATTCGAGTTCAAAAATCTCTTGCCAGTCCTTTTTTAGCGTCACCGTTGTTCCGCGCGTTCGTCCAATGGGTTTGAAAGTGCCGATGTAACTGAAATACTAGAACGCCGTCTGCCAAGCTTGTTAATATTACGTTGCGGGTGAAAGCTTTGGGGAAAGGACTTTGAAAGGACAAAAAAGCTTCAGTTTCGGGGAATTTAAAAGTAACTGTCGAAATTACAGTGAAACAAAAGCTAATGGCTATAGCCAATTTGGTCAGCCTTGCCAGCCCTGGTTGGCGCCTAAATTTAAATCATTGTAATTTTCTGCATTTTTTTTACATGCTTATTAATTGACATTAGGACAAGCTTTCGAGAACAAAGTGCTTAATTCGAAGAACACCCTGACCACTGAAATCTTACTAGACGAATACAATTAATGTTAATGTTAAATGTAGTCTTATGTCTACACCACGGATATGTGAAGAAATTTCTGCTTATTAAAAAACTACCGAAAATATTTTATAGTCTGGTAATGAAATCTGCATTGGATAGATATCTTAGCAACTGTGTTAATGTAACACGCAATGGAGTTAAAGAGTTAGAGTTAAAGCACTATTTACAGCCAGGGATTAATACCGAATCTAATTTTGGTTCCGGTACCGGTACGTCCAGAATTTTGGATAGCCTGGATATTTGAGAATATCGTCCTAAAGGGATATTTTGAAATTCGAAATACTTTAGATGATATAGCCCTTTTAATGATCCAAGGTGACCCAATTTGCCAAGCAAGTGCAAACTTTAAACGCATTTATCTCGAAACTCTTCTTCTTTGGCCATCACAACCGTTTTACGGTCTCGGCCGCTGCTACTAATGCCCGCCACTAGCCTCTGTCCCGAGCGACATTCCACCAGAATGGCACTCCCAGCTTCGTTATGTCTCCCTGCAACTGGTAGCGCCATCTCCGCTTCGGTCGACCCTGCGGGGGAATGCCTCCCAACTCTATCGCATGCCGATTGTACACACGCTTTGCTGGAGCGTTATCATCCATACGGGTAACATGTCCTATCCAGCGCAGCCGCTGTTGTTTTATGCGCTTGACTAGGTCAGTGTCCCCATAGAGCTCATACAGTTCCCGATTCATTCGGATGCGAAATTCGCCGCCAACGTTTAGAGGTCCATAAATCCTCCGAAGAACTTTTCTCTTGAACACGCCAATTGCCGCCTCATCCTCTTTTGTCATTGTCCATGCTTCTGCGCCGTATAGCAGGTCTGGGATGATAAGCGACTTGTATAGCGCAATTTTCGTTTTCCGAGAGAGGGCTCTGCTCTTGAACTCCTTATTGAGCCCGTAATAACATCGGTTTGCAAGAGTAATTCTTCTTCGGATTTCCAGACTGGTGTTGTTGTCGCTGGTTATCGTCGTTCCGAGGTAGACAAATTCCTTAACAACCTTGAAGTTGTAGTCTCCCATTGCAACAGATTGTACAAGCGTAGACTCACTGCGCGTTGATTGTAGGTACTCCGTCTTATCCTCATTTACCGCTAAGCCCATAAGTTTTGACTGCTTCTCAATCTCTGAGAACGCCTTTTTTACCACAGATTCGCTTTTGCCGATGATATGCAAAGTCGAACGTACTTTGCTGGAATACCAAAGGTAGACAGGGCTTCAAAGAACTTTGACCTTATCGGCGTGTCAAAGGCGGCTTTGTATTCAACAAAAAGGTGGTGGGTGATAAGGTTGAATCAGTTCACTTATTCTCGGCTTTAGACGTTCACATAGGATGCATGAAAGAACCTTATATGCGATGGGAAGGAGACTGATCCCGCGGTAATTGACGCAAGCCGCAGGGTCCCATTTTTTAAATATTGGACAGAGTACACTTAGATTCCAATCTTCGGGCATGCGGACCATACTCTGCATAGGAGTTGGTGCATGCACCTTACCAGCTCCTTACCGCCAGCCTTGAACAATTCAGCAGGCAGCTCATCAGCGCCAGCAGATTTGTTATTTTTTAGCCTTTTTATGGCTAACAAGACTTCATTATGGTCCGGCGGATCTATCTCTATGTTATCGATTGGTGGTGTCGCTACTTCCCCAGAGGCGGCCTTGTGTTCGTCATCACCTCCCAGCAGGTTAGAGAAATAGTTTCTCCATTTGTCTGGTGCCACTTCCGGATTTCTGAACAGATTTCCGTGCTCGTCCTTCAATAGTGTGACTCTGGGCTTAAAACCTTCGGATAGTTGCCTAAACTTTTGGTAGAATTTTCGAGCCTCACTCCTTCCGAACAGCACTTCGACTTCCTCCCTCATGCGCTTTTTCTGCTCATTTTTCTTCCTTCTGAAAAGGCGCTTCTCCTCTCTCCTTTTCTCCCGGTATCGCTCCTTAACAGCCCGCGTTGCTCCAGACTGCAGAGTTCTCCTGTAGGCAGCGTCTTTCTCTGCAGTAGCGCGGCGGCACTTATCATCGTACCATGACTGTTTTCGGGAGTTTTCGGCAAATCCGAGAATCTCCTTGGCAGCTGTACTCATAGAGTGTGAAATATGCTTCCACTGTTCGTCTACACCAGAAGGGCCAGGTGGGGTTTCCCTGAGCAGCTGGGTGAGTTTTGTGAGTAGGATTCGGATGTCCGTTGTGATTGCAGCTTCTCAACGTTCAGCTCGGCGTGAGTTTAGACGGTGCGGCTTGTGCCACACTGAGCCGTGTGCGTACTTTGGCTGCAACAAGGTAGTGATCCGAGTCAATATTGGCTCCTCGGCGCGCACGTACGTCTAGAACACTCGAAGAGTGCCGTCCGTCTATCACAAAGTGATCAATCTGGTTTCGTGTTGAATGATTAGGGGACCTCCAGGTCGCCTTGTGGTAGTCGCGGTGTGATATCTTAGCAACTGTTTTAATGTAACACGCAATGGCTCTAGTGTTAAAGCACTATTTAAACCAGGGATTAATACGGATCGAATTTCGGTTCTGGTACTGGTTCCGGTACGTCCAGAAACGAATGTTTCGATTAAGGAGGGATTCTCCAAGGGCAAAAATTTTTTCGGTTTTTTTTTTTTGCATTTTTGCATAGCCTTTATATTTGAGAATTTCGTCCTAAAAGCATTTTTTGAAATTCGAAATACTTAAGATGATATAGCCCTTTTAATGACCCAAGATGACCCAATTTGCTAAGCAAATGCAAACTTTAAACCAGAGGCAGGCAAGAAATACATTCACATTTTTTTCATTGGTGTGTGTGAGAGCAACGCAAAAATTTCTGTCTTTTCCAGTAGCAACGACTGCGACGCGAACACGTAACGCAGCGGAGCTTTAACAGTTTATACCGTGTGTGAGGAAGCAGCGCTGCTGTGAGATTTTTCGTATGCACGCCAGATAGCAAGCTGCCGGCCCCTGCTTTAAACGCATTTATCTCGAAACCACGTTTATCAAACTGGCGACCGTGATACTTCCAGTTACACTGAACCGATTTTGATGAAAATAAATGCAATCGACGCAGAATTGTCACCATTTTGTTTCGAACCTCAATCGTAATTTAAAAAAAAAATTTTAATATTTTATTTTTACACCAAAAAAAGGGCCGAAAATCGATTTATTTTTTCAATGACCAAAAAAATCACAAAAGTTTTTTCTAGTTTCAGACCTGAATGACATCTATACTGATTATAATCCTGCTTTTACTTTTCATTTCAAACAACCTGGAGAAGAGAAATCGTGGCCGCCAGCACTATACCTTTTTTTGGACACCCCACTTTGACGGCCGAGAACTTTTTTAGCAGCCCTCTTATCGAAGCAGAAAAATTTTTTTGTTTACTTTGATCTATTTCGAACAAAAAAAAACAGAATTGGAAAACTCTGCATTTTGAAATAAGATTTTTATAAAAGAGGTTCAAAAGCAGCCCCCTTTAAAGGCTATATTTCGATTTTAAATCTATTTCGGTTTTCGGTTTCGATAAGGTACCCGGTTTTTTATTTCGGTATACCGGTACGAACCGGTACAGATATTCACATTGCGACAAATGCTGGAGAAAACCCATGAGACAGATACTAACACCCACCATCTTTTTGTTGATTATACAGCCTCCTTTGACACCGATAAGGTCAAAGTTCTTTGAAGCTCTGTGAACTTTTGGTATACCAGCAAAGTACGTTCGACTTAGCATGATGACTTTGGGAAGCAGACAAAGCTCCGTCAAAATAGGAAAGAACCTCTCCGAGCCATTCGATACCAAAAGAGGTTTTAGGCAGTGTGGCACCTTATCGTGTTACTTCATTAATCAGCTGATGGAGTATATTCTGCGCCAGTGCCCAAATGATAACAGATCGGTCATCATCTTTTTCAAAGATATAATGCTAATTGCATATGCCGATGATATTGATAGGTACTATCGGCACAAACGAAGCAGGGCGGTAAGCAGGGCGCATGATACAATTATTTAAGGTACGGCGTACATTCAACAATGTGGACTGACAGCTTTTGCTAAGTGAGCCTGTGCTCACAAAATACACACAAAAACCCAGCCAGACTGAAAAAATGTGGACTGAACTAAGAGCACAGTGACTTATCCGCCATACCTTATATAGTTTTATCATGGAAGGGCGTAATCAGAGATGGAAACGCTGTCAAAACTCTGCATTCATTATTAACGAAGCAGTGATTCATCAGTAGACAGCGGACTTTGCATATTTTTAAACTGATTTTTATCCTAGTAGGCCAAAGTTAATGTGCACATCATTATATGTTGTGCTGACTCCTTTCGAATATAAAATTCTAAAAAATTCGCTATTAATTTCAAAATGGCTTAAATTATTATTTCATAAGCTGCACTGTCAGCAAAAGACAATATGCAGTGAACAAACTGACAAAAATTTGTTAAAAACACATTTGCCCTAGTCTACTAGGATTAAAATCGGTTCGAAAATATGCAAAATCCGCTGTCTATTGATCATTTAAGCATAAATATTTGTAAAAAGAGTAATACAAAATTTTTTTGCTTAGGAATTAGCATTACGTTATACATTGGGTCATAGAATATGCCACATACAGCATTGTTTCCATTTTCACTTTCGCAAAAAGTTTTGCGATTTCGGAGCAAATCTTGTCCAAAAACCGGTTTGAAATCGCAAAAGTTTTGTGAAAGTGAAAATGGGAGCATGGCTGTTAGAAAAGCATTATTCTTAAAAAGGAATTTCTCACGTTTTTCTATTTTCTGAACGAGCGAATTCGCTAGAAAAGGACGTATTTTAAGATATTTGCAGTGTATCCAAGTGGAATAAAAATCACCCAAAACAAGATTTTTGGCTTGAAGTTTGGCTGTGGTCACCTCAGCAGGTTCTTATATGCGTACTATTTCGCAAACTGAATCCCACACTGCCGATGTAGAAGAAAGTCGCTATCTGTATCCGAAAAATTGAATAAATTATGAAGATGCCTTCTGCCAGACTTTGTTCGATTTCCTAGAAAAGTTACAAGAAAATTTTACATCGTGTAAATTACGTCTTATACTTCCTTTTTCCTGTTACAAACATCTGACCAAAATTAGGATTTGCTCTGCAAAGGTACAAAAACCGAAACCGTACCGGTACCAACGTTTCGGTTTGGTTCCGGTTCTATCGGTTCCAACGATAACGGTAAACGGTACTCGGTTCTCAAAAAAAAAAAATTTGTATCGGGTCCGGTACGTAATTTGAGACGACTTATTTTGGTTAACGGTTCCGGTACTGGAATTAATCCCTGATTTAAACCTTTCAAGCGAATAGCACATTCCTTGTCATAAACGATTAAGGATATATTGAAGATTTTAATTTGTTGTTAGACGCTTCCAAACCTTTGGTAGGTCATTTTAAGCACTCGGAGCTGAATGAAATGCTTTCAAAATCTCTTTAACAGCATGTTTAACTCCATATTTATTCTGCCTACTAAAGTTGAAGCAATACAGATTGAGAGAAATGATGTAAAAAGATTCTCAAACATAGACTAAAATTTTTTACAAATTGACAACTTTTTATTGCCAGTGTTTGAAAGTGTTTTGCCAGTGCTCTGAAAATCTGTTTAGTGCAGACAGATCTGTCGAAAGGGGATTCCGGGCCCGGGGGGTTTTTCTCATGATGTACATAGTTTATTTAATTTTTCAAAAAAATATGGAGGAAACACTCTATATTTTCGAAAACTATGATTTCTTTAAAAAAAAAGATTTAACTTCAAAAAATTCACAGAAAAATGCACACCTGTCTAAAGTTGAATTAAGATAAAGCACGACATAAATAATGAGAGTATCATTACACAAATCATTTAGCCACTTCTAAGAAAGGAATGCAGTTTGATGACAGAAGTAATAAGAGGTCGGTGGGCAATCGCTGGCGATCTTCTGAATCACGTTTTAAAATGTTTGATAAGACTTCCTTAAAGGCTAAATCTGTCGTCGCTTAGGATCAATTCGGTCTATGAGTGGTTAAATGAGTGGTTGCCATTGTAATGGATCCATCGGTGAAGCTTAATTTAACCAAAAGGTGGATAAAGCTTATTCTAAAAAATCAATTAAAATTCCCAAATATACAAACATCCAACATTTGCTTTAAGGTTTCCGGTTTGGGTTAGCATTTTCGAAAGGACGCTGGTTCGGTTGGCGGTTCGGTTAATCAGCTTGAACTAGCGGTTCGGTTACGGTAATGTTGTATTTGGTTCGGTTCAGAACTGGTTCTATCTACCTACAACTCAGAAACTATAAGGCCTAGAGCAGGCCAAAGAGCAAAAGGCTGGGCATGGCTGACCTAGAGCAACAAAAAATTAGTTGTGTAGTTTCAATACCTACATCCGCACAGTACTAAATAGCTTTTTGAAAACTCACATTTTTCACTATTTTTGCAAATAAAAAAAGCTTTCTCCAAATGCTCAAATTTTATTTCTATTTTATTCCGACTATGATGGTTCTTGTAACTATGTTGCAAAAGAAAGAAGCCAAATCCATCTAGACAAGTCATTCAAGACAAGTTTTCCAAGCTGAACCCGAATCTGCTTTAACAAATTCCATATCTCTAATGGATTAGATGTAAATTTTAAATTTAAATATAGAAAATGGCTAGTATTAACATTTACAAGACTTTACATAAAATCTTAGACAAATTTAAGAACAAAATATTTTCGAATTAGTCTGAAATTCGCTAGGTAAGCCCCACAAAAAGATTGCGTCATAGAAGTAGGAAGTTTGCGCTCCTGAGTGAATTATTTACACAAAATGCTTTTATGTCCTTTATTTGAAAAATGTCATATTCTGGTACATTACTTTTTGCTCTTGTCTTTATCTTTGATCGTATACTTGTCATACGATTTGGTGGGATCATATGGTTCCCAGCGGCTAGCGGGAAATATATGTTTATTACGCTCGTACCAGGAACGAAGTAACACCTTGCCCGCATGAGATTCCTCCTTTTCGACAGAGGCATCACTTATCATGCGCACATCGTCGTGCACATCAAATTGGAACAGAGGGCCCGATTTGCCGCGGGCCTTGGTCACAATGAAATCGTAAAAAGAATAGTGGTGGGGCAGTATTAAATCTTCCTTGACATACATAAGTTGATCGGCCATGACGGTCTTTAGCTCGATGAATTCTTTCCGCAAGAGTTCTAGGCATTTCTGCAGAAACTGATAGATGGAATTGCCCTTCTTCATGAGAACATTGCGTCGATGGCCAGAACCGTCCCAGTAACTGAAAGTGATGGAGATATCCTCGTCCTTAAGCTCGGCCTGTTGCATGACCCACTCCTGCCGCAGTTGCTCACGCAGTCGATTCTCTTGCTCTTCGCGTTCCCGGTCCGGCAAAAACGAAGTGTCCACGTCGGGATTTTTGCAGATTTTCTTTTTTTTGATAGGCACGGCCTCTGTCCATTTGGTAACCAGGGGTTTTTCATCCTCCTTCTCGTCCCCATCGCTGGCCTTCTCCTCATCGCCGTCCTCGTCATCATCCAAATTAAACGATAAGGCTTGAATCTGCCGCTTCTGTTTGTTCTTTTCAGCCTGTATTGCCTCCAAGGCGCGCTGTTTCTCGCGGTCCTTCTCGTCTTTCTTCTGGGCCAGCTTCTTTTCACGCTCACGCACTATATCCTCCTGCTTGGCCTTCATCTCGTCCAGCGTGACCAAGCCAATGGTCGACGACTTGAGCTGCTGTTCCACCGCATCGTAGTGGGTTGCAAACTTATTCTCAATTTTGTCCAGTTTCAGTTCTTCCTCGATTTTCTTCTTTCGGAACTCAATTTCCTGCTGCTGGATCTCGCGCTTCTTCATAAGCTGGGCAGCGCGCCCAGCCTCACTGGCAGCACCTTTATAGTGGGCCATATTCTGCTTACGGAATACGAAAATTTAAATCAAGAAACAATTTCACTGGCAAACACAAATAAAATAAACAATTGTGGACCAGTCAGCTGCTGCTGAAAATAGTGTGACCCTTACCTAAAAGCGATTAAATACCGCTGTTTCCAGTGAACTAGTTCGTGAATACATTTCCGCCGCAACAAGGTCGCAAGTAGTATTTAAAAAAGAAGCGACTGGGTAAGGAAAAGATTGTACTAAAAATCAGTCTAATTCCACTGAGCAACTTATAGCATCTAACATCTAAAAGCAAAATGTTCCAATACCACATTGTTTATAAAAATAAAGTATAAAATAAAGTAATGTCGGAGATATTTGTCATGCATTTATGAAACCACTCAAAATAGTCTCGCATTGAAGTTGGCATGCACAGGCCCCCTCTTCAAAAAAAAAAAAATTTTTTTTTTTATTTTTTTTTTTTAGGAGAAGCACCGCTTCTACCAATGTCCTCCTAAATGTTAAATAAATGCCATGCCAATATATCTCTGGCAATAAGGCAAAACAGCACAAGTATGTTTTGTTTTATACTCTGTACCAAAGGTACATGAACGAATAATTTCGAACTAGGTTTCGAAAACAGCTGGCTGGCTCGGCCCGCGTACGTGTTTGTTTATCGTCAGCAGACAGAGTTGTCATCATCTCCCTAATTTAAATTTATAAAGCTCTTATTTACTCTTTAAATCCATTTAATTTTACTTAAACCAGTATTTAAATAATTTTCATTTGAATATGTCATATCAAATATGGTTAAACATAGGTAAGTGAAATAGAAAAAGTGCAGTCCGATTAAATAAATTCATATGCTGCAACTCCTAGCAGCACGCCGATTGAAGGTCTGGCAATCGACTAAAAAGTAAAGTGGTAATTCAGAACAGCTCGGTTTGGTCACGGCCGCTCGGTTTTGTTTTTCATGCAATATTTTATAGAAGTTTATAAAAAAAATTCTGTAAAATTATATTTAAACTTAAAACAGTTTAAATAATGATGTTAAACGGTCTTAAAAATGTTCAACTAATTTCTAATTTTTAGTTTATCATATTGTGGAAGTAGTTTAATGCTTTAATTTGCAATTACTTTTAATTCCGCTGACTCCGCAGCGCACGTTTTGAAAACGACAATTCTTGTCGATTTGCGGAATTCGGAACAGCAATCAACTCGATTTGCGGCAATTCCACTCGTTTTCGGAATTCGGAACAGGCCCGATAATGTTTATTAACTCAAACTAGGCAGTTCGATCATTACAATAACTTAAGTAATGAATATTATGAATAAGTTTACCATTATCAAAGTATTTATAAATCGAAAGTCAAACTCTTCTTTTTTGTTCAAGCGAACGAAGGTTCGAACCAAAACCTTGGGTTCAAGGGTTTCAGGAACCAGTCCGCGAACCGAACCTTGGACTTTACAATGGGTTCGAGCTCCTGGACCGAACCTCCTGCAGAATTTAAGAGGTTTGCAGCCTTTATTTCCATTAACAATTATCTATTTGAAGCAGATAATTGATTGTGAACTATGGCCGTTTTACAGTCACATGCTTTACTTTTAACTAGTCTACACTGTTCGTTCACTCAGGTTGTCTGACTAGTTATAGGTGAACTAAATAGATGAGGTTAAAGGCATGATTAATATATATAAATACAGCATACTTTGAGGGCTCAAGAGATCAAGATTTTTTATTTAAGCATTAACGTAGTAACTGACGACACTGCAACATGGATTTGAACCAAAACCAGTTCCATTGAACTAGTTCCACGTCAAACTACTCAGCACTACGCAATATTAATCAATGAAGCGGGCAGAGTAGATCGGACGCCAAGCTTTAAATAACTATGTAGACGGCTAAAAACAATAATTTGAGTTTAGGCTCCGCAGCGTTTGGACGTGACCCGCATCGAGAGCAACTGCTGTAAGGTGTCGAGAAGTTTATTGGGCGTATGCGAGTATAGGACAATATAATAATACAATTTTCTAATCAACAACATTAATACTGTGTGTGTACGTGTGTGTAAGAGAGAGAGACGATCCCTTAAAGCCGCTGAGCAAATTCGTGGGCGGTTGCAATTGGTGGTGAGGGTGAACTGTGGCAATCAAATCAAAACTTATGCCAAATTTGGACAACGTAAGCAAATGGCCGAATTAAAAAAAAAAAACAAAACAAAAACTAAAGGTTGCAATGCGAAACCTAAAACCAGCCAACAACTGCAAAGTGAGCGGATTTGTGTTAAAAACTTGTTTATTTGATTTGCACTCTAACACGCACAATGGACACCCGTGCTCCGTCTTACCTACCTGCCAACTGCCTATTGTTAATGATAGCAGCTGAGTACAGTGGAACTTGCTCGACGGTGCTTGGATTAGTCAGAAATTGTTAAGCCCGGATTTTGATTCATTCGACTTTTGTGAGCGGATTGTGGAAAAGGGTGTGGTTCACTTCAAATATTTAATCCACAAATTTGTAGACCGTTTTTGGTGTCTTTCAGAATTTAACTTACTTACCACGCCTTTTGATCGATCAGTACGGTTTTAAGAATTTTCCGTTCTTTCGTTTGCAAACTTCATATTATGGTACTTCATAGTGTAAGGTGCTTTCGTTAAGTTTGCAATCCCTATGCTCAAGTGAAATGTTGTCTTAAAAAACCATTCCGATAAATGAACCTTAGATTTTATAAAGGGTTATTTTATCTTCTCCGATTTTATATATTACTTATACGCCAACTGAACATTAATCTTAACTGATTACAATAACTCTAACCTAAATTATGATTTACATATGGGCGTTTCCACAGAAAGGTCAGAGACAATAACTTAAAAACACTTTTCGAACATATTTTTATAGGAAAACAATTAAATTAAACAAGTTAAGCCAACTCATTTATCTCCATTATTATCAAATGCAAAGTCGAGCAATAACCATTTTTTTATTTTTTTTTGTTCTTTTGTATATTTTTTTTTTTTCTAAAAAAGTTCCTATAGATTTCATTAAATTTTGCTCTATAAAATCATTTTAAGGGTACAAAGAGTAATTAAAGTTTGCATGAGAAACGATAACAAACTATGTGATTGCAATTAACAGTGAGTTTTTTCTTTGAATTAAAAAGAAGTCACAAAAATAAACAATTTTTATAATTTTTTTTACCACAAACCCTGGACCCTCATAGGAACATTCGATTTGATAATGCTAGACCGAATTTTAATAAAATTATCATAATAGACACCCACGTTGTCATGCGATAGGACTAAACTCCAATCAACAATAAAAGTATAGAAATAAATAGCTAACAAAGAAAGGCATATAATGGGAATCACAATTTGAGATATTCCCGATGTTGTGTGCTTCGTGTGACTGTCAAACACGGGCTTACTGTCTTACCAGATGGTAGTTGACAGGAAATGTGACATTTAAAGTGTATACGAGGGAAATTTAAAAGAAAGTTTCTTCCATGTTTTATTAGATTGAAACTGAGCAAAGTCAGTACATATTTATTTTTTTCATCTCTCAGGCTTCACTGTGAATGCAATTGGCCATTCCTCAATTGCATGCTTTGGCTTTGCTGCTGACTATTTCGGTTTATACAAGAATGTGTTACTTTTTTTGTGTTTTGACTTGCTCAGCAGATTACTGCTTTAATATTCGGTTCGGGCATATTCTGTTAATAAAACTCGATAAGATTGCGCTGGCAAAATCGGGTAATGCCAGGTGGAAGGGCGGGTAGAATTAACAGCAACCTGCTGCTGTGTGTTTGCTTGTGTACGCTGAAATTAATCATGCAATTGTTTATTATTTAATTGAGTTGACCTGACTGTCTTTTGTTTCCCTCTCTTCTTTGCTTACAGAGTTTGTTTGTGAGAGCTTTGACCTGACTGCAGCATCAAAATGAGATATTTTGGCGGAATTGAGGGGTATGTTTTATCTATTTTATTAACAACTTAACAACAACATTTCTTTGGCTGCACAAACTTAATTCAATTCGATTTTATGAACTTAACCAGTTTCGTTTCCGGAATCCTTTTATTCTTCGTTATCACTTCCTGGCCATTCATAAACGGTCTCAAGACTTTGGGTATCTCAATGGCGTCGTCCTTTTGATATGACTCTATTAAAGCAATCAGTAGACGAGGTATTGCCGTTGCTGTTCCATTAATGGTATGAGCCGTGATTAACCGTTCATTCTTCGCCCCTTGATATTTAATATCCAGCCGCTTGGCCTGATAATCTGTACAATTGCTGCAGCTGGAAATTTCACCCCACATCTGCCGACCTGGCATCCAGGCTTCAATGTCGTACTTCTGATATGCCGGCGCTCCCAGCTCACAAGGTGGCATATCGAGCAGTCGATAATTAATGCCCAAATCCTTAAAAAGTGTCAGCTCAATATTCTTGAATTCCTCCAACTCAGCCTCGGATTGTTCGGGAGTGCAAATGGCGAACATTTCCACCTTGGTGAACTGATGCACTCTGTAGATACCCTTCTCCTCCTGCAATCCTGAAGTCTCGGCGCGAAAGCAACGACTCACAGCGGTTACTTTCAGGGGCAATTGCTGCTCGGCCAGCAATTTGCCAGCAAAATACCCAGCCAAGGCCATTTCCGAGGTGCCCGACAGGCATTCTCCCGTATCCAGTTTATAAACTTGGGTCCTTTCGCCTTCCGTACGCATGCCACAGGACTCGATCACCTCTCGCGGCAGAATGTCCGGCACGGAAATCAGCTTAAAGCCATGCCTGGAGACTGACTGCAGAGCATACTGAATGATGGCCTGCTCCAGCATGGCCAGTTGGCCTGTCAAGTAGTAGCTCTTGTGCCCCGTATAGTTGCCCAGATGATCCATGCGAAACAGATTAAGAGAGCGTGCCAGCTCCGAAAACTCCCTGGAGACGGGCAACTGACGGTGCTCATACCGAGCCAGTTCCCGCGGCTCATTCCCATAGCCGAGCAGACGCGGATGTGTAGCATTGGGCAATTGGTTTAGTTCCAACTGCAGTTGTTGTGGCTGGTCGCCTGCCTTAAGCAATGAGCGTATGAGGGGTATATTATTTTTGTGCTGCCTCAACTCCACGTTCTTCTCCAGCTCGTCCAGCTGGGCACTGGTAATTGCCGGTTCCGTACCGTCATGTGCCTCAGTGATTGTTGTTGTTGCTGCTGTTGACCTTTGCCGGCATAGCAGCAGCCCCAAACGCCTGTGCACATTTGTCAACAATTTCATTTCAATTAATATAGCAGTTTGAACGGCCTTAATTAGAGCAGGCGTGGGTGTTAGGCACGCACTTTACTGATGTTTATATGAATTAAATGTTATTAAACAACAAAAAATGAACTAAAAAAACATCTGGGCACTCTTTGTAGCGTTGCCACTTTTTTGTTACTGCATTACGTCACTCGTTACGTTACTTATGTTTGAATTGCACACGGCAGTTATTTTTATGACCGCAATATATTAAACGCTTGCTTAATAATACTTCTAGACGATAACAACAATAGCATATGCTGATTTTCCCACAGTGGTTTAAATCAATTGAGCTCGCCATGCGCTGCATTTCCCCCAGCCGGCATTATAGCGTCAATTGTTGTACAGCGGTCAACAAAAGTATTTGTCTTGCACAGTTTGGGCTAGTTAAAGATTACAAATTTTACAAACCCCAAAACCACTTTTTTATAAATTTTCCAAATCCAATTTAATTTTATTGAAGTCACGGAACTTATATTATTGTTGACCTCAAAATGTTTCTTTATACCTGTCGTATTACTAAGGGGGATCCATTTCGAGGTGTTTTTTTTTAATTTGAAATAAAACACTTTAAATGGAATTGGGTGTCGAAATCTGTATTATTACACAAAAAAACATTCTCTGACACTTTTCAAAAAATATTTCATTCAAAAGGTGAAGGTGGTCCCTTCGGAAGGTCCCATTTTCGATCACTCTTTCCAGCATTTCTACCAGTATCTCGCGAATTAAGGGTTTACATACAGTTATATTAATGTTATTTGAAAAAAGGTTTTTTTATTTTATTTTCTAAGTACACACTCAGAAAATTTCAAGTCAATTTGGCAATTATTTTCGAAGATGCACGCATTATTGTAAAGACGCGTCAGGTAAATTTACAGTGCAGTTCAAATTTTAAAAGCATTTTTTTTGAAATAGTGTTTTCGAATTCGGCGTGCACGATTTCTCGAAAACGGCTGAGCCGATTGGTTTCAAATTTTGACACAAGCTTATAAAATGTATTGGAAAGAAATTAAACGAGGCGTTTTCCTCGCCGATAAATATTTTTTTTTGTTATGAGCCATTTAAGATCAAAATTTTGGCGAAAAACTGATTTTTTTTTTTGAGAAGCTGCCATTTTGTCAAAAAACTTTTTTGATAATCCCTTTTGCTTAAGTTTTACATTTAACACTTCTTTAGCTCTTTAGCGAAATCACGTTGGTTTTTTAATTTTGGATGATCCATTCCAGAGATTTTGTGGAGCCCCTGGAGATCAGCTATAGCAGCTTTCCCAATTATAATTTTTACAAATCCAAACTTAAAACATAGTTAAAAGTTCCCTGAATATGTGTAAAGTAAAATTAGCTTGTCAAGATGACACAGCCCCAAAGGGCCAAAGCCGAGCCTCTCTCAAGGAAAATTAGCTTGTCAAGTATGTACTATCAGCATCAACAGCCGAGATCTGAACCGATTTAGCCCTGTGCCGTCTGTCCGTCCGTCTGTCTGTCTAGTCTGTCAGTATTTTTAAAAACGCGAATTTGGGGGGGATCTATAGCATTGTCACGTTATCGCTGCAGCACCGGTGCTTGCTAAAAACAAAAAGTCCGTTTTCATATGCGGTAAGCGTTTGATATTGACGATTCTGGGTCTTTTGCCCAAAAACAAACCCTACAAAAAAGTACAATTATAAGAACTTATGCATATACATTTGTGTGCATTATTTGGCGAAGCTGCGCTTATACAGTATTATTTAAATTCGGTATTTTAAGAGCTCGAGAAAGAAAATACCGCAAAGATCAAGCTCAGCATACTTGTGTACATAGAATTTAGAAACTACAATTCAATTTGAAAATCCGTGCACTTTTGGAAGTCATGGAATCAGAAAAATAATTATTGTCAAACAATAGAAAATATAAAATCAAATGAAATAGACCTGTCGTTCTCCACAAAATTAACATCAAACATGTCTTTGATTTAACCAATTCGCCTAACTTTTTCGAAAATGCAGAAAATAGATGAAAAACGTCTTAACAATATATACAAAATCTCATGATTCACGCACATAATTTCGCTTCAGAAACGATTCGTGTACGGTTTAAGGAGGCGCCACAGATGATCACGCACGATAAAAATGTAAAAGATTTGATTTAATACAATACAAAGTAGATTTATTTATTAAGTTTGAAGTATAAACACTTAAAAAATGTTTACTTCAAAATATACGTTTCTCAATATTCTCGCGTAATAACAATGTTCGCCTTTTTTCTAACAACCTGCTAGCCGCAGGAAAACGCGCCAACTTGTTGCTGATCTTGATGAAATGATTAGCACTTTTGTGAAAAGCATTCTTATATTTTTCTAAAAGAACCAAATCGGTTTTCTACAGGATGCAATTTTAAATTTAATCACTTACACAATCTTTATAAGATTTCAGTTGCTTGTAGGATGAGTCTTAAAACTCTTAAAACTGATCGTAAGATTGCTACCTTAAACAAAGTATCCTTCTGCTTTTCATAAGAAAGAAATCAAAGTTTTTAGTTTTCTGGACTTAAAAACAGTTCAACGTAATGCAATAAATGTGGTTCTTACCGATTCTTAACTAATTTTTGTGTAGCGTTTTTAATCTGTATTTTACGAAAACATTCTATTGACTGGTTCTGTATCAGAACTTGACCGGGCTGAAAATTCCTTAAATGGCTTCAAAAATTCTATATAATCCTTTTCAAATTCAAAGTCAATCTCTGCTATCTTAATTAAGAGATTCTTTTCAATCAAAATTTTTTGAATTTCATTTGAAATGATATGTACTTTTAAGCAGATTTCAGAAGAGTACGAAGTGTATGAGCTAGTGAAGTAAATGAGTTAAATTGGACTGCATGACTTATATTTTTGCTGTTTGTCTTTGATTCACTCAGGAAACACCACGGATCACTTATAATCACGCAAGAATCTCTGTGTTTGCCAAACCTAGTCGCTAATTTGTGCTCGTAAGTCGAACCTCGAACTAGCGTCTGTTTGAAAATTCATCTAACTAACGCCATTCGGCGTTAGATCAAATCTTTATGAACTCATTTGCAAAACTAAACTCAAGCTTATCTTAAAATTCGCGGAATTTTAAGGTGGTGCAACCTAAAGACCTATAGTGTTCTCCGGTTTCAACTTCAATGCATAATTTATGCATCTTTTTACTTTTCATCCGCGAACTGTTTCCGCCGACCCTATTTCGTATGTGAATCTTGCGTTTTCAGGGGGACGAAGAATTGTTTTGGGAAGCACTGTACTGTATGTACCCCTACAAATAGAAATTTCTTCTCACCCGCATTTTCCATGCATTTTCGTGGAAATTCTAGTCTCTTTTGATATCTGTAAACACGGTCATTATCGAATCCAATTGCTGCCACTTAACGCGCCCGCAAGTCAAATATAGAACGTAGGGATCTTCAATTCCAATTTGTCGCCAATTTAATTTGATTTAGTCGCAGTCATGACCCCGGGTGTCCACACCTATTGTGTAATAATATCAACAAATCGACAGCAACATCAGACGGAAGTTTACTGATTTCTCGTCTTATTTCCAGAGGAGCAACGCACTCCCGGTTGGTGATCTGTGATGAGAGTGGTCAGTCGGTAGGCTCCACAAGTGGACTGGGTACCAATCATTGGGGAATTGGCATACCGGAATGTGCACGTCGCATTGCTGATATGGTTGAGCGGGCCAAGGAGGAGGCCCATATATGCAAAGACACGCCCTTGACCAGTTTGGGGCTCAGTTTAAGTGGTTGCGAGCAGGTGAGTTATGGTAGCCCATTTTTGTCGTTAAGCATTATTTAGATTATTTCGCCCACAGGAAGCCACCAATCGGGAGCTGGAGCAGGAGCTACGCAACACCTTCCCCAATCTGGCTGAGAGCTATGCCGTTTCCAGCGATACCATGGGCAGCATGTTTACGGCTTCTGCAATTGGGGGCATGGTTCTTATATCAGGCACTGGTTCCAATTGTTTGCTACGTAATCCCGACGGCTCAACCTCCAATTGCGGCGGCTGGGGCAATTTCCTCGGGGACGAGGGCAGTGGTGAGTGGCGAGGTTGATGTTATCAACTAATTCAATGCTGAGATTAGCGTTGATGATCATTTGCCATGGACTTTGTCATAAATCATATGCTTGTTATTTTCTATCTCATTCAATAGCCTGGTTTATCTCCTATCGTGCCGTCAAATTGGTATTCGATGACATGGACAATTTTAAAAAGTCCCCGGCTCCTGTGGAAAAGACTTGGTCGCTGATCAAAGAACACTTCAACATTGAGACGCGCTATGACATGCTGACCCATTGCTATGCCAAATTCGATAAACCATTTTTTGCCAATCTTTGCAAGAAACTGGCTCAAAGTGCCGAAGGTGGGGACCAGTTAGCACTGGGACTGTTCCGAGAAGCTGGTGCTCACTTGGCACGCATGATTATGGCTTTGCTGCCCGACGTACATGCGGATCTAGTTAAATCCGGGGAACTAAATGTAGTGTGTGTCGGTTCCGTGTGGACCAGTTGGAATCTGCTGCAAGAGGCTTTCATCAAAGAACTGTCCAAGCGGAGTATCGACTACAATCTTAATTTGGTGAGCATCACCAAAAGCAGTGCCTATGGAGCGTGCTATTTGGGCGCCGACAGTGTCAAGTATGATTTGCCTCGAAACTATGCGGATAATTTTACAGTGCTGCACACAGTCGAGGGCAAGGCGTCTACGACGAGCAACGGAGTGTCAAAGGACGAGGCTACGTGTGCTTGCTAACTGCAATAGTTTTAAGTATATCAGAAATGTGCAGGTGGTTAGGTAAAAAATCATTCAAATTACATCCAAAATAAATTTCGAATGAATACATATCCCATACGCAACAGCCTTAGCGGTTCAGTAGATCCAGCAGCAGTCGTATGTGCCACGGGTTACATTTCTAACCATAAAAACTAGGTCTTTAGAATATGTGAGACATGCGTCTGTTGCTAGATCTTACTGTACTTTAACCCTCAAGTGCTGCATATTTCATATCGCCCGCCAGCTTCTAGAAACTGACTCGACGCAGCCAATTATAATTCCAATGGTAATTTATGAACAGGAAATAGAAAAATTTAAGTACAATATAAAACTTGTAGTCCGATGTCTTTATTGTCAATTTAAAAAGAATTAAAATTTTGAAACAAAATTCGCAAACTGCCTGACCGAAATTAATTGACGGGCACACTGAGTACATTTTACAGGAACGCATGTAATTTGAAGATGATTTCAAATGGAAATTTTCGCTGGTTACGCCTAATCATGCTTTGGTATTACCGATTCAGCCGCTGAATCAATGGCAATTGTGTCATATGCGAAGAAAATGGGAAATTCAGCATCATCAAGTTGGTAAACAAAAAATTCCTTCGTATTTAAAAAGTAATTTTCAGTCCCCATTGAACAACAAAGATTTAGTTACACGATTGCCGGTCTTTCGGCTGTCCTAACAACGGAGCTTAAAATAGCACTAAGGAATTTTGCATTCTTGCAGTTCTCAAGTCATTATTCTCCGCAAAGCTGATATACTCGTATGAAGGTATTTGCAAATGGCCTGATGGTGTGAGAGCTTTGATCATATTCGGGGTGTCACGGAAATCTCTAGTGGTTTTTGTGTAAACGCTTGTATTTCAAACTAAAACTGCTTGCATTTATATGTGAAGTGCATCCAAAATGCTAGGCTACTGGATTACATGACTAAAGTTGAGCGAATTGAAACCGTCACTATCTGATCTAGCAACCGAAGATTTACTTGTCACTTTACCTCAGAGAAAGAAGTATTTGTGCATAAATGTGTCTATCTTTTCAAAAATAACGTTAAATAAGTTGTTGGTAACCAAAAAAGTGTCGCAACCTTATCGCTTTACAAGTAAGTGCTGCAGTAAGTACCTACGGTTGGGTACGGACAGGAGTAGCCTTTTTTTAAAGCAGCGTCCGTTATAAAGTGAACGCAGTTTATTACAGTGTACAGTTTTCGGTATTTACTCCACTACTTAGATGAGAAGCGAAGAGGGCGATTGGCCATGACCAACAAAAAATAAGCACTGCAATGCAATGCTGGTTGGTTGGTCTGCGAGTACTTATGGTTACTACCAAGTATCGAACTTAACACCCATGTACTAGTGCAGCAGTTGTCAGATCTTAGATATCTATAATTTTTGCTTAACAGAACCGAAACTTTAGGGTCGGAACAGTTTCTGTTTCAGCTATTTATGCACAAGTATTTGAAACTTTCAACTTGAAAGTTAAGGTACGAGCAATTTACGTACAGAACTAAGAGTGACAGGAGCAGTTTGACCAAAAGTGGCTAATTTGGCTGTTTAAAATGGCTATAACAGATAGAAAAGGGACTATGAACATGGTTAGTTGGGTAAAGGTTGTATATTTCATGTTATTTTTTTCAAAGCAAGTAAACTCAGTCAAATTGCTCAGTTGTTCAGTGGTTTAATTGTTCAGTTCTTCACTGCATGTCACCTATCACGATTAGCGATCATTTGAACTAATTTGATCCCTCCTCTAAAATGGTTGTGCTTTTTAATTAGAAAATTTTATGAAAAAAACAGATCATAAGCCCCTAAGCCAAGCTAAAGTGTTTCTATTTATGTTAAGTATTGTAAACAATTGTGATTTTTGTAGAAGTGAATATTGAGCTTTAGTAAACTAGACTCACTGAACACAAAAGAACAATTAAAGAACATGTTCACTTGATCAGTTAAGTGAACAACCCAATTTTGGTCAGACACTCACAAACAACCCAACACCATTGGGCAATGTTATTCGACTCTGTTGCCTGTTTCATAGGGGTAATTTTCAAAATATTTTTGTAGGTGTGACTAGTGCATTAAGTTAGGGTAATTAAAGGGTGACTTTTTAGCAGCCTTCGTTTGTTTTGTTTAAAAAAAATACATAAAACTCAGAAAAATGTATGAAATCTTTATTTGAGTCCATAGAACGATCTATATAATATAATGTTTAAAGATTATTTCATGTAAATGTTGACCGCAGCTGCGACTCAAATGGTTTATACGTGGTATCCAATTTTGACATACTCTCTCCAACATATCGTATGTTACCAATACGAATGTTACGAATAAATTCTTCAGTATTGGCCTCCTGTGCGTCAACTGTGACGGGGTTATCGCTGTAGACATGAGTCTTAACATAGCCCCACAAAAAATCGTCTTAAGGCGCTATATCGAACGATCTAGGCGGCCACTTGTCCGGTCTTTCGTGTGCTGTGTGGCAGGTGGCACCGCCTTGTTGAAACCACATGTCAGCCAACTCCAGCTATTCCGTTTTGAGCAAACAAAAGTTTGTATTCATCGCACGACAGCACTCTCCGTTCACAGTAACGTTCCTGCCTTCGTCATCTTTAAAAAAGGACGGTCAAATGATGCCACCAGCCCATAATCTACGGCAAACAGAGCATTTTTCGGGATGCATTGGCAGTTCTTGCAATGCTTCGTCGCTGAACACAATTATCCATTAAAAAAGTGGTTCTTCATCCAACTTTGCCAGTGCACATTCAACAAAAGTTAGCCGTTATAGTACTAGCTGAAGAGCTCCGTTTTGGTATCCGGATATTGCACAATGTCCTTGAGATGGGCCTGATAGTAGCTGAACACATTTGCACCAGCTGTATTTTACAAAATTTTATACCCAAATCCTTCCGCAAAATGTTCCACTTAGTGGAGCAACATAGGCCCAATTGCTGCGAACAGCGCCAAATCGATAATTCACGGTCATTAACAACACTAGTGGATACCGCTGCGATATTTTCCTTCTTATTTTGGCCTTAATGTAAACTGGTGCGAAATTTAGTCAAAGATTCGACCGCTCGAAGCTGCCCTAACTGACCATAAAATGGAAGAAGTGCACGATGCACTTTCTTAACCGAGCATGAATTGTGATAATTAAGTTCAATAATCTGCAAACGTTGTTCGTTTGTAAGTCGATTCATGGTTAAATTATAGACCAAACAGCTGAGCTGCCAAAACCAGTGTTGCCAAAAAGAAAGGTTCCAAAAAATCACCCTTTAGTATTTAAAACCCAACCATAGAGTAAAATTGCCTTTGTTTTTGTGGGGGGTTTGTTAGAAATACGTATGAAAATTTTATTCGATAAAGTTCATTGTATTTAGTTTAGTGCGTGTAATGTCTATTATTGATAAGGGGAGTTCCGGCAAAAAAAATTGGAATCCCCTGTTATGCTTCCACTATATATATATATATTGTATTATACGTATAAATTGTTTTCGCTTGCTTCTGCTGGTGCTACTTCTATTTTGAAATACTTTTTCTTGCGTTTATTGTATTTAAAGCCAATTCGTTTTGTATTTTGCCATGTTTTGTTCTGTCAATTCTTTGGCTAAATTTGATTTTCAAGTAACAGGGCAAAACAAACATAAAAAAATTAGAAAGCGGGTCAAACAAACATAATGGGGTAGGAATCTTACAATATGTACCATTTTGTTGGGCATAGTTTTATATATAGAGAGATGAATTAAATGTAATGCCATAGTTTGGAATTCATATTATATCTATGTATATAATTGCTTGCATATTAGAATATATAATACCAAAATAAAAGAGAATAAAAACGGAATTGCAATAAAATCGAATTTACCACTTTGCCAAGTACACAAAGTTTGAATATTTTTTTGGGATGTGGGCAATGCACAGAAGAAGTCCTATGCAGCTTCCATCAATTGCGATAAATGGTAACTGTTGTTTAGTATAACTTATTTTTCTACGATTGGCTTAAATGCATCCCTCAGTTGTTCATGCTCTGGCGTAACTTCTGCGGATCTTGATAGTGTGACGACGATGATATTACCGAAGGATGCTGTGGCGGTGGAAAGCAGCGCACATGCTCCACATTTGAACCCTCGCCGTCGCCGCCTTTCAAATATTTGTTGAGAATGGAAAAGATTTGTGAGTTTAATACTTGGAAGCGTCGTATGCGATCCACCATGCGTTTCAATTGCTGTAAGCAGAGAACAAAACTTTAGCTAATCATATCACGAATTTGAATCCTCTCGCACTCACAATGCCCTTGACATCCTCATCCTTGCCATCGACACGCTGCACTCGCAAAATATGATAGCAAAAGTCCAGAGCCTCGAAGCGTCGCTGCTGTCCCAGCAGCACAATCATGACGCAGCCAGCCCAATTGAGGCCCTCGCCAAACAATTCCTCAATTGTGTATTCGGTGCCGCGAACGGGTATGCAATAAACAAACTGCAGCGCGGACCACAAGCGATGGAATTCGGAGCACTCGTCAACATGGATTATTCCATTAGCCGGAGGCGGCCCACACCACACAGGGTCATCCAGATAACTCTTGACACGATTCAGTATGACCTCAAAAATGCTCAATCCGCAGCAGAGGCGCTCGCGTGTCAGTAGATCTCCCTCGCGAGCAATCATGGCTTGCTAGGATCGGATTTCAAAAAATTACAATAAACGCTGTGGATTATCAAATGTCTCTCTGCTCACCTTGGCAGTGCCAATTTTTTCCACATTCGAGACGATTTGCAAGTTGGCAAACTGAGCTTCCAGACGTTTTTGTTTGGCCTCTGGTTTCTCATTTTCTGCAAGGGCCGAGACATTAGTATTTAAGTCTATGGAAACAGTTTAATATCACCTTTGCAAAATGGCCGTGGAAAGATGTTTTGGAAAAGCGCCGCATGCAACAGATCACACACCTCCTCCTGTGACAAGGCCTGCTCAATCAACAGGCAGAAAATGATGCAATTACCAAATTCCCGGAAAGATTGGAAGAGCTCCGTTTTGGTATCCGGATATTGCACAATGTCCGTGAGATGGGCCTGATAGTAGCTGAGCACACCCGGCGAACCATACTCACAGCGCGGCAGCTTGCAAGACTTGGGCATGGCAATCATTAGGGTTTTGGTAAACTGCAGCAGAGAGCCCTGGATCAGTGGTTTGACAATGTCCTTCAGTATAATGTCCATGACCACGGCAATGCCCTGGTAGCCCAGCAAGCGGCACATGGCATGGAAATGCGGTGCACCCACAAAGCCAGTGTATTGTCCGTACTGAGTGGAATAGGCCGCATTCAGCTGCTTGGAGCCCCAAAGATAGTAATGCGACATTTGTGGCGGCTTTTCCCGTTGAATGGGCTGCGACGACGATAGATTGACCTTAGTGCGTATAAAACTAAAGAAGGAGAAATTGGTTATACAATTCCGGACAGATTCGATAAGCTGAATTACCGATTTGTAGCTGCATTATAGCAGTAGTTCACCAAAAAGTCGTAGTTCAATTCCACAAACACATGCAGAGTAATCCGACCGTAGGGCGCCAAGACATTGTGATTAGCCTCCTTGACCATGCCATCAAAATTATCCAAGGCCAGATATTTACTCAACAGCTTGTGACAAATGCGATTCGCCTCTAAAAGGCCCTCGAGTTCCTAAGAGCGAGAGAGAGATAAGAGATACAACTCCAAACAGCTTAGGTATATGAATTTACCACAATGCCCGTGATGTCGTTGCCCTCAAAGCGACTGATGGCCAGTTCAATGCTCTTGTGCATATTGGCATTAATACGTTGGGTGATTAGTTTGTTCAAATCAATAGAACGACCTGGAATACAATGAAATGTACATTACTTTAAGCTACTTTCTTCAACATCGCCGCAAAACATTGACTGTTAGAAAACCCGCTAGTACCTAGTGGTCAAACCACAAGAGAATATACACCTACCCAATAATTGAACGTGTCGTTGCTTCAGCAAAGTCTCATAGCGATTGTTGCGTGGGTACGATTGGAAATTGAAGCCCAGCACCTCACATTCCAGGCGAAAACGTTTGTCCAGGAAAATGCTGCAACAACAGAATTAAATACAAATTTCTACAATCACAAAAGTGCAAAAACCTGGGAAACGACCTAGCGTACGCTGTAGAGCAGTTCGCGTATTGCCTTATCCTCATACTTGGGTTTCCTCGGTGACCCCCAAAATCTGAAAACCGTTAAGTGATCATTTTGCTCACATAACTTCAAAAAACTCACTAATAGACCATCTGATTTTATATAAACATGTTAATTCCGATAGCGATGAGAAGATTCTAGTTTATTATAAGGAATGGTTTCAGAGATCCATTGTATTTTGCATTTTTTTTATATTTCTATTTCTACTTAAACTACCACTGGTTTAAAAAAATCATTCCAAGCAATTTTTCCTTAGAATTGATAATGTTAGCCCATTTAATTCTTCGTTAGACAAATGTTCTTTAGATGAATTCGGTTACCGTATGCCGATGTTATTCGCGAATTTCTGAGCAAACGTCGGCTATCTAGTATTCTTTTTTAATGTGCTTACAAAATTAGAATAGAACTAGGATAGTCCCTTGACAAGTCAACGCTTATTGCATCTTCACTACAGCAAAACTACTCCATTTTATTTAGCTTATGTTCATTGCACATGAACATTATGTTCAGTCATTGGCGGACCAAAGTGCATTGTTAAGAAATAAGTTCATTATTAAGAACTCACGAACTCCACTTTCTATGGCGATGCTCTATCTTCTGCGCCAAGCGGTTTTCCCCAGAAAGAATCGCTTTTTATCCTCTGGAATTAATGCTTTCTTACTTCCTATATCGCTGGAGTAAAGCAATACTTACTGAAAGAATCGCAATTTTTATCTTCAGAGATAGAAAATGTTTGCTGGGCTGTGGCAGGCCAGTAACAATCCGATTGCTTGTAAATCTTTCAAGTCATTTCGCCGTAGCTGACGAATCATTAAATCGCGAAAACGACCAAAGAATGCCATTCAACTAATTGTCGTTGAAGTGCGATATCATGACAGATTTAATGCATTCATGCACACATAACATGATTATAATATTAGTTTACAGTTCTAAAATACTATGGATGATTAATAATAAGGAATATTGTAACCACTTTAACGCGACTGACAAATCATTAAACCGCGAACAAACCAAACATAGTAAAAATGCAAGAAAACTGCCACTTCCGCTTGTACCTAAGAAAAGGAATGCTTATCTATTAGCCCTAGTATTCGGAAACTGTAAATTTTGGTCCAGAAATCGTGAACATATTCGTAATTTTTTTTTTTAGGCATGTGAAAAATATTATTTTAAATTCACACCTAACATTCGGTACTTTCCTGCATACTTTTTATAGGCTATTCACACTGAGCACATTTAATATCTACCATCCAACATCATGAGTCATCAGATTACATCCCTTCTTTGAAAGTTGCTAATGGATTCTGTCGTGTGTTTTACCTCAATCCTACTTTAGCAAGGTCAGTGCCAACATATCCCGACTATTCAAATGTTCTCTAGAAAATCAATTTAGAAAATATTCACTTTAGAAACCAATATTTTTTAAATGTTGGAGAAAAAGTTCAGAGAAAAGACACTTTAGGCAAGCTTTGACATTTTAAAACGCATTTTAATACATATAAAATAGCTTTCCCTGACAAAATGTTTAATATTTTACAGATAAGCTAGCCCTAATAGAATTGGGCTTAAATCCTCTAAAAAACAGAGCTAGTACCCAACGGACCGAACTTCCATGTTACAACAATATTTACGAACAATAAATTAAGGGCGTTCCTTGAACAAAAATAAGTTTTTCATATCATTTTGGATATGCCGCAACTTCAATATTCCGAAAATATGACTTTACGAACAGATTTAAGAGAAAGTCGGGCTTTAAGAATAAAGATATACAGGCCTCTTCCGAATTCCGAACGTTTTCAAAAAGTAAAAACGAAACGAAAACGAGCGTTTTACTATTTGCTGTTCCCAATTCCGAACGATTTGGTTACGTTTCAACTTTTCGAACTCGGTTTCGAAATCAGCTGGCTGGCTGGCCTGCTCACGTGTTTGTGTATATCGTCATCAGCCAGAGTTGTCATCATCTCTATAATTTAAATTTATGAAGCTCTTATATACTCTTTAAATCCACTTGTTTTAACTTAAGCCAGTATTTAAATATTACATTTGCATATGTCATATGAAATATGGTTAAACATAGTTAAGTGAAATAGAAAAAGTGCGATTCGATTAAATAAATTCATATGCAGCAACCCTAGCAGCCGCCGATTGAAGGTCGAAATCGACTAAAAAGTAAAGTGGAATTCAGAACAGCTCGGTTTGGTCGCGGCCGCTCGGTTTTGTTTTTCATGCAATATTTAATAGATGTTAATAGATAAATTATACTTTAACTTTAAACAGTTTAAATAATGATGTTAAACGATCTTAAAAATGTTCAACTAATTTCGAATTTTTAGTTAAAAATTTTGGGGAATTTTTTAATGCTTTAAATAGCAATTAGTTTTGATTCCGCTGACTCTTCAGCACTCGTTTTAAAAACGACAATTCTTGTCGATTTGCTCGATTTGCGGCAATTCCACTCGTTTTCGGAATTCGGAACAGGCCCAATAGTGAAATAAAAGGCGATCCAAGAACATAAATGATTTTCTTAATCTTTTTCGGACTGCCTTACCTTCGAAAGTTTGGAAAATACCTTTCCGCGCAGATTAAAGGGTAAACCGGGATTTAAGGCTTAAGACTTGGCGAAATTAAGGACGATCCTTGAATAGAGAGGCTATTTTAGACATTTTTCGGAATGCCTTACATTCGAAAGTTCGGAGAAAGTAATTTTCCGAACAGATTTAAGCTAAATTCGGTACGATATCCTTGAGTATAGGCTTTACGAGTTGGATCGTGATTTCATTAAATATAGAACAAATTATAACTGAACCACTGAAACGAACCGAAACCGCGGAGCCTTTGGCTTCAAAAACCAAACCATTCCTTATTTCCGATTGCTTTTTATCCCTGTTTATGTCAGCTCAAAAGTTATTCTATAAACACATTAAAAAAAGGAAAGTTAACTGCACGTTTTTCTAACTAAAACCAGTGTTTAAATTGCTTCAGTCGAAGCATGAAAAGTCTCAAAATTTCTACTTTTTCCAGCTTCAACTTTTTCCAACTGTTCAATATGAATTGTTGCTTTTACCCTTGCTTCTGAGAATAATCAGAAGTAGCTGTCGAAGCAAGCACAAAAACTGATTTTGAAAACAAGCAAACAGCACCAACAGTCGTCGCCTAACGATTTAATGTCATTTTCCTTATCGCTGCTTGCGCTCAGCAGAGCAAGTCGGAGCTGCTGCTTAAGTTCAGCGGCGCCAGTCGGAGCACCAGCAAGTGTCCTGCTTTTGCAAGAGCCGACAGCAGCCCCGTCGCTCGTCACTGTTTTTCATTATTTTTCTGCACACTAGTATGTGTATTTGTAAGTGTTTTTTTCAAACACTGACTAAAACTACTTTTCGGACAATTCTTTTCTATGGGAGCTATACAATAAAGATGTCCGACTTCAACCAAACTTAGTGGAATCATGGAAAAGAATAACAAACTAACATGTACGAAGTACTTTTTTTTCGACAATTCTTTCGCTCTGCAGCTATATGCTATAGTCATCCGATTTTGACAAAACTTTGTAGAATTGGGTAAAGGTATATAAAATATGTGTTAAAGACGAATCCACAGAAAACAAAAAAGTTTTTCCCACAAGAACTAGTTTTCCGACCGATCGTTCTTATGGCAGCTATATGGTATAGTCATCCGATTTTGACAAAACTTTGTAGAATTATGCAAAAGCATACCAAATAAATAATTGCCAATTTTAAGGACATTTTTATTGAAACCCAAAAAGTTTTTCCAACCAAATCTACTTTTCAGACCATACTTTTGTATAACAGCTATACTATATGTAAAGTAAGTAAAGTAAAATGGCTTGTCTATCACACTCCCAAAGGGCCAAAGCCGAGCTTCTCTCAATCTCTTGGCTTGTGCGCTTCTAATTTTCGCACAAGAGAAAGGGGCCTTTATAGATGTCCGATTTTGACCAAACTTAGTGGAATCATGGGAAAGCAAAGCAAACTAAGAAATACAAAGTTTCTCACTAAAAGTAGTTTTTCGACCTATTGTTCCTATGACAGCTATATGCTATTGTCATCCGATTCGGTTGGTTCCGACAAATGTGCAGCAAAGTTTGATCAAGATAGCATTAAAACTGATGGAGGAAATAGCATAGAAACAGACGGACATCGGAGATGCTTCCTTCAATGCGTTACAAACATCCGGACATTAGTACCCTCTGCAAGTGTATAAGCCGATGTTTGCTCAGATATACGCGAATAACTTCGGCAAACGTTAACCGATTTCATCTAAACAACATTTGTCTAACGAAGAATTAAATGGTCCAACATAATGAACTCTAAGGAAAAATTTCTTGGAGTAGTTTTGTTAAAACAGTGGTGGTTAGTGAAGACAATTCCATTGGATCTCTGATTCATTTTAATAAGCGAGAATCTTTTCGTCGCTATCGGAACTAACAAGATTATAGAAAATCAGATGATCCATTGGCGAGTTTTTCAAAGTTAATGAGCACTAAACGGAAAAATGCTTTATGCGGCCTGCTCTACAAAGTTCGCCAGGTCATTTCCCAGGTTCTTTCCCACTGTAGCACGGGAATTACACATCTGAGCTCGCTTACCTGCCCGCCAGCTGTTTGTAGTGTGCAAAGATTTGTTCACTTAGCTTGTACACAAACTGATCAAAGCACAGGTTAACCTCGGCCTCTACCTCGTCGTAGAGGAACTGTTTACGGAAGACGGTGAGAGCGTAATGCGCCGAATCGTTGTACAAATCCAAGGGATAGAGTACAAATCTAATCAAAAAAATAGTTTATCATAAAGTTTTAGGTGTTCATTTCTCCGGTACTACTCACTCCATCATCGATGGTTCCTTGGTCTGTAGTATATGATCTGTGAGTATCCACGGCATGGACATCTCAATGGGGAACTGTATACGCTTCTCCATGGTTATCAAATCCTTGCATTCCTCGTTGTGCTGATGCCTCACCAAGCACTTGTTCACCTTCCTGCCCATGGTCATCTCTAGGTAAAACTCGCGATACCAAAGCTGCGAAAGATCGCAACACTTCTGCAACGTGTCGCTAAAGTTGAGCAAGTAGCTCCAATAAAAAGACGTCTTGTGAAACGTGTCGATCTGCGTGAGACAGTTGCCGTCGATGTCCTTGCGCAGGGTGCGCTTTCCGCCGCTCTTGTCAGCAGTTAGCGATTCCAGCATGGTGCGCACCATGTACAGCTGAGTGGAGGAGGGTCCCACATTTAGGCGAGGCACATGTATACGAAAGCCACCGTCGGGATCTTTTTTGCCCTTGGACACTGGATCGTCGGTGGGCTCATAGCCCTTTTGCCAATCCGCTGAAGTCTCACGCACCGACATAATAATGCTCCGAATTAGATCCTTCTTGTTCTTCACGGCCTTGCGGAGCGGTTCGCGCAAAGAGAGCTGAACAAAATCCTGCAGCTCAGAGTAAATATTGCGACGAATGGCCTCGCACAACACTGTCTCTATGCGAGCCATCAGCACCTGCAGCCCCTTGATCATGGCAATCACCTCGATAAGGGCGAACTTCTCCTCGGAGGTGTAATTGTAGCGTGTGGCCCTCTCGTACTCCTCCGCCTCGACGGGACACTCTTTGTTCTGGTGATGGTCAGTGGGATGCAGCAGTTTCCAAGAGTAGAGTTCGGTGACCACACTGGTCCACTCGGACAACAGCTGCAAGCCACGCAAGGCCAAGTCGGCAGTAATTCGATTCTCGGCATCCGAAGGATTTTCTTTGACGGTGGTGGTCACCTCATTCGTGTAGCGTGCCAGCTCCGATATGTACTTGACATGATCCTCCCGTATCTGGGGCAGATGAACCATCAGATCCGCCTGGGGGCTGATGGCGTTCGAGCTGGACAACGGCCACTTGCTAGAGTCAAAGTGCTTGCTCCTCTTAATATAGTTGAAGGGGGCTATCTGCATATCCCCGAACAGAGGCACCACCTCCAGGTTCTTAAAGATGCGGTCGATGCGGTCCAGGCGGATTTTCTTCTTTTGATCCAGCTTGTTGATGTTGCACGCATCGCTGTCCATTAGGAACAGACCGAAGCCCATTACCTTCACCAGCATATGCTTCTCCTCGGGCGTCAAGTACATCTTGGTCTCAAACATGTACACACAGATGTTGACCACATCCGAGAGCAGATCCTCATAGCCAACAATCTTCTCCAGAGTATCCTTAACGGTGTCGCGTATTTTGTTCTGTGTGGCCAGAAACATGGAAAGATTCTGCGACTCCTGCAGCGTGTGAGAATCGGACATCACCTTCAGGAACTGGGCAGCTCGCCTGTAAGTGGAGTAATCGTTCTTTACGCTCGACTTCATGTTCTTGAGCTCGTCGAGAACGGCAAACATGTTGATGAATTTGCCCAGCGTCAGGAGATAAGCCTCCGATACGAAATCCTTGCGTTTCTCGGCGTGACACAGCCGCTTCACCTCACCCGAGAAGGCCTCGATGGCCTTGCGTTGGAAGTACATAAAGTTTAGCAGTTTGTTAACCTCTGGAGCCAGGACTTCTACGGTCTTCTCATAGATCTCCACGCGATTGGGCTGCTCATTCGATTTGGGTTGTGGAATGGCCCGCGAACAGCACCGCCAGGTGTACAGCATGACGGCATGCTTCTGCCCCTCGTCTAGCAAAACGTTCTGCGGGTTTGTGGAACGAGAATGCAATATTGTAGTAATACAGCTTGGGCCGTGGTGCACTCGCAATAAACACTTACCAAATTGGCATGAGTAGTGGCCTCCTCAATGTACTTGGCAATGCCCGTAACAAAGCCATTGCGATCCTCAAAGTTTGTATCGAAATTCGCCTTGTATATTATGGAGCAGGGCTGTGCCTCAATGCATGGCTGCTCATCGGGCAGAGACAGTTCGTCCAGCACCTCCACATTGGACAGCGCATCGGCTAGCGTTATCTTCTCGGTCATGTTGGCCGATGTCTATGTATCATCACCGTAGAGTCAAAAACAAGCTGATTAAGTTGCAAAATTGAGGCAAAGGCAAAGGCGGGGCTCGGGATAGAGATGGTTACTTTTCTTGAATACACACACGCACAACTTTTTCCCTTTTGCAGAGATACACACACACACACGTACTAGACTGCGCCTAGTACAAATAGTATTAAATAGTTCACCTTTATGTAGTTCACCTTTATGTATATTATTTTTTATGTGTTTAGATATATTATATTGCTAAAAACTAAACTTACGCGTCCAAGGGTTACAGTCTAGAGATGGGCAAATTTAAGGTAACTGCTACCTTGTCACGGTTACTTGTTCGGTTCAAAGCCGGTTTGCAGTCTTGTTATTTATTATTATATTTGATTTAGTTTTGTTTGTGTATGCGGACATTTATTTGGTCGTTCGCTCATATGAATGCGTTTATGGTTCAAGAGATGTGGTTTTTGTGTAAACGCTTTGCCGCATATCGGACATTTATATGGTCGTCCGCCCGTATGGATGCGTTTATGTCTCAAGAGTTTTGATTTTTCTGTAAAAGCTTTGTCGCATACCGGACATTTATATGGTCGTTCGCCCGTATGGATGCGCATTTGAACTTTCAATCGGTAATGGTATCTAAAAGCCGTCCCACAAATTGAGCAGTCAATATGACCAATATTTCTTCCATGTTTGTTGTCTTTGTGTTCTGTCAATTTTTCGGGGTTGTCGAATGCTTCATGGCAGGGCGTACACTCGAATTCTTCGTTTGATATATCCCTATTTAGGAATTCGTATAAGTCCTCTCATTTCGTGGAAAACGTCATACACCGCTGCAATCTTCTTTCACGCGCTTCATCAATTTCATTATTTTCCATGACAAAAATGTAATCAAGTGGCAGCACCCACACACAGAAGAGTTTTGGTTTTTGCAAATAGTGCCTTGAACATGTGCTAACCGTCTGAACAAAGTATAATGCTATAGATTAACCCACGGGTGCTGCAAAAATCCACGAAATCTTTCACGAAGTCCACGAAATCTTTCACGAAATCTCGACTGAAGTGAGACTAATGCGTGATTAATCGATAATCGATAAGAACAAGTTTGCGAATCTATCGAAATCAGATAGATCGCTATCGAAATCACTAACGACATCACGCTTTGGAGGCAGAATCAAATTTAATATGAATATGGTCGATCGGATGGTGGATGAAATATCTGAAAAACAGGAGCAGGACTTGGACTTCGTCCCAATAGAGCAGGCCGTCCCAATGGAGCAGGCCGTCCCAATGGAGGAGCCACCACAGTCGTCCATTTGGTTGAACCAAATTAGACATGTCGATCAGATCAAATGATTATCTAAAATCGGTTCGAAATACATATTTATCCATAAGCTACGAACTTTATATTCTTTTTCGTGTATTCTATTTTTTTCGGGTTTCAAGAAAGTGTTCGATATTTCTATGATTGTTATTTCTCCTTAGGGATGGCGGAAAAAGAATACGTGCAAAAAACGAAAGGAAACGCGCCAATAAAAAAGCGCGAAATTTCGCAGCTTTCTTAAAGCCGGTGGAGTCCCTGCAGCCCCTGCAGTCCCTCCAACCTTTCAGGCAAGGAAGGCTGCTGCAGCTGAGGCTGCTCCGAAAATCAGGGACGAAGATTTTGAGAAGGACGGTCTTAAGGGTGCTCCAATAGATGCTTCACATCCTCTGGAGAATGCACTTCTTCTTCCTGCTCTTCAGTCCGCTCCGAATGAAGAACACCTGGAAGATGCTTTGGAAGAAGCTCTGAGGAGCATGCTGGAGGAAGATTTTGAGGAGGACGGTGCTGGCCAATAGATGCTTCACATCCTCTGGGTAATGCAGATCTTGTTCAATTGGATCAGCTGGAAGATGCTCTTGAGGAGGAAGATGCTCCAATTGAACAAGAGCTTCATTATCCAGAGGATGTGAGGCACTAATAAATGTGAAAGATGCGTAAATTTCGAACTATTGTGAAGGCCAGGAGCTTCTTAGTTGTCCATCGCTCGTCCAAAGGAAGAGTGTTCTTCTTGTAACTGCAGCTTGGCTTCCAGTTGGCTGCAAGTTCAAGAAATAGAACGCAGAACCGAGATGAACCAACACCCACCAACCATACGTTGTGACATTGGTAGTGATGTAGACCAGCGAGGAACCTTTTGAAAACGAACAAGACGTCTGATTAGGAGTGCCGTTAACACATTTTTGGTAAACGGCCAAACGGACGACTACTTGCCACTCACAATACGATTGGCTATGGCAAGCAGATGGAGAAAGCGTGGCGAAAAATATAAAATTATCTGCAATTCAGGAAGCTTTGAATAATATGAGCAAAGAAAAAAAGCTAAAATTTAAATAAAATATAATTTGATAATTAAAAACAAGAAAAACATGTGAAGTGAGAGCATAAGAAGTTTTTATTACATACATGTCGAACCAAAATTTAACAAAGGTTAAGGTTCGAAAATTTGAGGTTCGAGGTTTTGGTTCGAACCTTTGTTCCGCCCATGCTTTACACAATCAATACATATATACATATAAGAGTGAAAATATGTATGTTTGAATGTTTGTTTCTTTTAGACTTCTAGACCGCTGAACCGATCTTAACCAAATTTTTTACAGTATGTTCATCTCGTTTAGGAATAAATCATAGGCTATGTGTCATGCCTGTGAACCGGTTCGAAAACGGTTCAAAAGTGGTTCAGAGCTACATCTCTGAAGTTATCTAAGCTTAGAGCTAAAAATTTGGTGTGTGGGCTGGTACTATAAAGTTGGACATTCTCGCAGCTCCGAGCCATCCAGTTGAAAGTATTCTTAAGGCTTATAATTTGGATTGGGTCTATCATTGTCAAAGTGTGTATTACCTCAATTTGGATTGGGTCTATCATAGTCAAAGTGTGTAGTACCTCAATTTGGATTGGGTCTATCATTGTGAAAGTGTGTAGCACCTGAATTTGGATTGGGTCTATCATTGTCAAAGTGTGTAGTACCTCAATTTGAATTGGGTCTATCATTGTCAAAGTGTGTAGCACCTGAATTTGGATTGGGTCTATCATTGTCAAATATCATTGTCAAATACACACAGAACACAGGTTCTAGTTGGGTGGCGTTGCAACGCTGATGCGCTAGGCGGCAAAGCAGGTCGCACCAATACCAACAAGGAAGAAAGTCGGTCAAGCCCGACTATGTTATACTCTGTACCAGTTGGGGTCGCCGCTCGCATTTGCTCCCGATTATACAATTTTTTTTTTTTTTGGGAACATGGATTGGCACGCGCCGCAGACAAAAAAAAAGAGAGCGTCCCAGTTAGCTTCAAGAATCCAATTGGATCTAATGAGCTAGCCATAGCTGTTAGGTTTTGTATAGGATTTCGTTGTTGGAATTACTCAGAAAATATATTTGCAGGTTTAATTCATTTAAAAGGTGGAATTTTTGGCGGGACGGGGTCATCACACCCACAACGATCCAATATGAATCGTTAAATAAAAATTTGTCCTAAAATATTGTTGGCTATCACTTTGCTGTGTAGTCGTTGCTCATATATACATACATCTACATCAGAGGCAGGCAAGAAATACATTCACATTTTTTTCATTGGTGTGTGTGAGAGCAGCGCAAAAATTTCTCTCTTTTCCAGTAGAAACGACTGCGACGCGAACACGTAACGCAGCGGAGCTTTAACAGTTTATACCGTGTGTGAGGAAGCAGCGCTGCTGTGAGATTTTTCGTATGCACGCCAGATAGCAAGCTGCCGGCCCCTGATCTACATACACTTGTATGTGTTTTGCTGCTGCAGGAGCAGCCCCGATATATTAAAATTTCGTTTGCTCATATCTTTACTACCGTTCATCCGATCTTTACCATTCCTTTGACAAAAATTTTTATTAGAAAATATGTCTAGAAGGTTCAAACTTTCTATCTATAAAACTGTGGGAGATACTACGTTTTTTCCAATTTGCGGGGGCGGGAGGGGCGTGGCAAAAATTAAAAATAAACTTGATCTGCCTGCAAGTATAAGAAGCATAAGTACCATACATGTCAAACCTCTATCTCTTACCATCTCTGAGATCAGTGCGTCCATACGGACAGACAGACGGACATGGCTAGGCTGTTGATGCTGATCAAGAATATATATACTTTATGGGGTCGGAGATGCTTCCTTCTGGCTGTTACATACTTTTGCACAAACTTATTATACTCTATGTACCTTTGGTACAGAGTAAAAAAATAGTCGAATGTGGTCGCACTAATGCGCTAGCCACAAAAATACAAGCAAACGTACTCTAAGTAGGTGGCAGCGCCAAGCCTTATTAGAGATGAACAATAAATTGAATTTAAATCTATATATGGGTATTTATTTCTGAAGTGAGCAACAAATTTGTTTGTCTCCAAAATTTTTATTTTTAATAAAAATTATTTTGTAAAAATAGTTTTATTTAAGAAATGCTTGTTTGCCGGCTCAAGGTCAAGTGTAAGTATTTCATGTGCTGTAAATTAATAACAACACAATATTTTTGACGTCTCCGATATATTTCGATTTGCCAACGGCATTCGTCATAACAATAACACAAGAAACAAAACGCAAAATTTAAACTTGACAATTAAAAACAAAGTGGTCACAAAATATTTACATACAGAGAGCAACAGCGTCCAATCATTCAGCTGCGGAGTTTGAAACTGAACTATTTTTCTTATTGCTATCGAGAAGGTGTCTGTAAATATGTGCACAATTTTCTGTGTCCGTTTAGTAGTTCAGTCTTATGTGCGTACGTGTGTTAAGCGGCCCATACATCACACAAATTTTTGCGCAAAATTCACACGCACTTAGCCCATACACTATGCCAGAATTTGCACAAATTTCATTTCAAAGCAGGCGCTTCTTCTTCTTTTTCCAACAACAACTTGCTGCGAACTAAGCAGAATTTGCGCAAATCTCACACTCACCACACAAAACATTGCGCAAAGAACCCAAAAAACCAAAACGTTTTTGATTTCGGTCTCGCTTTGCGCAAATGTGTGCGTGTGACGCATACACTCATATTTCACTAACACACATAAGCGTTTTGCGCAAAATTTTGTGCGGTGTATGGGCCGCTTAAATGATATGCAGCATCTCCAAAAAGAACCGTTTTTGGTATTGTTGTTCTTGTTGTAATATGCTCACAGCTGAGAAGTCTGGTGAGTGTCTGCTCTCTGCACAATGGGCCGCAAGTGCTGTTTCTTGTATTGGTGTCTCATCGCGTCGTTTTATATCAGACTTATGTCCTGATAGTCTAGTTTCGTAAATGGTTTTCACTGCTGAAAGCTTTTTGCAATAGTCGAAATATTTTCCAGTATTTTCTGAAACTGTTTGATTATTGCGTAATATATGCGCTTGGTATAAATGTAGACCCCCCCCCCCCCCCCCCAATCTTTAGATTCGCTACTGTATGTAAGGAAAATCAAATGTAATTTTTATTTGGGGGAAATACTCTTCTAGGCGCTGCTTGTGTCGGGCAGGCCAACCGACAGTAAAGGCTCCGAAGGCATCTTCCAGTGCTCTACCACATAGGGCAATCGCTCACTGGGATCTGTGCTCCAATGATGCAGGCGACACTTAAGCTTAGCCTTCTCCAAATTGTTGACCGTTATGGTGCAATAAAAGTCCTTGCTTTCTTTCTTGAGATCGGGTCCCTCAATGAGCTCCTTGGGCAACGTAATGCACTCCTCTCGGCAGTGGAAGCCAGCCTTGCGCAGCGAAGCCTTGATGTGCCACGGCTCGAGCACCCAGGGCTGATCCTTGTTCATCACCACCGCCAGCACAATGGACTCCAGCATGTTGACCGTCCGCTGGGCATAGGGAGAACTATGCTGCACGGCTGACTTCTCTTGCTCGGTCTTGGCAAATTTGGCTATGTTCTCGGGAGTTTTGTAGGCAGCTAAACCCGGCAGCAGCAATTTGTTGTACACGAAATGGGGCTTCATGGAAACCACATCGCCCTTGTCGCCCACACCCTCGACAAAGGTTTTGAGCACCACCTCCATGTTGGGCCGCTTTTTTACCTGGGTGTCCTCCACCAGTTCGTAGATGAAATGCTTGGCCCGCATACGGCGGGGCTTTTCGTTGGTTTTGTGCAGCAACGGGTCATACTTGCGTTTGAGGACGAAGGTGGTCTGTTTTGGGTAGAGGCTTGAATGGAATCGGAGTGCCAGAGATGGTTGGAGTACTTACCCTTACTTGTTGCTGTAAGCTAGTAGTGCCTTTCAGCAGATTTATGGGGAAGATGATGTTCTTTAACATTTTAGCATGCCGTTCACGCCAACAGTGTGGCAACACCTTACGTAAGTAACCGAAATATATGGCAACTCTACCAGCTGTCAAGGGCGCGCAGTTTAATAAAAATTTTTCGTTTTAAAAAATCATGCTTGCTTATCGGTGGCATAATAAGTAATTGGCAAATTATGTACTCCTGCAGTTGCTTGATATACATAAAGTGATTTGAAACTCACTTGAATAATTCTCTTATACATATGTATGTACAAAAGTATGAAAGGGGCACTAAGTACGGCTATTCTAAATAAATAATTTTTAATATTAAAAAAAATATAACATAATCATTATTTACGGTCCCTGAAAAAATATTTTTATTTACACAAAAATCTCATTTAAACCTCGATTGTATTCTGAATCCAATCAACATAGTTCCCCACCAGCGTGTATACCCCAGGCCAACCGGCCAAACCACAGGGCGTGGGTCCGAACGAAACCACGCCTGCCAAAAAGTAATACGTGTTCACCTTGTTTGTGTCCAGACCTATTAATGGACCACCAGAGTCACCGCGACAAGAGTCAATGCCCTCCTTTCCTCCGGCACACATTTGTGTGCTCTCCAATAAAATACTCTGACGACTGTAGACCGACTGACAGTCGTCCAACTTAAGACCTTGTACAGCTGCCTTTAGCTTCAGATTGCTGGACGACATCGATTCGGTCTTGCCCCAGCCAGCCACATCCATGGTGATGCCATCGAAAGTGGCCGAACGCAGATTCGCACTCAGCGGCAGACAAATAGGACGCACAAAGTCCGTGTACTCCACTTGGCGGCCCATTCGTAGCAGGGCAATGTCATTGACCTGATTCCTGGCATTGGGATTGTACGAAGGATGTGGTATAGTGCGCTCTACCGGCACATCCATATGCGAGGGAGCACAATCCTTCACGCCACGCACATCCACCTCGCAGTCCGGATCCGTTGAAGTGTCCCATTCGCCCAGACGCACACCGGTTAGCCGCCAGTCGACCGGCAGATCCTTGCCATTGACACAATGTGAAGCGGTTACCACATATCGATTGCTGATCAGGGAGCCGCCGCAATGATGACCCTTATTGCCGCCGGCTACGGAAAAGGAACTGAATTAAACGGAATTTAAGGTCAGCTAGTTCATACCTTTGGTGTACTCGACCAAAGCCATCCAGGGGAATTCATCGATTTTGGTTTTGAGGCCGCCGTAAATGCGATTGGACAGCAAATTACCACACTGACCCGGCAACGGCAGCAAACTGTTGCTGGTGATGTTCGGCTTGATGGGCTGCATGGTGGCAGGATTGCCATTCCTATAACGATCTGGACAGCAGATTAGCACCTTGCCATTGATATAGCCACACTGGCTGCGACTCAGATACAGTTTGTCCGTATCTTTCAGTGGCGAAGTCGTTAGTACGCCAAAGAGATATTTGCAATCCTCCAGATGTATGCAAAGGGCACGCTCTCGATTCGGTGTCACACAGCGTCCATAGTTGGGCACTTGGGCGGCCTCATTAGGAAAATAGAATTCTGGGGAAGAGGGCAGAGGCCATTTATAACTATTATTTGCATTGACTCTGAGCGTTGAATATATTAAGTTATTAGCGAAATAGAAACAGGTTTGGATTGGCTTTGGCTGAGAACTGTGAAGGCCCGCAGCGAAAACAAATTTATGTATGAAGATTGATGTATCCTCTTCTACTCCGTTCAATGTTTACTTACGACCTGCAGTGGCTTTCACTAAAACTGCCACCAATATGTACAGGATGCTTCGGTCAAACTTCATTCTTTTGTTTTCAATCCTTTCGCAAGGTGTCGTCCAGTGGTTTCGTAATATTTTAAATAATTGTTATGAGAAGTAAATATCAAAATAAACGCCGCGATAAATTGGCTGATCTGAAGCAGATAAGGTGAGTACGATGACTAAAACGGAATTTCCGTTAAATGTAGACAGAGTAGGGAAAACAGAGAGAGAGAGAGAGAGATCGTGAAGCTTGGAGTTAACTGAGCTTTGGTCGCGAGCTTCCCCTAACTCTCTCATTCTCAAGTGATAACACAGGCTTTACAAATAAAAGGCAACCTTCGGCATCTGCAAGTTTTTGGGCGCGGAATTCAAATTAGTTGTCTGCTGCCTCCATATACTCTTGTTCAATATATGTATGTTTTTAAACGTGCGTTAAACGTAAAACTTTTACTGGTTTCGATTAAGCTAGACCTGAGAATCGAACTCCATCATTTATTTTGTAAATTATTACGATGGTTTCATTTTCCTTTTGTATGAGCGATAAATCGAAAAATAAGAAGTATATTTTAGATTTATCCGACAAATTGACACAAAGGTCTCCCAAAACCCCAATTCCGAGGGTTGGGGTATTCCCAACACTTTTAGCATGGAACGTTCTAAAAAAGTTTGCTGAATGACGGGTGACAACTAAAAATCTGCACAAACTTTAAAATGCCGCCATAACCACAATTTTCAAACGGTAAAATTTGACAGTTTATTTATGACTTTATATACATACATATAAATGAATTGCATCAATGGATTTGGTCGAAGTTGACTCAACGCTTCGGCCGCGAGTCGACGCAAATCCCTTGTTGTTTAAATCGAAGTTCTGCTGCAAGCCGTCATGAGTAAAGTTTGTTCATTACAAATGCTAGCGATTACTCCTAGCTTCGGCCGCGAGTCACCTTGTTGCTGAAGTCAGAGATCTGCGGCGATCTGTTACGATCAACGCTTGTACACAATCGTCACAGGCACACAAAAAACATCAATTTGTGAGATCAAAAGAGATAGCATGATGGCCTATTTTTATACTCTAGACCAGGGGTACACAGAGTATATTAAGTTTGTGCAAAAGTGTCCGTCTGTCCGTCCGTCTGTCTGTCTGTCGGTCTGTCCGTATGAACAAACAGATCTCAGAGATGGTAAAAGATAGAGGTTTTTCATGTATGGAACATATGTTTCTTATACTTGCAGGCAGATCAAGTTTATTTTCAATTTTTGCCACGCCCCCTCCCTCCCCCGCAATATCGAAAAAACGTCATATCTCCAACAGTTTTACAGATAAAAGGTCCATCTGGACATATTTAGTATTCGAGATTCTTTATCGATCCGCTGAAGGAATTTTAAAGATCGGATGAGCGATTTTCGAGTTATAAGGAAAACAAACAATTGTGGACAGCACCGGTCGCAACGGTGATGGGCAGCACTTCACAGGTACAGAGTATGCTATAGTCGGGCTTGA
Organism: Lordiphosa collinella; assembly: GCA_018904265.1. Lineage (NCBI taxonomy): Eukaryota > Metazoa > Arthropoda > Insecta > Diptera > Drosophilidae > Lordiphosa > Lordiphosa collinella. The sequence goes on along the minus strand of JAEIFV010000218.1, from coordinate 189,840 downwards.
CCGACTTTCTTTCTTGTTTGCATTTGTATTTTTCATACGCTTTCTCTTTCCTTCTTGTGGCATGTTGTTTTTTGAAGTTTTCAAAACACATCAACAATTGCATAAGAGGCTTGTCGAAGCCACGAGTGTGATCGAACATTAGAGGCTTGTTGCAGGTCTCTGGTACTGTCCGGAATATACGACGGTGTCCCAGAAATCGCTTCCAACCAAATTAAATCCCAAAACCAGTTCTCATTGTCCTAGAAATCTCTTTCGGATGGTTTCAAACGTCTCGTGTTATGTTAGGAGATTTTGGCAAACCAACCAATACACAAACCAACCAAAAGCGACTTTACGAACCAACGCAACTTAGCACTGTTTTTGTGGTAGGACCATAATCTTATACACACATCTTTTACTAGACTTTCGAATTAGACTTTCGAAGAAGTCGAAATCTCTCGAAGTTCTGGGACACCGACGGATATCTCGAGCCATTTGCAAACCAACCAAAGCCAAAATCTCTAGAGATTTCCAGGACACCCCCGTTAGTTTTTCTAAATTGCGGGGCGGGAGGGGGCGAAGCAAAAATTAAAAATAAACGTGATCTGCCTGCAAGTATAAGGTCCCATACATGTCGAACCTTTATCTCTTACCAGCTCTGACATCTGTGCGTTCATACGGACAGACGGACATGGCTATATTGACTCGGCTCTATATGTTGATCAAGAATATTAATACTTTATAAGGACTGAGATGTTTTTTTCTGGCTGTTGCATACTTTAGAACAAACTTTATAAACTCTGTGCACCTGTGCACATTGTAAAAAAAAAACATTGTGATACCTATGATTCCATTCGATTCCTAGGACCCAAAACAGTCTTTTCTCACAAAATCTACCGTTTTTAAGAAAGTTCAATGTAAATTGTTTACATTTATGGTCGATAAAGTTTCCGAAACTTGTCTGCTTTTTCATGATATAGCAAATATCGATTATTTTCCGCGGTAAAAATGATTGCTTTTAGTCGACTGACCTTTTAACTACTTTCGAAAAAGAAATCGACCAGCCTTCGGAGATCAGAAAAACCATTAGAATTTTCGGAAAGTCCGAACCGAAGTAGAACCAAATTTTACATTTCGAAACTGAACCTGAACCGAAACAAAATAAATAAAAAGAGTTCAATTTAAAAAATGTTTCTATTCAATTAATTTTTCCAATTTTCAGTATACGTAAATGCAAATATACCGTTTTTTACGTTTTTAAATGTTAAATGTTTATATTTAGAAGGTTCTTAGTAAACGGTCTCACATTTTAAATTAAATCCAGAATCCTACATCTGACTTAGACCTCTATGACCTTAGAATGAAAATAGTTTGCACATTGCTGAATTGTATAATCGTCCAAAGGAGCTAATAAAAAAAGCATGATTGATTTTTTACCATGTTTATCTTCGTCAGAAATGGAATCTATACTATTAAATCGGGTAATGACTTCATTGCTCTTTGAAGGAATTTTAAGTCCGTGCTTATCACTTGCTTATAGGAAAGAAGTGTAGAGGGGCAAGCGAAACCACTACGCCTTTTTCCTACAAACGAAAGCTTTTTTAACAAGTCATGAAATTAGCTTCACCATGAAAGTCCCGTCTAAGCCTCAAAAAAAAACTATCATTGTAAAGAATTTACAAATTTCGGAGTTCTTGTGTTAGCTGTTCCTGAAACACAAGTATCAGTCGAGCATCATTTTACTCTTAATTTTGTTTTATCCAGCCAAATAGCTTATATTGATAAAAGATTACTTGTAGACATACTACTTATTAGCTTAAACGAACAAGATTCCAAACGTCCATATAAGAATAAAATGTTGTAGTGAGATGCAATTTACATTCATGTTTTCTGAATTAGCGGAAAAAAAATGATTTCTTAACATTAGTTCGAAACTGATCCTAGGTTCAGCCATCTTCTGAACCCGCTCCGTGAATCCAAACCTAAAAAGTTTCTCGTACTCGAACGCCGTTGTGAACCCCTTCTGATTTTTAGGAAGATTGCAGACCTGGTTATATTTAATACAAACGTACCCTCCGAGCCGAACCTGTATACCGAAATAAAGCCAAGTTAACAATTCGGAACTGTAGTCTACGCCTATATAGGAACCTACTAAATCAATTACCGAAATTACCCTTAAGTAAAATCCAGCGCCTTGTTGATGGTGATGGTCCCTTACATTAAATTATTTTTCGAAAGATAAGAAACCGTTATTTCAAAATCAGCACGACTAATTTTGAGACAGACCTTGCAGCACAAGAGCGTCCTTGTCTTAAACAACACCTATTCTGGATCCTGTTCATACTAAAGAATTCTCTTGGACTCTTTGCACCCGAATATCGTTTTATTTGAGTTTTCATAATTGATTATATTCCTACAGGACAGACTTTGGCATTTGAAAAAGCTTCTGCAAGCACACTTCTTATAGCTTATGTATTTGGCATCCTACTAGTACCGGTACCGCTGCTGATATTACTCAAGATCCAGTCCACAAAGCTGCTCACCAAGGTGTACACTCCCGGTAATGTGGTGACGCCACACAGGGTTGGACCGAAGGCCACGATGCCCATTAAGGTGTATCGACCATTGGTCACGAATAGTCCGGAGTTGCCATCATCCATAAAGGGACCACCACTATCACCTCTACACACATCGTTCATGGGTTGTCCCTGGGCGCACAGATGACTCGACGTTATGACAATCGGTTGCTGAAAGTTCTCGCTCAGCGAGGCATAGGCTGCCGCGCAATTCGTGGTGTTCACAATGGGCAGGCGAATGAATCTCACCGACGAGGAGGACGAGTTGGAGCTGTTGCCTAAACGAGAAAATGGAAACGAAAAGTGAGTCCCAGTTGGCTGTGTGTTTTCCTTAGTCACATTTTAAAAATCCCAAATTCCACATTGTTACACAATTGTCGATTGCTTCACACAAACACTCACTTTCCGGATTTGTATTGCTCCAACCGGCTGCCACGCCCGTTTGTCCAATAAGTCGATCTGCAAGAGTCGCCGAGTTGTTTAGCGGTAAGCAAATGGGAGTGAAGTTTCCTGAGGAGGGTATTCTAGTTAGGTGCAGACCAGGTTCCAAAAATACTTACCCGCAGAATTGTTAAGACGCAGCAGGGCAATGTCATTAGCATATTTGGGCTGGTCATAGCTGGGATGTACCAGCACTTGTGCAATGGCAAATCGAATGTCCGCATCCTCGAGGCGGACGTGGGATCTGTAGAGTAGACAGGAATTTAGATGGGCAGGAGTTTACTTAGATCAGTCAATCGACTTACAATTCTAGATCAGTGACCAGATTAATTACACAATGGGCTGCGGTCACTACATAGCTGTCGGAGATTAGGGAGCCAGAACAGCGGTAGCTGATGCGACTGTTGCCTTCAAAATGGAGAGGATGAGTACATTAATCGTTCGTTTTCTTTGCAGCAAAATGAATTGCGGCGCTCCCTGTGGAAGATCAGGTCAGAAGAATCCGCAGAATTCTCCGTATGGAGGAAATGGTGTAGACGGTGGTCAGTATCAGCGCGATGGATATCCAGCACAGTACCAGCCAAATGGTGGTGGACGTAACTGTGGGCCGCCACAAGGTCAAGGTACACGCGGTTATGGATATGGACAAACACCACCGCCACCTTGTGGCGGTACAGGATCTAGCTATAATCCCTATGGTCCCGGAGCCGGAGGTGGGCCTGGACCTCAGACCGGCAATCGACGACCGCCTTGCGGTCCCCAGCCCTGTGGAAGGGGATCGTGCCCTAAGAATCCACAGAACGCCAGTCAGTTGGGAAAACCACCGGTGGGGCCCAACGAACAGGGTGAAGGTGGTCCCAAGGGATTCGAAATGAATAATGCCGCCTGGTCTTTGTGCGGGGCTGTGGTGCTCTTTTGCGTTGGAGTCTATCTCACCAAAAAGATGGGCAATGTGGCCAGTGAATTGGGCTAAGATGACGATTTTAGTCTTCATTCCTTGTTCTTTGTTTTATGTTTCTATTTTTTCGAGTACTTGTCGAGGTCCAGCAAAAGGATAAGCATCATACTTCCATCAATCTCTCTCTCACTCACACACACAAAGCACAGACAGGTGTTCCGTTCGAAATTCAAAATTAAAAATTTTAAATGTTCACGACAGTTGCCTTTTATTTTTCTAATGTTTTTGTTCATTTTGATCCTGACTATAAATGCCAATCGGCAAGGGAGACGTTAAAGCCTTTAGAGAGCTCGACTTAGTGCCAAAAGTGCTTCGAAATTGGTATTTATTTTTAAAAATTAAAATTTGAGTTCGCGGACAAGTTTCTAAAAAAATTGTACCACCAAAGTATGCATACCAATAAATGCATCAACTTCAAACTCTTCCGTATAATTAACGTCGCAGCTGATCTCTCTAAGATAGTCCTGTTGGGTAAAACTCTTGATGGTTGATGTAAATCCCAATCCTCTAGAGTCTAGACCTGTTCCCCCTGATAATACTAAATCTTCAACAACAACTAAGCACTTATTAAAAACTTTTGTAATTCAATCTTCATTTAAATATGTTAGTTGGCCTTGATCTAATCCTTCTGAAAGGTTTTCCAACGCTTCGAATAAATGACAAAAAATGAGCATCACTGCAGGTAGTTCCAAAAATCTATGCGGAGAATTCCAATGTTTTGTCCAGAGCCACACATGCAGCATGAAATATGGGTAAAAGGCTACCATTAATAATATAAAAGTCTAGAACAACATGTTGAAGCTCGAACACTAATAACACTCAGTGTAATTAGGATGAATAGCGTATACTTTATGAGCATTAACTTTTTAACTAGATGGATGAACTAGAGCACTAACTTAATACTTTTGAATTGTTTTTAAGCTGTCAAAACACAGGAAAATTTTTTAAAATACAAATGTTTTAACCGAATAGATGTGGACCGGTTCGGTTTTTTAGTTTCGGGGGCTCATTAACTTAAAAGTTTAAGGCCCAGTTTCTCAAAGGTTTCGGTTGGCCAACCGCCGGTCAAATTTGTTCCTTCAGTTGACAAGCGGTCAAGTGACTTGGTTTTCTCAACAGCAGTTTCATCGGATTTCGATAAATTCCTATCGCTGCGTTAGGGTGACCAGTCACGGTCAACAAATTAGGTATTTTTGTTATGGCTTTTTTAATGCTATTTAATGCTGCTGGTAATATTTTTGCGAAAAATTTATTAAAATTGATTGCGATGAATCAAAAGCAATAGCTGGGAAAGCTGACTACACAGAAGTCAGCCGCAGTGGGAAGTTGCCACATGCATAAGAACGCAGCGCCGCCAAGTCCTACTAACAATCCCAGTCACAACAAATTGAATCGCAAATGAAGTCAAGGCTTCATAAATTATTTAACATGTAGATTTTGTCAACCTGAATCATTGAACAAATGTGGCATCATGCAGATCAGTTAAGTAATTAGGCCTCTTCCTGTACTCTCTTGCCTTTTGTATGCATTGCTCTGCCTCTTCAAATTCCATTTTCATTGCGTGGAGTTGAAAAATTCGTTTATTCATAAACATTTTGTGGCAGCAAATAATCAAATAAACAAATCAAATGTTGGAGCCAGCAGTTTGTATTGCGATAAAATATATCGATAATTCCATCGGCACTGAACTCGCGGTTAACTTTAACCAGTGCTCGAGCAGCGGTTAAGTCTGTCCCTCCGGTTGCGCCACACACAGAATGGGATACGCAAATTAGGTTAAACTGCCTGTCAAGTTAACTAACCGCACATTGAGAAATCGGCCCTAAGTATCTAAAAGTTTAAGTTCATGGTTTGGTTCAAGGAATGTTTGCTTTTGGACCTGTTTGCAACTTTGATTTAGATGCGTGGCAAACAAGACTTCGTTTTGGTTTGCCTCACTAACCGAACCCGATACCCTAAGAACTGCTAAAGTTAGAATTTTTGACCAAACCATGAACCGAAACTTATAAATTAATAACCTCGCGGGATTGTTATAAAATCTTGTCTGTAAGCCGGTTTTTCAACGAATCGTACCTTAAACAAAACCATTTGTGAAAAAAAATAAGGGAAAGATTACTTCGGCTCGGCCGAAGTTTTGTATACCCTTGCAGTTTGATTTCCTAAATAAGACAACTTTTCGGATCTTACTTTTCTTTGGGAGCTATACTATATAGATGTCCGATTTCGACCAAATTTAGTGGAAAAGTTTTTCACACTAGAACTTCTTTTTCGACCGATCATTCATACTGCAGCTATATGCTATAGTCATCCGATTTTGACAAAACAAAACTGTCGAATTGTGTAAAAGTATATAAAATAAATATATGCCAACGCAACGGAAGTTTCTATTGAAAACAAAAAAGCTTGCAGTTTTTACTGGCTCGAGGTCTTGTTATGCTATTGACATAACTTTAAACAGAGACGTGGCGGCCGTTGGCTGCTCACTGAGTGCAAAGTCCAATGGAGGCCTCACACTTACAAAGGGGAATGGCTGTCTTAGGCTGTCTTTTTGGTGTTTTGCGCGCATGCTGCTTTTGGAATTCCCAAACAGTTTTGCCGTCGCTGGCATGGAGAGGCTGCTCTTTCGATAGACAATTCAGGCTCAAGATCGCTGATGAGTGAGGATTTAGTTCCTCAAGAAACCTCCTTTGTTCCTCCTTTGATGTGTTGTGTTCCTCTGTTTAAAGTTATGCCAAGAGCATAACAAGACCTCGAGCCAGTAAAAACTGCTACTTAACAGTATAAAGTTCTTTAAAACAGTCATAGAAACAAAAAAAGTTTTTCTCACAAGAAAAGTTTTTCGACCGATCGTTCCTATGGAAGCTATATGCTACAGTCATCCAATTTTGACCAAAATTTGTAGAATTGTGTGGGAGCATATAAAACAAATACATGCTAGTTTTGAGGATATTTCCATTGAAAACAAAAAAGTATTTCTAGCTAAGACTACTTTTCAGACTCTACTTTTCTATGACAGCTATACTACATACATATATAGATGTCCGATTTCGACCAAATTTGGTGTAATCATGGAAAAGCTAAGTAAGCTAAGAAATACAAAGTTTGGAGGCGTTCGCATTGAAAACAAAACAGTTTTTCTCGTTCCTATAACAGCTATATGCTATAGACTGGTCCGCTGTGCAAAGACTTTGAAAGTTTGGTTAAGATAGCTTTCAAACTAACGAAGGAGATAACATAGAAACAGACAGACGGACGGACTTTTGGTTGCACATTAAAAAGTCTGAGCTATTTACTAGTGATTATTTTTTATTTCTGGCCGCTATAGTGCGTTGGAGTCTTAAAATCGCCAGTCTAAAAAAACATTATTTTTTTTTTAAATGATTTCCAAACCAAGAAGCTATGGGACATGGTAATAGATTTCTTAAATATGCTTTCAATAATAATAAAAGACTTCAAATCTTCTTAATGATCACCGACTCAAGTCTAAGCTTAGCTTTTTCAATTATGAAGAAATTCTGAATTTTACTTTGTATATTTTTTAAACCAATAAGTTTTCAATTTAAATTGTAAAAAATAAGCCGAACCAAATGTTCGAACCAAAAAAAATAGCAAATCCATTTAAAATTTGGAAGCGTTCTCTTTACAAAAACAAAATCTATCAGATCTTAAGTTCACCGAAAGAGTCGATATAAAGTTATCAATGATCCAATAAGGAATGAACTATAGTTCCAATCAAGATCTTGGGTTCGATGCTTTTAAAACCGTTGCGCGACCCAAACTCAACGCTTTCGAAAGATTGAACTTCCAGTTAGATACTTCTTTTGCATTTTAAGCCTTGGAGTTTGCTATATTCGGATAGAAACACAAAAATAACGTTGTTACTCACTTCGGTTACGATAGGCAATCCTAGCCAGCCATGGATATTGTCCTGGCAGTGCCTGTTCACCACCAATCAAGCGGCTACTCACACTAATTCCGCAATTGTCCAGATTTCGGCTATCCACAATTGCCTTGACGGGTCCTCCTTTCGGTATATTATCATTATCTTGATTACCAATGTCCTCCTGAAAACGTAGATCCCCTGGAAACACAATTGGCTTATCCACAGGCAAACCTCGCGGCTGCCAGTCCTCTGCCTCATGATCGATGCGATAAAGATAATGATGACCGTCACCTTTGCCAAAACGTTGGTCGTAGAAATCCGGTTCTAATGGCTGTGGACAATTACGTTGCTCCTTGAAGTCCCAATAGTCATGTACATGCATCTCCGACTCGTCTACAGAATCCCTATCCCATATCCAACGATCGTCGGTTGGGGTAAAGCGCAACATGCGCTTGGGACAACAAACCAGAGGCTCAAGACCTTGAAATCCACAGCCAGCTGCATGGACACGGGCAAAGATGGCCGAACGCTCCTCGGGCCGGTGATGCAAGAGAAGACGGGTGAAGGGGGAACAGTCCTTGATGCGAATGCAATTACATGCGAGGCAAACAGCGACTGAAATTGTGTGGTTGTTGTCAACAATGTAGCCCAGTCCCAGTTCCAGGGCCAAGGTCAATGTCGGAAAACAAACCAGACACACCAGCAATTATGGCTCACTCACTTTTTGGCCACGATTTTGTGGTTTATTGCCCTTCGCTTTTTTTGAGCATGATGTTAGCACATTTGCTCGGCGGGGAATTTCTAGTCATTGACCTTGACCCAGTAGAGTCTGTTCTTTAATTGAATTCCCCTTCGAGCTTGTTGCTTCAGTCTTTCGTTTTCGCTCAGCGGATTAGCTTACTCACATCTCAAGCTCAAAGTGCTTGACAATACGCACAGAAATTTCACAAGAAGTTGCCGCATACTGAAAAGGTTTACATAAACACAGCCACCAAGCAGGCACAACGTTTGTCGTCGAAGTGCGAAATTGAATTAAATTGGTTCAATATCCGCCAGCATACATATCTTATTTCAATTTCCTTCTCGATTTCGACCCGCGAATCAAAACAAAAAGCAAACACAAAAAAAACCCAAAAGATACCAATTATCAATCCATAAACTTAATTTAGTCATAACAGCCGGAGTGAGCGAGCAAGCGAGCCAGAAATAGAGCGACTGAACCGACAACCGACAACAACCCCGGCTAAGTGAGGCACAAAACATGTTTTGAGGCTGTGGAAAATGATTCCCAGATGAGCTGAGAACTTTGTTGACCAAGTGCTGTATACTAATGTGGACAACAGGAACGAGATGTTTGCCGGTTAGCTGATTGATTGCAAGCAACGTCATAAGCTTAGCCCGGCCGAGGGTAGACTTGGCAATTGCTCCCTAATATTGGATATAAAATTTTTATTTTTAAATAGTTCATAGTTCTTGTGAAATGTAAAATGGCTTGACACAACTCCGTAGGGCCAAAGCAGTGCGCTTCCAGTTTTCGCACAAGAGAAAGGGACCTACAGTTTTACGCCGAATCCGAACGGCAGTTTGAGAAGCTTTTCATGGATAATAACTACAAAGCTGGCGCCAACAGCAGAGAGGAGTGACCAGGCGTAAAGTTTATTCAAAGAAAAACATTTCATTAGATGTTTTGAGGCGGGATCGAACCCACGACTTCTTGTACAGCGGTCGCGCACTCTAGCCGCTGAGCCACCCGGCCACACAGTTCTTGTGAAAGGGGAACTTAATAGAAGTAATTCGAGGGAATCGAAACTTAAAAAGAAAAATGTTTAAGTTTCCGAGTTTTGAATAAATTTCCTGACAGCCACCTAGGGGAAAATTTTTAAGTCTTTCCAATTCCTTCCATTTTCTTCTTCAAAATGAATCACTTATGTTTTTGGCGAACAAGATCTGAGAAAATTTGTGGCGCAATAGTGAAATGAAATTTCACACTTTGGATATAATAGTGAAACATTATATTTTTTGGAATTCTACCCATCTGAGGGAAGCACTTCGCATTAACAATTTTAGGTTAAGTCCCCCAAAAAGGAATCGCCAAAGGATATATCGCCCAGGATATATTTTATGAAAGCGTTGCGGAAGCAAATCTTTGGGTTCGTTTTGGCTATGTCTATTCCGACACAACCAGGATTGAACTTGAACGACCTTGAATTTAAAATTCAATTTCGCCAAGATCCCCTTTGATACAGGGTAGACTCTCGAAACCCACTTGTCAAAATGTTAGCGTCCTTTTAATCTGCAGCTATCAGCGATTTAATGAATGCTAAGCGGATCAAAAAGTTTTAACGAGTGGTTCGACTTCGATTGTGATGTATCATGATTACGCTTATTCCGAATGGCAACAAGGTATATAGACCAAGGCTGCAAACGTCTAAATTTATGCAGAAGGTTCGGTCCGGGGGTTCGAACCATTTCTAAAGTCTAATGTTCGGTTTGCGGCTACCCTGAACCCCGGTTCGCTTGAATATCAAAAAAAAATTTGACTTTCGTTATTAAACATAATATTCTTAAGTTAAATAATTGTATTTATCAAGTACAGGGTGGGCCAAAAGAAGTCACCCTATTAGAAGATGCTCTTATTTTTACAAATAGCCGCCAAAGTCAGATCTGTTTTGACATTTGTGGACTAGACAGATGTAGAATACAAGTGAACAAGCCATGGATCGATATACTCCCCAAGAGCGCGGAATAATCGTGAATAATCGATTTTTCGGCCAAAAACATAATGAGCGATGAGGCTCATTTCCACCTCAGCGGGTACGTGAACAAGCAAAACTATCGCTTTTGGGGCACCGAAAATCCACGAGTGATGCACGAGGAGCCATTACACCCGCTCAAAGTGACTGCATGGTGCGCTGTTGACTCTGGAGGAGTCATCGGGCCATTTTTTTCGAGAACGCCGCTGGTCAAACGACAACAGTGGACGGTGCGCGTTATAGGGTCATGTTAACCGGGTTTTTTCTGCCGCAATTGGACGAATTAGGACTGGAGGACATGTGGTTCCAACAGGACGGAGCAACGGCACACACTGCGCGATCCACCACCGACATTCAACACCGGCAAACAACATCGGATGACTTCTTTTGGCCCACCTTCTACATTAGCTGACATTACACATTGTTAAGAACTGCTTCGTCTAAGATAACAAGCATTCTGTAAGCTGTAAGATCAGAAAGAACAAACTTTAGAGCGGAAAATGATCGATGAACTGATACTTGAGTTGTTGGAACAGCTAGTATAGTTAGAGTTTCTCACTAATTCGGGAAAAATGGGAAATCATCCAAAACAACACAAGTATGCCATAAAAACTATTTCTGGAAGCATTACATATCAGAGGAGGAACTGTATGTCCAAGGTCTCCCCATGGGATCTCCGGACCCCAACACTCTTGCCAAAAGACTGTTGCGTAGACGAAGGAAAGCCGGAAGCAGAGTAAGACGACGCCTCATGAAGATTTTCCCTAGAGAACTTCCAAACAGACAAAATATCCTAGCAACACCCCATACACTAGACAGAACCAATACACTTATTTTACCCATATTTTTTATTATCACAATCAACCCTCCCATATTTAGACTTACACAAAGTCACACTTACACAAATTAAGTTAAAATGAATATACACAATCTAAAGAAAGGTGCCATTGACAGGTGCCAGAAAATTTAGATAATAAAAAAAAAAAAGGATCTCCGGCCTTATCCGATTATAGCAGATATTGTTATGGAAGAAGTGCTTAAAAATGTAAAGACCACCAGACTATTAACCAAATACGTTGACGATTTATCTGCGATAGTTAGAGAAGATGACGTTCTAAAAACTCCGGAGACACTAAACTCATACCATAAGGACATACAATTTACGTTGGAGACGGAAGAAAATAACAAACTACTATTTTTCGATTTCGTAGTCCACAGAATAGACAACACACTAAAAGTCAACTGGTATCAAAAACCCACAGCCTCAGAACGGATAATAAATTTTCATTCGAAACATCCGAAAAACATGATAAATATTACGGCTAAGAATCTTGCCAATCGGATAATTAACACGTGCGACCCAATTTTCCACAAAGAGAACTTATTGACCATCAAAAAACTACTGACAATGAATGACTTTCCTCAGAACATTATAAAGACCACAAGAGCATCAGCGGAACAGACCAAAATGTACAAGTCGGTGACATACATACCACAGTACTCGGTAAGACTCGCAAAATCGGTCTTATATGACAGAGATCAGATCACAATAGCTCACCAACCAACATCCAATATGGCTGCACTATTTAACAATATGAAAAATAGGATAACAACGTTGGACAAAAACAATTTAATATACAAAATACCATGCGCTGGAAACGGGACCAATATATGTAATAAAATATATGTTGTGACGACAAAATCAAAACTTAGAACTCGACTATCTGGACACAAATCAGATATAAAAAAGGTAATGAATCCAACACACAAAAAACAGCGCTAGCAGCCCACTGTGCTGAGAGCGGTCAATCTCCCGGCTTTGATGCCACGAGCATTTTACAACAAGAGCGACATTATAACAAGCGCTTCACTCTTGAGATGCTTCACATCATAAACATACCAACAAACATCAGGCTGTTTGGGATGGAAGTAGCCTATCAAGTATTATACAACGAAAATAGACGTCTTAGCCCCCAGACCTTCGCATTACATATCTAACAGACTGTGCTCTTTTAAGCGCAGTGTTGTCATTGATCTTTTTATATTTTTTCAGTTGGCGTTAATTTCAAGCAAAATGTTTTCATTCTTTTATTTAAAAGGATACTCTGATTTAAGCTGTAGTTTGCAAAGCCAAATGGAAGATACCAAATAAAACGCCTTCATATGGGACACACACGTTCAAAAAGGAACTTAACTATATTATGGGATCAAAACGTTTAAATACGAACTCAACTATAATATGGCCCCAAAAACCTATATTTCAAATTACTTCTCGTTTGAACAGACTCAATAGGTCTAGAAGCTACACGCTCTGTATTTTCAAATCTAGTCCAACTGCACTAATCAGCTTACTAAGATTGTAATTTCATTATCAATGGAATAGTCTTCTGACCACCTTTGTGTTGGGAACGATGAGGTATTTTGGCAATTTAAACATCAAGCTTTAAATTGTCTGTAAAATTGAAAATAATCAATTCGCCATTCACCTATTATATCCAAAAGTCACTTGCTCAAGCTGATGTGTGGGAGAGTCCAATTGCAATACTAAAGTTCTTCTGTTGAATTTGATTCAGTGCTGCATGGATGTATGATTTGTTACCTGACAAAATACTTATCCTCACTTACTTTAAGGCAAGCCATGTATTTTAACTCGTTAAGTCTGAATAAAACTGCCGGAACACCATAAATTTTGCTTCCTAGCCAATTGGAACTCATTTAAAACAAACCATTTTCGATTAAGGAACTATTCATATAATTTTGATATTTCAAATTGCTTATTCTTATAGATAACAGTGTAGACACTTAAGAGATTAAAAGAATATGAAATTTAGGTAGGGGGACCTGTTTTTTTTTCTTACTAAATTACCTTGTAAATCAGTTAGCTGTTTGTGCTTAATAATACCAAAGTGATTTTTGCTTAGCCATTCGAATTGGAAGTCAATTAGTTTACATTACTAGAAATGCGATTTAAGTGGAATGCGATAAGAGTCGTGGAGATGGCATACAACTAAAATATCTTAGCTACTCATTAAGCCTTTCTTTTCTATGCCACCGGCAGAGCCTCGGCAGAGGAGGCAGAGACTGTAACGTTATTCTCGACCTGTTCTACAGGTTCGACGATCGGCTGCGGTGAGGGAGACGGCGACGACATATTCACCGCAATCGTTGTCACTGCTGCAGCTGCAGACGCATAATGGCCATTTAGATCGGCGCTGCCATCATTGCCAGCATCGTCATCAACTGGCGTCTCTTGACGCAATACCTCTGCTAAATGGCTATCATTATCTGCCTGGCTCTGATCAATACTAACACTTGCGTCGTCTGTTGCAACTGCAGCTACTTCTGCCACGGCTACTGCCTCTGTCGGCTGCTCCGATTCCAATTCATCGGCTCCGCTCGCTCCATTTACATTTAAATGAACGGCTACATCGCCATTGTGCACGCCATGCGGCCCCTTCAGCTCATTGATGATCTTTTCCCCCACTTTGGCGTCGATTTCGTTGATTTTCTCCTGAAGCTTGCACTTAAACTCGATTGGCCACTTGGGGCTCCATTCACGGAACAGCTTAATCTATTAACGAAAGCGCCGTTATGTCGGGGTTCCGATTCACTTTCGTCTTAAGGCTACTTACGCGGCACTGGAAGAGGCTCATTGGTTTGTTGTCCTGCACACCTGCCATGGCCAAGGAGTTCACGACGCCATTCACATAGACACCAGCATCGCCGCCGCCCACGTCCGTGTTGGTCAGGTATTCCACCAATACATACACAAAATCGTCGCGTTGCAGCTCACTCCACTCGTGAAACCATTGAATAATGTAACGGAACTCGCCGTCAATTGAAAGATTACTCATAGACATGGCTTTGGATTTTGTCTATAGCTTTTAATTCCCACGCTCTGCTCTCCCGCACTCTTTTGATCAGATGCAATTGCAATCAAGCCGCTTCTGGTAGATACTGCTCCGCTTAAGTAGTGTGCCCTTAAGCTGCTGTTGGCGTTTAGACAGCGACAATAACAAAACAAGTTTTTTTCTATTTCTAAGCCGAGAATACCAATCGATTTGTTAAGAATTATCGATAAATTAAAGAACAGTTTGGCGTTGCCAGACAATTTGCTTATTTCTGATTAACTAGCATTTTCTGAAGCACGACACGGCACGGCCCGAACACGAAAATTAAACGTGAGCGACATTTTAGAAAATTTTTGTGACGATTTTGGTATTAACTTACCTTACCTTTAGTTGATCACCTGGAATAGTATGTAGGCTATTTAACTTCTTTTAAGGAACACGAAATTTAAAAAATTTGCCATTCATCATATGATTAAAGGTTGCGTAGATCGAACGGAATCGCTCTAACTGTAAGAGGTTACAAAGAAATAAACTTCAATCATTCTAAAATTTTATTTTTTGAGATTTCCTTAAATATGCCTGGAAAACGAAAGTCGAATATATCGCGAAACTCAAGGGGTCAGCGTACCGAGAAGTCAAGAAACTTCTTCGCAAGCTGAGCTCAGGAGAATGTAACTGGTAAGCCGACAAGCGGGTCGGAGAGCGACAGAATCGCTAGAATAGGCGAGCAATCGACGGCAGCAATTTGCTCAATAGAGCGCATCCCAGCGGACTTCTAAGACTCCACAACAAGTC
This sequence comes from Lordiphosa collinella, assembly GCA_018904265.1. Lineage (NCBI taxonomy): Eukaryota > Metazoa > Arthropoda > Insecta > Diptera > Drosophilidae > Lordiphosa > Lordiphosa collinella. The sequence continues at coordinate 174,604 of JAEIFV010000218.1, read as the reverse complement.
GAGCGGAAGGCAAGGATCCAGGATGAGATCTGCAGAAACGTCTAAGCAGGCGAACCATCGACGCCAGCAATTTTTTTGAGTTTTGATCAATATGAAGACAGTCCTGAATATATAACAAATGTAGACGGGTAAAGTGGAGGTGTACTTTGAACGGTTTACAAAATCGTGAAATGAGTTCAATTTGCTTATGAGATCAGATAATTATGAAGACACTCTGGAGGTACTTGTTATAAAGATCGAACTTTATAATTAGTTTAAATTATCATGTAGCGTTAGGACGATTCATTTATAAATTCAAACACAAATACAAATCATGGAAACAGCGATTCGTTCATGAGCCGATGTGAACGGTTCAACTCAGATTTTTGCTCGAAAAACGGTCAATTGTTATTTGCGAGCTCTGGTAGCAATAGTTATTTTTTGTTTCACTTTCGAAACGGCGTAAGAAACGCGTGCCTTGACGTGACTTAAAAAAACCAGACGCGGAGCACACTTGACCAATGTGCTATGTCCCCTTCAGAGAAACTGGTTATTTAAATGTACAAACCAAATTTTAGTGTTATTTTTTTACCGGGTTATTTAAGCACGAATTTGACCTATGTCGCACTTGAACGAGTGCGTGCTAGGGCCATAAAAAAATCACTGCACGCACCCATCTCTAGTTGGGAATCATACTCCTATTCGTTGGAGCAAAGTAGGGACTAGCGATGAATAAATAGCGCTAATAATTAGTCGGTGGCCAACAGAATAGAGTCGTTAGATAAAGTTAACTTTATTTTCAGCTGTTTCTGTCTTTCGACATGATAAATAGGGGCTGAATCATCGATTATTTACAGGACCAGCCAACTTCTTACCAATATCTTCACAGCCCATTCGTTATCTCGCCGTCTGCCGGCAAACAAATTAAAACCAAACGTACTTCTTTTTGAGTGGCATGGTCAAAACTAAATAAAAAAGATAAATAAGCATTGAAATACTAGCAATCACTTTTGTTGCTTCGAAAATGGGACCAAACCGCGCTACTTTGCGAAAGAGTGGCAACGCTGCTTAGACCGATGGTCTTCGATAACAATATCTATCAGGTTCCCAGCAGTTATCTGAAGTTGGAAATCAGATTAATATAACAAAGATGTCGACGTCTGAAATAGAAATACAACAGAAGGGAGCAGAAAGTCAGCAGGAACAATCGGGAGCCCCAAATGCAGAGATTACGGGGAGTAAACAGGATTCAGCGCCAGATGCAGAGGCCCCGAAAATGGATGATGGAGATTTTGCCGCGGCCGAGGAGTACAAGAACCAGGGAAACTCTCTGTTAAAAAGTAAGTGGCGCCCGCACAAACATGACTTGGCCCCAGCCGTGGTCAGTTGGGTGAAGGCTCCGCAGGTGTCAGGGCCAAATGGAGTTCATTCATATCTGAATGTTAGCTTCAACCTAACCTATAAAAACGGAGACAGATAATTTACAAGTCGCCTCAAGCATTTAATTAGACATTCAATTGCAATTCTTACTCATTTGGCTTTTACCCTCCCCGCAAAACCCCCTTTGATTCACACTTTGCAGCGAAGGAGTTCACGAAGGCCATCGACATGTACACCAAAGCCATAGAACTGCAACCCAACAGTGCTATCTATTATGCCAACCGATCGTTGGCTCATCTGCGTCAGGAAAGCTTTGGCTTTGCTCTGCAAGATGGCGTTTCAGCCGTTAAGGTGGATCCCGGCTACCTGAAGGGTTACTATCGACGGGCAGCGGCTCACATGTCCCTGGGCAAGTTCAAGCAGGCGCTGTGTGACTTTGAGTTTGTAAGTAAAGCGAGTCAGCCAGATTCGTCCCCTAGTGAGTCACCACGTCCATCCCTTATTTAGGTGGCCAAGTGCAGGCCCAATGACAAAGATGCCAAGCTAAAATTCACAGAGTGTAGTAAAATTGTCAAAATGAGAGCATTTGAGCGGGCTATAGCTGTGGACAAGCCAGAGAAGACGCTCTCCGAGATGTACAGAGATCTGGAGAACATAAGTAAGTAGAGGCCCAGTCCGATTCTCTTTGACGCACATGTCCTAACCGTAGTTTTATTCCAGCCATCGAGGATGACTACAAAGGACCCCAGCTGGAAGATGGAAAGATTACGCTGCAGTTTATGAAAGATTTAATGGAGCACTACAAGGCACAGAAACGTCTGCATCGCAAATTTGCCTATAAAGTAAGGAAAAGCAGTGATTTGATAGCACACAGGGGAATCCCTGAATTCTCTGTGATGACTAAACTCCTAGAGCAAATAATTACTTCTTAGTTGCAATATCATTGTAGAAGCATAGTATTACCTTATCAGCATGGTTTCTTTAAGTACCCGTCCACCACTACTAACCTCCTTGAGTTCAGTTCAATTATTTCTCAAGCATTCATTATTTTGTGTTTGGCGATTTTTAGCCGGCTATGTTTGTTTTTCGATATATTTCGGTTGCTCTTCGGCAAGCGTCTTCAGGACAAACCATAAAATTACACTAATAACACAGTTCAACAAATGTTGGGTCAGCGCTGGCTCTCTAATGAAATTGTGACCGTTCGACAAAGGTTTTCAATCTGAATACAAGCTATTTTTCAGAATTTATCTAGCACGTCTGTGTGTCGGTAGGGTCTTTCTAAATTCAGTGCCTCATTGTTTAAAAAAGAATAAATATGCCTCTACAAATAGTATCAGGTACCTAAGACTTGACCATATTACCCCCAAGAAGTTGTTTGAACAGTTTATTTTATGGTCCTGAAACTTTGGTGTATCTTGCGGTGAATTTATGCACTTTCGTAGCAAATTGATTAATTTTAAGATAATTCGTCACTGATTTTAAAAAGACCCTACCGACTCAGAGCTACGTTAGGTTGTTTCTCGAGAAACTATAGGGGCAGACCATTTAAAAAAACACCTTTTGATTAGTGGAGAGAAACCTTAAGCTTAGAAAAGCTTGCAAAAAAATTTTGAGCTTGATCGGAGTTCCTTTGTAGGTTTTATATATAAGCTTTTAATGATGAAAATCGAGGTTTTTTGGTCAAAAATTAAACGATTTTTTTTTTCTTAAAAACTGGGTCTTGCAAAAAATATCTTGCGTCAAAATTTTCCAAAAAATATATGTTTAATCTACATCTTTCCCAAACATTTTGAGGGATGGAACAATTTGATCGGGCAATAAACACCCGAGTTATAGAGTTATAGCAAAAAAAATTTTTTCTAATATCAAAGCATTGTAGAAAACGTAATTGTTTTTTTGATAAAGTAAACAATCGTTGCAAAAAAACTTAAAACCACATTTTCGGCTTGAGCAGTCGCTATTGAAGCTACTAAGCTGAAATTTTGTTTCTAGGTTTTTTCAACTATGCCCTTTCAGAATTTGACTGGAAATCCTAAATCAAAGTCGAAAAAATTCTGAACAAAAGAAAACGTTAAGGTTTTACAAATTTACTTTTGCCCATTCAAATAATTGTTTACCGTCAAAATTTCACTCCCTGTTCCCTGTTGGAGGCAATATGGTCTAGCCAATCGTTTTAGACCACCGCCTACACCGTGACAGGCACCTTTTCCAGGTGCTGAAGCAAAAAAGTGCAACTCCATTATCTCACGCTTCCAACATCTATTATCACTAACCTATTAGAATTCACATCGTTAGTGATCTAAAGATTTGATAGCAAACAGTTCTGAAAATTCCGCTTATTTTTTACAGATTCTCTGCGAAATCGATGTGTATATGCGGGCTCAGCCCCCATTGGTGGATATTACGGTGCCCGATGAAGAGAAGTTCACCATATGCGGTGATATACACGGTCAATTCTACGATTTGATGAACATCTTTGAGATAAATGGACTGCCATCCGAGAAGAATCCGTATCTATTTAATGGCGATTTTGTGGACAGAGGCTCATTTTCTGTGGAGTGCATATTTACGTTATTTGGGTTCAAGTTGCTCTACCCCAACCATTTCTTCTTGTCGCGCGGCAACCACGAGAGCATCAACATGAACCAAATGTATGGATTCACTGGCGAGGTGACAGCCAAATATACTAGCACCATGGCAGACATATTCACGCAGGTATTCAATTGGTTGCCATTGTGCCACTGCATTAATCAGAAAATTCTGGTTATGCACGGCGGCCTTTTCTCCTCGGACAATGTGACACTGGATAACATTAGGCGCATAGAACGCAACTGTCAGCCACCCGAGGAGGGACTAATGTGCGAACTGTTGTGGTCAGATCCACAGCAATGGATGGGACGAGGTCCATCCAAGCGTGGTGTGGGCATACAATTTGGACCGGATGTGACGGAAGCATTCTGCAAATTGAACAACTTGGACTACATCATACGCAGCCACGAGGTCAAGGATATGGGCTATGAGGAGGCCCACAATGGTCAATGCATAACTGTGTTCTCTGCGCCGAACTATTGGTAAGAAGCCAACGAGCGAGATCCACAAAATTCACCAATTAATCTTATCTGAACAATTTGCAGTGATACTATGGGCAACATGGGCGCATTTATAACCATAACGGGTAACAATCTGAAACCAAATTACAAATCCTTCGAAGCTGTGGTAAGTCCCCACCACCCCAGCATTCTATTCTGTTCTAAGAAATAATGCATACTCATTTTACCCTTTCAGCCGCATCCCGATGTCAAGCCCATGGCCTATGCCAATAGCCTAATGAACTGGCTGGCGTAGTCGCCAACTTCCAATAAATTACCATAGCTAAACACACATACCATGCTGCTTCAGAACCCATAACCGAACAAACTAAAAGGATTTCTTTTCCGAGATGCTCAATAGACTATTCTGTGCACGCAATCCGAGCTACTTTAACACTTTAGTACGAGTAAAATGCTGACAAGCGGCGAAAATCACAAAAATTACAGCAGTCAGATACCATTTGATAAATTCAGCTATATTTGATACAGAACCAGAATGTTTATAGTATATAAAAAAAGGGCTTTAGAAGTCGGGATGCTAAGTTTTAATGGTGCGAAGCATCTGTGGTTCCAGCAAAAGAAAATAAATCAAAAATTGCCAGTAAAATGTTTCATTCTGCCTTGGCCACCAAAATCCTATCTGATCTTGCTGTACTTTTACTCTATTCTATTCCCTCTCCCCTACCCCCCTCCAAAATGCTCCATTTGTGTATAAAAATATTTTTTGTTCAACCCATGCCTTGTTTAAATTATGCAAAACAAAGTCATTTTAATAAAAATTCGCAAGTTAGAAATTAAATCGAAATCATTATTCTCTTCTGGCAGCTTCTTTCTTTCACAGAATTCGAAAATACTTTTAGTACATATATAAAAGAGTTTGTAATCAAGTTTGAACCGTCCGAAACTTTAGTTGGTTTGGAAACGTTATTTAACTGGGAAGAAGTCAACCACATTTAAACCAATTTTTTTAGTTAGTTCATAACCGGGTTTGAATCAGGGAAATACTCAACTTCATATTACCAGTTTACATACCGAGTTTCAACTTCTTTGACAACTTCTGATAATTTTCCGACCTGGAGGATTAAGACTCGGTTTGTTTATGAGAGTTCTGACCACACAACTAGCAACATGGGTTGAGAAATGCAGAAAGCTAAGTGAGTATCAAGCGGGACTCAGACGTGGATACTCGACAATAGACGGGATATTTAATCTTGCATCGATAGTCCAAATAAAAATTCAGGAAAAACTGTATGCCTATTTCGCGGACTTAAGGGCTGCCTTTGATTGTGTGCCAAGAGGACTCCACATAAAAAAGTTGCAATGACTGATCAACGAAAATAATAAAACTAATAGTAAACTTATACTCAAAGACTAGGCAGCGCCATATGGACAGGTGACGGTTTATCGGTGGAATTTTAAAAACAGAATGGAGTCAAACTGGATTTATGCATCATGTCACCGCTTCTATTTGCGTTATATTTGGATGACATTCACACGCATCTAAAGGGTGGATTTATGGTTGAAAATACCCGAAACTCTACACAACATGATCAAAAGTCTTGAAAGCTACTGCAATATGTGAGGAATGGATGCTCTCGCTCTGAGCAGAACACTTGTTTTTGTTTTCAGTTGAGTACCCTGCAGAGAAAGACTCTAGTTTTAATACCAGAAATATACCTATCGCTAAAAACTCGCAACTGGTTTCACTTCGTATCCAAATCAATGTATTGAAGTCCATTTTACACAGGCATGTCATAGGCAAAAGACAATTGTCCCCGGCGCAGCCAATTTCCAGCAGTTCAATTCCAATTGTCCCCTGCTGCAGCCATTTCCAACCAGTTTAATACCAGTTGGGCTTTGTGTAGACTTACGACTGGGACCAGTATGCAACCGATACTGTATGTACTGAGCTTTACAGTTGTTCATATTTTATTATACAAATCTTTACACAATCATAAATCACAATACATTCATTGTCGCTTGATACAAACTTTTTCCTATTCACATTGACTTTGCATTATCTTGACTTTACCCTTGCATTTCTGCACTTTTTATTAATTTTCACTTCTAATTTCGTCAGCATTCGGTCAACTTTATCTTCAGCGGCTGTAGCTGCGAAGGTCAATGATAAATTTGAAAATAAACACCAAAAGCTTGCTTTACAACTAGGTATAGGAGGGTATTCTATGTTGAGCTATTCTTGTTATGCTCATTCAGTAACAATTTATGGAAAGCGTTCCGACTGAGGGCTCGCACGTCAAGAGTCTCAGTGTGGCTTGATTGAGTCACAAGCTCAAACAGACACCTCACTCACACACACTCAAACGCAAATGACTTTTAATTTCTTCGCTCGCAACCAAACTGTCAGCAAATGAGCAGAGCAAAAGTGAAACAAAACCATTGGTTGTTCGTTGAGCTCAGACCGCTTTGTTCAAGAGCCGATGTGAACGGCTCATATCTGACTCTTTGCTCAAAGGGTCCGTAAATAACAGTTATTTTTGGTCAACGAAAAACGGTCAATTGTTCTTTGCGAGCTCTGATCGTAACACTTTTGGAGTGCAATAGCACCATACTACCGCAGTATATGCTTAGACTTGAAATTGGATGATACACAGATCTTAGAAGCAAACTAGAGGATCACCCTCAGTGATAATGCTACTCACTCTCAATGGAAAAATTGAAATGTTTCTCTACCCACTGCCATAACAGTGTATGCCAAGAAACAGCATGTGAACATGGCCGGATAGAGGGAAGCGGGCGTATAAAAGCATTTAAACTATGAGATAGAGTTCTGCAATAACTTCACCAAACAACGGACCATAACATGGATCATAAAGAAGCAACAAGATATGACGATATGCCATATTCTGCAAGAGTTTCGAAGTCGCAGTTGTAAGAAGGGAGAGCTTGAGGTAGAGGAGGTCTTATGTACTGAGTAATTTTACTTGTTGAATGTTCAGCAGCAGAAAAGCTGACGGCCACAAGCGAAGCTTTAAGTATGTTTTTATTTTATATTTGGATTTTTCTGTGTATCTCTAGAACTGCTAAATCGAACAACATGCAATGTCTTTAAATAAATACATCTAACTATCTGTCTCGTCCCGAAACCGAATATCTCTCAAATTGTTTGGCCTAAAAGCCTTTTTTCAGAAATTGGATTTATCAAAATTAGAGGAGTGGTTTCCCATTTGTTTGGAACGTATTTCATGTCTTGAAACCACCCAAAGCACTCTTTTATACGACTTAGTGAATGGATTTTGCAAAATATGAGTATTTTTTTTCTTCTTCAGAGCAAACAATAGTTACGTGACCAGCGTTATTAATGAGTTTGACAAAAATAAACAGAAATGATTTATTTATTTAATCCAAGTCGATTCCGCTAGCTATGCTAAAGCCCATTCCATTTAAAATCACACCCACGTTCTCTTTGTAATCTTTTAGATGCGCCCTCCGTAGCAAAATCACATAGACAAAGGGCCCGTTGTAGGAGGCGAGCTGTTCAAAACACAATCTGGCCATTGTCTGTAGTTCTTTGGGTTGTGTCTGCGACATATACAAAGCCACAGTGGCCAAGAGTTCGTGCAGATGTTTCCCCTCCAGCTGTAGGCCACGTATGAAATCCGGCAGATTCTGAAGCAATTTCATTTGCAATTTATACTCCTGAGTCTGGGCCTTGGGCATGTCCATGCTGCTGTGCTGACTGCTGGCTGCTCTAAGGAATTGTTTGAGCTGCGGTATAACATCGCTGACAATGGAATGAAATATCAGTTGAGAGTTCCAACTATAAACTAAAATGACCTTTCTCACCTGAGACTTCGTTTCAGTATAAAATCCTTGGCATGGACGGCCAGAAGATGCAGCAAGGTGAAGCAACGATTCAGGACCAAAGCATCTTTCTGACGAAACCTTTCCACTAATGGCTGCCAGATGAGATGCACCAGAGGCAGCAGTTCGTTCTCATAATCCGAAAGCAGGGGCAGTCCAGTGGAGAGACATTCTAGGGCAAGAATCTGTTGGCTTTGCTCAACGCTTGTCAGGAATTTAATGACCTGAACTAAGATCTCTTTAGTCATTTCAATATGTCTTGGTAGGGCAGGCTTGAGAGGTTCTGACTCCTGGGCCAAATCCGTTTCTGGCTCCTCATCTATATCCACTTCGGACATTTTGATGTCTGCATCTGGTGGCTCCTCTACTAGATGCGGCTTCTGGAGCACATTAAGCCAAGTGTTGAAGACATTCAGCTCCATTGAATCCACTTGCATGGGAAGCTCATTGATCTCGGCCGCCGTGTCAACTTGCCAGCTGGCCACATGTCGCAGGAATGCATTAAATACGCGCAGATACGAATGAACATTGTCCGTCTGGTGGGCCTTGGAACACTCCTCGCGTATGGTCTGGAATATACTGTCCAAATGGGGTACATTTCCTCGGGTACTGTATTGTAAGACGACGGTAAGAATATCTACAGCAGCGCTGCTCTCGGGTGACTGGAAAGCGTCATAATATAGAACAAACCATAACTCGACAGAAAGCAGACTCACTTACCCTCTTGAGAAGAGCATTCAAGTGGAAAGTGATGTAATCCGTGGAGCATTCAATGAAATGTGAGGGCTCCGCATACTTCAGAGCCAACTGCATGGAAGCAAAGGCAAAGGTGGCCGCTTGGTGGACTATGGTATTACTACTCGCCAGTTTGAGCAGCACTTGGTGCAGACTGCGAAATATATGACGATCGAAGAAGTCGCCAATGAATCGTGCACAATGTCCCACTGCATCCAAGACCAAACAGGTATGAAGAACATTGAACTGGGCATCCAGTATGCTCACGCGATTGGTAACTGGTTCCTCATCATCTGAGTCATAGTCCTGTGTCCGCACTTCCATGGCGGATGAGTAAAGACCCGGAGTGCGCTCCTCAAACCAGTGTGTGGGCTAGCAGAAGAAGGGCAGTTTAGTGGAAGGTTTGTTAAAAGCCACCATATCTTACCTTGTCGACTTTAAGGCGCCAGGTCGCATCCGGCTGCAGAGCCAAATGCCAGTGCTCGTCCTTGAGCAGCTGTTCCAGCAACAGCTCTGCCAACACCAGGCGACTTTCACGTGCCGTACCCTCCTGCGGCGTCACCATCACAGTTAAGAGCAAAATGCATTCATTCAGACTAGAAGAATGTTGCTCAATAAGCTCCAGGCAGTGGTCGAAAACCAGACGATTCAGCGATGGCTGCGCTCCCAACAAGGCGATTATATCATACAAAACGATCTGGCAGCGTTTGGAGCTCAAGTGCTTAAACTGGCGCCAGGGCAACTTTCCAAACTCTGCAACCAAATCTTTGGCCCTCACCTGCTGGATGCGACGCAGCGAGTGTTCTTCGTTTAAAAGATCCCGTGAGGTAAGCAGGTGCAGCGCAGTTAGAAGGCATGTGACAAACATTTCCAGGTTCTTGGGCACCAGCAGCAGCAGTTGAAGCGTCTCCGCACTGACATTGCCGAGGAACCCTTTGAAGAAGAGCAATTCGGCAAATTGTTCATTATCCTCACAGCGATGCAAAATCCTTGGCCATTTGTTGAGATGGGCATCCAGCAGCAGTTCGGCGTTCTCCTCGAAAATGCTTTGACAGTTGGACTGCAACTGGAGCTCACTCAAAGTCTGCCGGCAGCGCTGAGCAATGCTTTGATCCTCGTCTTGAGACAAAGCCAAGACACTTTCAAGTATGTGGATGAAATTGTGCTGCAAATTGTGTGCGCAATGTGTGAGTAAGAGGCAGCACACCTCCGCGTAGGATCCCCGCACTTTGAGACTACTGTGGGCACGCAGGATACTTGTCTCCACGAAGATGGGACGCAGACGTCGAGAGGTGGCGCCTACCCATTGAGGTGAGCGAAGTTCTGTCTGCATCTGTTGCAGGCGTTCCTCATTCTGCTCGGCCGTGGCTTTACGACTGCCAAAGTAGTGGAAATCAGTGTCCTCAGCCGTTTTGTTGGACAAATTCTTGAAAAGCTGACGAAAGGCGTCCACGTCGTAGCGCAGTTTCTGAAACTCATCCGTTGTCTCCTCGAACATGAGGCAGATAATGCGACCCAGGGCGGTGACAGACAGCTGAAAGAGGGAATTTCTATATATAAGCTTGCAAGTCACTTAATCCATACTTTTGTTTGTGACGCTTTGAATATGAGTAAGCTAATCGGATAAAAATATAAAAATACCCCACCCCAATTTCCACCCAAAATAAAACAAAACTATACTTGGGACATTCGATATTAACTCAGCCACTTGAATTTTTTTTTTCAAAAAATTTGTAATTTCTATTATATTGAAGTACTATAGATAGATGTAAAGCTCGTCGCTCTGATCAAGAATATATACTGTTTATGGGGTTGGAAATGAATATTTCTATGCTTTGCATACTGGGCATAATTATAATACCCTTCGCAAGGGTATATAAATGAGTTTCAACCCGATCGGATGAAATTCTGAGAATTTTCCACATTTCCAAACTCTTATGGCTTGGGCTGTGCTGCAGTAACCAGTCAGTCATTCAGGTTGAACAATTTTAAAAATATATACGTCTGTGCCGAAGTTTAAATACACTTGAAACTTTTGTGACCACTGACTTAATTTTGAGACCAATGACTTAATTTATAAGCTTTATGTCTTGTGTAATCGGGATATTAAATAAAACAATTTTATAATACCCTCTGCAAGGGTATAAAAACTAAAAAAAAAAAATTTGTATGGCAGCTACAAGAAGTGACCATCCGATTTTCGCAGTTCCGACATATGTGCAGTGTGCAGCCAAAAGATGACTCTGTGCAAAATTTCAGCTGGATAGCTTCAAAACTGAGGGACTAGTGTGCGTAGAAACAGACAGACGGACGGACAAAGCTTAGTCGACTCAGCTCGTCATGCTGATCAAGAATATATATACTTTATGTAGTCGGAGATGATTCCTTATATGCGTTCCAAACTTCTGGGCAAAATTATAATACACTTTTCAAGTGTATAACTAGCTGAATAACCGGCATCGCCCGGGTCCTTTTAATTCTTATGACAGTGATTATATTCAAGCTAGTGCTGGATGCAAATCGATATAAGCATTTTGGACCGTTCGATCTTTTCCTCTATTTACTCGTCTTCGTGATAATATAAACTCATGAATATTTTGGAAATTTCATGACTTTTTTGACCGTTTGGCTTATACCTACTGTTCACCCGTCTATAATTGCAGTCTATCGAATCTTCACAATAATCCAGGCTCAAATCAAAAATAAGCAAATTTCGCATTATTTTGGACCGTGTAATCTAGTTTCCACTTAACAACGCCTGCATTGTAATATAAGCATTAAGCGCTTACATAAATACAAATTTGTCAAATTTCGCGATTTTTAGACCTTAGAAACCATTGAACAAAATATCATCGCAATCGGATTAACGGTATATTTTTTTAATTCTCGCGGTTTTTGGACCATTTCCCACACATTTCTTCAATTTTGAAACCTTCGCGGGCAAGCGTCCAACCATTCTTCAAAGATTCATCACAATCGAACATTTTGCAAATTTCGCGGTTTTTGGACCATTTTCCGCCTTCCCAGGCAAGCGTGGGGAATCCCAAAATTTTACCGCAACCTTAAATTTTGTAATTTTTAGCGGTTTTTGGACCATTTTTCGCAAATTTCTTCAACTTAGAATCCTTCCCGGGCAAGCGTTCAACCATTCCCAATGTTTCATTGCAATCGGATGAACGGTATAATTTGGCGAATTTCGCGGTTTTTGGACCATTTCACAGACATGAGACATAGCCTACACTTTCCTGATCGACATGAACATTCTGTGAAAAATTCGTGAAGATCGTTTCAGCGGTTTAGACTCCCATAAGGGACAAATATACAAACATACTTTCACTTTTATATATATGTATGTATAGATAGAAAGAAAAAGAGTCGATTTGAAGACGGATTTCACTTAGCTTAGGACACTTACGGATTTAATAGACTCGCCCATTTTGTCATCTTTGAGCGAGGTTTTAAACAACACTACCAGCACCTTAGGCAGGAATATGAATATGGTGTTGGCCACCTGACTGCGCAGCACCACATCAGCGGCATCCGCCTCGTCGTGCACATAGAAAAGCACCATCAGGCATTCGAGGGCGGACTGAACCAACTTGCGATACTTCTCGTGCGCAATTAGTTCTACCAACGAGAGCAATATTTGTCCAATCACCACCACTGTTTCCTTGGTATAGAATGCCTCCAGCACGTCACTTGTGGAGCGACGAAGTGCCTCGGTAAGGCAAAGAACTGCTGCCAATTTGATTTCCTCCGATAGGTTGGGGCGCATTACGGCCCCCTTGGAATCGCGTATCTGCTGCAGCACCACCACCAATATGGAACGCAAGCCCTTCTCATCCGATAGATACATGTGCGAGATGATGCTTCTTAAGCAGTTCATTAGACTGGTGCGCAGCTCCTGGTTCTCCCTAGGGGAGGAAATGAATGTATAGTATTTATTGATTCATAGGGAGAATAATACGAAAGGAAGCTTACCCACTCAGCTCATCTAGCTTAATCACCAGAGGAACCAGAGTCTGAACCTGATAGATGCGCATTTCACCAAAATTGAATCCATCGATCTCTTGCTCCACCAGCCTCAGCGTGTCCTTGCCGGGCTGATGGATGAAGCCTTCAATGGCCGGCTTAATTCGTGTCACATACCTCTCCAGATGCAACATCATATAACATCCAAGGATTCTCTGCAACAAGCTCTACTGACAGAATGGGCAAATATAACCTCAGACGAGACTGCCAATTTGGTAGCAAGTATGCGTCGACGCTTGGAAGGCGTAATTCAGGTCAAAGGAGGCTTTACCAAACATTAAAAGATCCAAAATCCGGCATACAACATTGATTATGATATTTGTCCCAATACTTTATTGATTCACTGTAGTTGGACACTTTAACTTGGTGACTTCAATGTTTACCCTGCCTGTGCAACATCTCCGACGCCGCAGTGTGCCCGTATAGGGTTTAACAGCTGTTTGGCCAGTCTCATGTTAACGTATGTATATTTTCGGCGCCACCTCCTTTGACCGTTACTTTTCAAAAATTTAAACACAAACATTCAGTTTGTCAGGAAGGCTTGACCATAGCACAGGTCGGCAGGCCAGGGCTCCGATTTGCTTTTAGGAAGGCAACGGGGTCTTCCTCCATTTTGTGTTTTTATTTTATATTAAAAAGCATTTGCAAACTCAAGCTCAGAGACCAAATTTTTAAAACAAAAATAAATCGCTTCGATTTATAAATTTTATTCAAAGCACTGGAAAAATCCAGCTAAATTGGAGTTGGCGTTACCCCGTAGGCAGGGCTGGTCAAAAATGATTCATTTTTATTTTTAACTCACAATGAATTAGCACTTAAAAAATTCCAGCATGTTCGTGTCAAAATTTATTTCATAGTAAAGAAAAAGAACGAAACTATAAGAGTTAAAATAGAACAGTTTACTTTTCCGTAGTTTTGTGAAATGAAAATCGAAGATAACATTCTTTCTATCAACTTCAATGGTCTCCCAGGCACACATTTCAAAATTCCATCAAAATCGTACGAGCCGATCTGTTGGCAGGACTTGATGTGTTAAGAAAAATTTAATCATGTAAATTTATAAAAACCCGAATTGTATTGATTTTGACTTAGTTCATTAAAAAAAAGAATTAAATGCTTATACTGCAAATAACAAGCTGCACATTTGAATGTTGTAGACGTTTGCATATATCCTTGCCATCAAAGAGATATTTGTAATGTACATAAAACCATTAGTTGGCAGAATTAAATGCTCTTTTCATCTGTCTTAGAAGCCACTTCGCAGTCATCCATTCTTTTCAAATTTCAAAGTTGTATAACACTTTTAGCACACAACTATAACAAATGATCTTAATAAAATCTGAACTCACTGTTTGGGCAGAAGTGCATGATTTATTCTAGACAGGGGTCTGTTGGCGTTGGAATTTGTTCGTCTTGTTGTTGTAAAACTACATCTCGTGCCTACAAAGTGAACTAGTATATTCCACATTACGTGTTTTATTTGAAATGTTGGTGGTAATGTTTTTCTGACTCTGGAGGTGGATGGCATATAATCCTTTCTCTTATTGGGAAGTAATTTTTTGGTTTGTTTGATTTGATTTGGTCCGGGTTTCGACGCCTTAAATATTAAAATAATTTGAAACAGGCTTTGTAAAACAGTGAATAAAATAGCTTAGCTCAATTAATTCTGTTTTATATCAAATGAATGAACATTCAAATTTTCTAATTCATTTGATTTAATGCAAAATTAATTCAATCCTTTTTTTAATGAGATAAGTAAGAATCAACACAATTCTGTTTTTGGAAAAACTAATTCAAAATATGCCAATTTGAAGCCTGAATGATTATGAGCATTGATTCAAAAATGAATCATTCTTTTAAAAGTAAATAATAAAATTTCACTGCCCAAGGGTCAAGAGTAAACTAACAAAAAAAAAAAACATTTTAATTTCATTTATTTAATAGCTAATTGTAGAACTCATGCTGAGCCTCATCCTTGCGCACACTGCTCTTGTAACCCTTCTCAAAATCCTTTGAGTTGACCACATAGCGATTCTCGCGCACCGCATGCATGCCAGCCTCCTGACAAATGGCGTTTATATCCGCATTGGAAATCTTGTCCGGACGTGCTATAATATCCTCTAAGTCCACATCCTCGCCCAGAGCCATTTTGGTTGTTATGGTGGAGAAAACCAAACGTTTTTGGCGACGGTCCGGCAAGGGAAATTCAATTTTACGGTCCAAGCGGCCAGGACGGAGCAGAGCTGGGTCCAAAGTGTCCGCACGATTGGTGGCCATAATCACCTTAATGTTAGTTGTCTCATCAAACCCATCCATTTGATTGAGCAGCTCCAGCAAAATGCGCTGCACCTCGCGATCTGCTCCAGTCTGGGCATCAAAACGTTTCGTGGCTATAGCATCGATTTCGTCGATAAAGATCACCGACGGAGCATTCTGTTTGGCCAGTCGGAAGAGATCACGCACCATGCGTGGTCCCTCGCCCAGGTATTTCTGGACAAACTCAGAGCCCACGACGCGTATGAATGAGGCAGTTGTGTGGTGGGCCACCGCCTTGGCCAGCATGGTTTTGCCACATCCTGGCGGGCCGAAGAGCAGAACTCCACGAGGAGGATCAATGCCTGAACATCAAAAGAAATATTAGCTTAAATTGGGATCGATTCTGTCGAGTTTTACCTATTTGCTTGTACAACTGGGCATGGGTCAGCGGCAGCTCAACGGCCTCGCGTATTTCCTGCTTCTGCATATCGAGACCTCCAATGTCCGAATAGTTCACATCCGGCTTCTCATCTGGTGACAGCATGGAGATGGTGCTATCTGCCTCTGGTGGCACCAAGTCCACCAAGCAATTGCTCTGCTTGTGCAGGGCCACTGAAGCCGACGGCTTCAGTTGCTCCCTGTCAATGGTCGACAGGACACGGACGTAGTAATTGGAGCCAGTAGTGGAGGCTACAATGCCCGTGTTCTCATCGATGGCCTCCAGAAATTGACCAATCACCAAGGGCACAGCCTTGATGCGCTTGACCTCCTCCTGGGCGTGTATGAACTCCTTCTTCAAATTGCGCTGCTCCTCCTTGATGTAATCTTCCTGCACTTGGATGAGCTCCAGCTCCATTTGGAGCTTCTTGTACAACACATACAAGTCATTCTCGTCTAGCCCATCGTATTTGGATAATTTTGGATCCATGTCTACGATTTCTTCCTTGAACAGACCAGCCATCTTCTCGGTTATCCTGCCTTCACGTTCGTTTTGAAAGAAAAGTTTAAAAAAATTTTTTTTTTATTTTTCCTTTGTTGAACAATTTAATGTTGTTGTTTCCTTCAAATTTAGCCAAAACGTTGATTCGGTTGACAATAATAATGGTATGAACTTTTCGGTCAAAATTAAGCTTGTCATCTAATGACATAAAAAACTGTCAAGGAGACAGCTCTGAACCAGTTCAAATTGTTCAAGTTAGTTCACTTTTATAAGGGGTGTTCAAAGTTCTTTTTTACCATACACTCGCGAATTGGTTTGACTTGACTTGATTGATGCCAAACGTTTTTGCGCGTAAATACTGAACAAATTAGAACTGAAACATAATCGTAACTTAAATGCAATATGTTCTGAATCTCATTGCAAAAATCAAATTTCTAGTTGTTGAATTTGGATAGTCTATTGATTCACCTTAATTAGGTCTTAACTAAGCGTAAATTACATCATTTTAAATTTTTATACTGTGTACCAAAGGTACACAGGGTATATTAAGTTTGGGCATAAGTATGTAACAGGCACAAGGAAGCATCTCCGACCCTTTAAAGTATATACATATTAGGATGTCAGAAAACAATTTTTTTTTTGCAGTAAAGTATTTTTGAGATTTTTTTCAGATTTTTCGGAAGACGTTTGGAGGTCGCACAAGTCGAATTTTCCGCTAAAATCGGTTATTCGGTACTGTTTTTGAATCAATAACCACGATTTTCTTAGTTTTTAAATTAACATGTATAAAGAAAAATATCCAAATTTTACTTTTATGGGCATAAACAATAAGTTTTGGCAATGCTTTTACTCATTTAGGTACCATGAAGTTAATTTTTTCGTAAATTTTTTATAAGTGTTGTAAAAAACGCATCATAACTTTAAAAAATTTTTATGAAAACTAAAAAAACTAGTGATGCAGTTTAAGATAGGTAAGTCTTAAACTATTTAAACAAAAAAACTTTAAATTTTCTCTTTCATTGCTTGAATTCAATAATAAAATTTTACAAAAATGCCTAGGCTTCGTTGAAGAATCCAAAAACACAGTTTGTTCTATTTTTCGGTCTAGTTTATGACATATATGAGGTGGTTCGTGGGTAAATCTTAAAATGGTACTCCAACTAGCGGTTTTTTGGATGACGAGTACCATCTCTTAGGGACATGCATTAGCCCATTATGCCATCATGAATTTAGTTTTAAAAAAACTCTACCTTGCGCTTTTAAAGATATTCAAGAATTTAGGCTTGTCTCCTACTGGAAGTACCTTAACCAATTGAACAATTAACGCAAATTTTAAATATTTTGTTAATATTTTGAATTTTGTAGATTTTTATCTTGAACCATTAAGAATTAAGCTAAAATGGATGTCGCTGTGTGTTGCTAATACAAAATTACCCAAACCCGGGATGAGACCCTTTAATTCTGATAGAATGGTCTCTAAGCATCATATCATACCCAGTTTTCCAACTGTACCCTACTTTCGCGTTCTATGGGTACTTTTGTACTAGCAACACAGCGACAACAATTTTAGCTTAATTCTTAAAGGTTCAAGATAAAAATCTACAAAATTTAGCAAACATGGAGATTTTTAGAAAAATCGGATATGTCTGCTGAATACGCCACAAACTATAGCTTCACAAACTTTGAATCGTCCCGTTTTTTGCCTGTAACTGTTCGACTAAATCAAACTTTTTTGAAAAACCCGGGATGTGACCCTTAAATTCTGATAAAAGGGACTTATGTGAGCCTCACCTTATACCCCGTTTTTTAATTGAACCAAAGGTTCACTTTTGTTCTAGCAACACACAGCGACAACTTTAACTCAATTGTTAATGGTTCAAAATAAAAATGTACCAAATTCAGGAAATACGGACAGGATCATTGAGAACGCAATATCAAAAATTCACTTTGATCGTACAATTGGAAACAAGAAAAATGGGGAAAAAGTGAATTTAGATTTGTCCCCTTCTGGTGGTACCTAAACCAATTGTTAGATCAAAGCGAATTTTTGATATCAGCAAAAACTGAGTCAGTCTTAAAATGAAACACTAGAGAGCTCGTGTGGAGACAGAGTGCATTCCTAACAAAGCGAATATTTTGTTTATTATATAATCGAATTTATAAAGTTTATTAAATAAACACCTAAAAAAAATAAAAAGCTCTGATATTTTCAAGGTGTTTTAAAAAAACGATGCATGCCATATCAGTTGAAGGTGAGTGCTGAGAACGTTCGAATGTTCCTTCAAGAAATTTACTAGGTATTCCTTTTTTGCGTGAAGGAGGCCCAAACGAATACGCTTCGACCGCAGAATGCAGACCACCCACAACCTCCGAGCCAGCTCTGGAGACCATTTTCAAAATACTTTTGTGAATGGCTTTGTTTCTAAAACTCGAACAACAAATTCAGGAAAGAAAAAATTTCTTTAAGTAATTTTTATATGGAATTTGACAGCTTAATTATGCGTGAGAAATTCTGAGTTTTAAACAACAAAATCAGGCAAGGAAAAGTTTCTTCAAGTCATTTTTTTATATGGAATTTGACACCTAAAGGAAAATTATGCGTGTGACTATAAATCATATTAATTTACCTAATAAGTTAGTGCATTTGAGGTGGAAAAAAAAATTGCAATACACCGGTGTAGTTCTCTGGTACTCACACTAAGGATTTTTGCTGTTCATTAAATGAACTAGTTTACCAAGTAGCGAACATGGCCACACTCGAATGACAATCAGCTGGGCCAGAGACCTGTTGTGTTTTCGCTGTCGCTGATGTTGCTCCGACGTGGAGCATTCTATTTATATACAATTTATTTTGGAACGAACTGCAAATTGAATTCCATAAAAGAACTAAATACATCACATATCGCCTGCTCCTGCTCGAGCTGTGTACAAATGATCTAAGTTCAGTTAATACCACAAAAGAAGACCAAATTGAGACGCTGCCGGCCGCTGATTGATGGAGCAAAAGTCACTCAACTGAGTCCAATTTCGCACATATATCAAGAATATATATACAATTTTTGGTTTCCATCCAACAAATATGGTCATTATGGTTATGTAATGGGCCAGTTTTGAACCCAACCTTTTTGGATTCATTTACACTCGGTAGGAGGTTCAGGCCATGGACATGTTGATCTTCCTGACGGCTGCGGCCCATCTGTTTTACACGCCCTTCACCAAAGTGGAGGAGAGCTTTAATTTGCAGGCCATGCACGACATTTTATATCTACGCAACAATTTCACTCAGGTTAATATATTTTAAAGGGTGCAACTTGCTTTTCCATTTATACTTCAGCTTCTTCCTCCCCTCAGTATGATCACCATGAGTATCCCGGTGTGGTGCCACGCACATTTATTGGCCCGTTGGTGGTGTCTATGCTGTCTGCCCCATTTGTGCTGCTCTTTGAGACGCTGAGCATGAATAAATTTTGGGCACAATATGTAGGTAAAAGGAGTTGGATCAACGAAAGTTTCGTCTTCTCTAATTCCGTATTATTTGTGCAGTACGTCTCGTCCTGGCTGGCAGCATCTCTGTGGCCTGGAATCAACTACGGCAAGCGGTGACCAAGATTTATGGTGTGGAGGTGCGTCTGTGGTTTACGGCCATAACCATAACGCAGTTCCATTTTATGTTCTATATGACCAGGCCCTTGCCCAACATATTTGCGCTGCCTTTAGGTAAGTTTTTGGTATAACCTACATATGGGGCGTTCCAAGCAAAAAAAAAAATATTTCCTGTGATGATGTCTCCGAATTGGATAAAAATTGGCCCAAATGGACCTTTTTATGAGAAAAGCTTAACCCCCAAGATTTGAGTTTTATTGGAACGCTTTTGTGGAAGTTCTGCGCTTTTGGGAATAGGAATAAGTCGCATGGAGCCAGATCTAGTGAATACGGTGGTGGAGGCATGATAACGGTGTTGATTTTGGCCAAAAAATCACGAACAAGCATTGATGTGTGAGCTGGTGCATTATCGTGATGCAGAATCCACGATTTGTTTTTCCACAATTCCGATCGTTTGAGCCGTATTGTTTCACGCAAACGTTGCATAACTTCCTTGTTGTTAATTGTACAACCTCTTGGCAGGAACTCATGAAGCACCACACCATTGTAATCAAAGAAAACAGTGAGCAATACCTTCACATTTGATCGAACTTGGCGTGCTTTTTTCGGGCTTTTCTCATCTGGCCGACCCGTTTGAGCCAACCTTGATCGTCGTTATCGACATTCAACAACTCCTGAGCGATACTAATGCGACGTTGCTTTTGCTCAAAATTTAGTCAAAAATCGAAGAGCACACAAAAACGTGACTTACCTTTTTAGTTGCCAAACAAACTACTAATCGAAATTGGCTGCTAATGCAAACATATGATAAACATACATATGTGTCCGAATATAACAAAAACAAAATATCGATAATCGAATGCACACAGCCCGCGAAAATTTAAAATTCACCTTTTTCTTTGAACACACCTCGTATATGTATATATAGATAATTGAATGTTTGTATGTCTGTCCCTTATGCCTGCCTAACCGTTTATCCGATTGCGATCAAACTTTGGGATATGGATGACCACTTGCCCGGGAAGGATTCCAAGCTGCTAGAATGGCCGTAAAATGGTTTATTAATGTGGCTGCAGGAGCTGAAAATGTGAACAAACCTCGTCCAACACACGTAAAGTTCAGCGCCTGAGAATTCATTAGGAACTTTTATCTTCTCTGGTTTAAAAGTTGCCTTTTTTGTAAACTTGTGTTATTTTTGAGCAAAAAAAAAAAATGATCGCCTGAGTTTTATATTTTAATTTAAGAATAATCATTACCATTGAGAAAAACGGATAAAACTTGAATTTGCACAGATTATCCAAAACATTCGGTAAGTACTTCTTCCCTCGGCTTCCTGATGATTTGTTGCTAAAAATATTTATAATATATAGGTCCCGGATTGAACGGTCAAATTCTATTTTTATTGATTGATTTATAGTGTCTCTTATCGTTACAGGTTATTTTAGGTCACAATTTTAGCCTAGTTTATTATGAAGATTTGACAGACGGCATTTGTGGGCGGGGAAAATAGGAGGTGTAAACCGAACTGTCAAAAAGGGCGCAACATTTGCAAAATTTCATGATTATCGTTAAGACGGGTCAATAGAGGCGAAGAATAAACAGTCAAAAATATTGTAATATTTTATAATTTTTACGTCGCACCTTGAAAGCGGAGAAAATTGTAATTGGATTCCCAGCCACAAGTGCATAAACAGAAACGAAATGTCAGATAGCTTTAAAAATAGAATTACAAAAACTACAAATATTAGTAGATTTTTCGGTTTACAGGAACTATTTAGCATTTCAGGTACGTATGTATGTATATTTTTCCCTTATGGGCGTCTAAACCGCTGAGCCGATCTTTACGAAATTTGGACAGTATGTTCATATCGACCAGGAAAGAATCAAAGGCTATGTCTTAAGTCTGTGAACCGGTTCGAAAGCGGCTTAAAACGGTTCAAAAGTGGTTCAGATCCTTTCGATTTGAGAATTGTTCTTAAGGTTAGTAGTGTGAGTGTTAGAAAATCGCAGAATTTAATTAAGCTATGAACTGATGTTTTCCCAATTTAAGACTATTAATATCGATTTGCAGCTTATGAACGCTTTGATAAGAATCATATTCACACAATATAAAGGTCCCGGGCGACGCCGGGGATTCAGCCAGTTTATTTATAACATCTCTGCTAATTACCCTTGTCTTTCTGCCTGCAGTTCTGTATGCAATTGCCTATTGGCTACGCGGTCAACACAAGCCCTTTACCATCTGCTCCGGCATAGCCATACTTATCTTTCGATCGGAGCTGGCCTTGTTTCTAGGTCTGCTGTTAGCCTTGAACTTGGTGCAACAAAAGATCTCTATTGATGGGTAAGTAGGACAAGCAACTGTCTTAAGCTATGTTATCTTAACTTTTCTACTTATTTTAAGGCTGCTGAAGATTGCCTTACCCGCAGGTGTGTGCATTTTAATTGCCACTGTGCTGGTGGACTCGTTCTTTTGGCGGCGTTTGCTCTGGCCCGAGGGCGAGGTCCTATGGTACAATACCATACTCAATAAAAGCTCCAATTGGGGCACATCGCCGTTTTTTTGGTACTTATACTCGGCCCTGCCTCGAGCTATGGGCGCCTCGATGGCTTTTGTACCAGTAGGCATTTTTTTGGAACCCCGTATACGTCCCTTGGCTCTATCGGCACTGGGTTTTGTGCTATTGTATTCCATATTGCCGCACAAGGAGCTGCGCTTCATTATCTATGTGTTTCCTGTGCTGAACATAGCAGCCGCTTGCGGTTGTCAACGCATGTAAGTAGTCCATATTACCAGAGATTTTCTTTCCTCTCATGCCTTTCTCTTCCAGTTGGATAAACAGTGCCAAATCGACATGGCACAGCTTTCTGGCTCTCATCGCAGGCGGCCATTTGCTTGTAAATGTATTTGTTACCATTTTTCTACTGGTTATTTCGGGCACGAATTATCCTGGCGGAGCAGCTCTCTCACGTCTTCATCGTTTGGAGGTGGGCACGCCGAATGTCTCGGTGCATATTGCCAACTTGGCTGCCCAGAGCGGTGTGTCGCGTTTCATGGAAATACGTGACGAGTGGACCTACAGCAAAGATGAGACCATGAACTATACCCAAGCAGAATTGGCCAGATATAGTCATCTTCTAGTGGAGGCCAAAAATAAACACAACACAGAGCTGTGGGCGACGCTGCAGGAGAATTTCGATACCTTGGAATTTGTAGACTGCTTCAATAGCATAGGTATACAATATAACTCCCTGTTCCCGGTGCGGATAAAGACAAAGCCCTGCATAGGCATCCTCAAGAAACGATTGGCCACTACAACGATAGTTAAAGAGAAGAAAACCAAGCCTAAACGAAAAAAGAAGCACATTGAGGTTATGCCCGAAATAGAGCTAGCAGAACCAGTTAAAGAGGTTGAAATAGAATTGGAGGAGGAGCCCGAAGCATTACTTAACTTAGCAGCAGATGTGGATGAAGATGACGGTATTGTGTCCACGGTTGAAGAAACATCTCTAGAGCTAAACACTGATGCAGATGCCTTGGATGCACCCATCAAGGAGATTAATTTTAATGAGCTGCGCAATCTGGCCTTGGGACAAGCTAATCGCAAATCCCGTGCCGCCACCAAGTTGAAAATTCGAAAGATTATCGAACAGCATTATCGTGCAAAGGGTAATCATATCGAAAATGATTCCACAGAGCATCCAGAGAAGGGAACCCGACCTGCTATGCGACAGTCGGTCAAGTCCATAATTAAGCAGGAAAAGATCAAAGAGATGATCGAACAGATTGCCACCATGGATTTGACACGCATCTGCGATTTGGAAAAGACATCAACTAAGGACTGCTTAAAGCAGGTCATAGACAAAATGGATGTCAGTGAAAGCATTAAAGCCAAATGATCTTAGTGGAATGTATACCCAAATTGTACTTCAATGATTAATCAGAGTATTCGATACCTAAAACCGATTGTACGTAGTGCGAATTGTTGTTAACAAACCAATAAATGTTTGCCAACATAAATATGTGTACTGAGCCCCAGCATTTCATTCTGCTGCTGCCTTGTTTAGGTACTGAAATAAGTGTCCGGACCGACACATCCAAGATAGAAAATAGTTGTTAATCATAACCACCGAGCTTAGGTAATACGGCTGAAAGTATGCTTCAGATGGGTTGATTTGTAGACAACAATGGAAAAAGCTGTTTTAGGGAAAGTAATGTTTCCTTAATTTTAAAGAAGGCAACTCTGGGGTAGCGGAAACCTATAGCGGTATTTCCTGTCAAAATACCAGAAGCAAAATCTTCTCGTCAATTTTAAATAAGAGACTTACGGACTGGGTGTCCACAAATGAAACGTTAAACGAGTTCAATTTTGGTTTCGGAATTGTTTCTAGCTAAAAACGAAAGGTCGGTCCTATATTTC
The DNA here is from genome assembly GCA_018904265.1 of Lordiphosa collinella. NCBI lineage: Eukaryota > Metazoa > Arthropoda > Insecta > Diptera > Drosophilidae > Lordiphosa > Lordiphosa collinella. The sequence goes on along the minus strand of JAEIFV010000218.1, from coordinate 150,341 downwards.
GCCGCAGGTTAGGAGCAGCGGGCCGGGCAGCCCCATAAAATTGTTTGTTTTTCTTATAACTCGACTATTGTTCATCCGTTCTTTACCATTCCTTTTGGCCGATCGATAAATAATCCTGATTTCTAGTTATGTCCAAAAGGATCAAACCTTCCATCTATTAAACTGGGGGAGATATGACTTTTTTCCAAATTGCGGGGGCGGGAGGGGGAGTGGCCAAAATTAAAAGAAAGTAAACTTGATCTGCCTGCAAGTATAAGAAGTTTATTTTCCATACACGTCAAACCTCTATCTCTTACCATTTCTGAGATCTGTTTGTTCATACGAACGGACAGACCGACATTGCTATATCGACTCGGCAAAAAGTTGATGCAACATGATCAAGGATAGGATTTTCAGGATTTATTGTTTTACTCACAAAATAATGATTAATTTTGAGTTTTACTTTACAACTCAACCAATAATCATTATTTTTGAGCAAAAAATAAAGCTCATGACATAATGATTATTCTTTAAGTTTTATTTTTTGCTCAAAAATAAAACTCAAATTGTTATTGCGCGCTTTTCTTAGGGAGTAAGTGAAAAATTTTTGTATATTCCTAATCAGTAACCCAAGACCAACCAAAAATATAACATTTTTGATTTAGAATTGATCACGCCTAAGCTGGGTTATTGAGTGATTGAACTTAAACAATCACACACATCTGCAAATTTATGTGCCCATGTACAAAATATTTTGAGTGATTTCAATATAAAAAAAGAACAAATTTACGCTATCACAACTGACAATGGGCGTAACATGCTTAAAGCAGTCGAGCTACTAAGTGATTGCTCGGAATCAGTAGATGCCACTGACGGGTCTGATAACGCACATGAGAACTTAGATGATGAGGCACTGCTCAAGGATGTTAAGATATTTTCAATATCCTCCATAAAATGTGCAGCACATAACCTCCAGCTTGCTGTAAAGGATTTTTATAAACACGTGGATTCCCTTGACTTTATTGAGAAAGCACGGAAAATTGTAAAGATGTTGAGAACTCCTTCATACAGGTGCGTTTTTAAAGACATTTTTCTTATTTCAAATAATCTACTTTGAATTACAAAGGTCTTTAATTATGGCTAAGTCATTGCCAAGACCAGAGTTGGATGTTGCTTCTCGCTGGAACCCTACATTTACAATGCTAACTACATTGTTAAAGTTTGAAGATTTTTGTGAAGAGCACGTTAATAGTCCAATCAAGATGACTTTATGTGAATGGGATGAAATAAAAACACTCGTGAGCACATTGGAACCAGTATACTCCGCCACGCTGAAATTGCAGAGCACCCAATTGTACATGGGTGATTTTTACAAGCTGTGGTTGGAGCTGAAACTTGCAGTTAGTGCAACAAAATATTTACACAGCCCAATATTACACCAGTGCATCCAAAACAGAGAGAAAGGCTTAATGGAAAATTATGTGGTCGTCTGCAGCATCTATTTGGATCCAAGGATAAGAAGAGTACTGCTGCATACTCCCTTAACACTTATGCTCACTAGGACTCAACTTAAAAAACTTATGCTAAGAATATATAATATGGACCATAACGTAAGTAAATATCTAATTTCTGTCGTATAGTGTGTACCTACATTTTTAATTTATATTATTTATTTAGATAAACCACATACCAGTCCCATGCATTGGCAACTCGCAGTCATCAACATCCTATCAGGCTGAGAGTACAGAACTGTTCAAGGAATCAAGTACCTGCTCTCTCTTAAATGAATATCTCAATTCTATTGAGGTAGTTTCAGGGGACGAAGAGGAAGATGAAATTACTGATAAGAAATTGCAAAAAGCTTATCTGGAAATTGATAATTATAGCCCGAAACCAATCGATGTAAATTGGAATATTATGCAGTATTGGGAAAACAAAAAGTTTCAATATCCCAATCTATATGAGCTGGCCAAAGTAGTGCATTCCGCTTCTGCAACAGAAGTCAGTGTCGAAAGGGCGTTTTTTGCACTCAGATTGGTGCTATCAGATTTAAGGTGCAACCTCTCTTCAGAGTCATTGCAGAAGCTACTTTTTGTAAAATTAAATATGAAATAAATAAAATTATTATTGAATAAAAATAAAATAAAAAAATATTTTCTTCAAAAAATAATTTAAAAAAATTTTTTTTCAAAAATGTATTTTATTGCTTGTTCTTGGGTTACTGATTAGGAATATACAAAAAATTTTCACTTACTCCCTAAGAAAAGCGCGCAATAACAATTTGAGTTTTATTTTTGAGCAAAAAATAAAACTTAAAGAATAATCATTATGTCATGAGTTTTATTTTTTGCTCAAAAATAATGATTATTGGTTGAGTTGTAAAGTAAAACTCAAAATTAATCATTATTTTGGGAGTAAATCAATAAAAACTAATATTAAAATTTTAATAAAAAAAAAAAAAAAAAAAAAAAAAAAAAAAAAAAAAAAAAAATTTTTTTTTTTTTTTTATTTACCTTCCCTTTGTTTTTTGAATTTAAAAAAAAAAAAAAAAGAAGTGGTTAATATAAAAAAATCCCCTTTTTGTGGGGAAAAAGGAAAATATTTTTTTTTTTTTCCCTTGGTGGGTTAGTTTTTTTTTTTTTTGTTTTTTTTTGGCTTTTTTTTTTCCCCCAAAATTTTCCCCATTACACAGCTGACGGCAATGCAAACGTCGACGGAGCAAATTGCTTCTCTAGTTTACTTTTACTGCTCTATGGCAAATATTTAATCGAAATTATAAAAACAAATTTTTGGCTTTCATATCGCTTTTTAAGGAGGTTGAGGGCGTGGCTAGGGCAGATAAGATAGGTAAATACTTACTGTTGTTGGCAATTGTTGTCTCTGAACACCAACCACCAATGACGCCCACGCTGTGCCCTATCTAAATCATATGTTTTTCTTATCACCTTCAGGTTGACCTTAGTTCAGTAGGAACCCGAGGGAAGAGTGAAACATCCGCAACATGGAGCTTACTGGCTGGGTGAAAAACTATGAGTGGGGACGCGTGGGCATTAATTCTGCTGTGGCCCAACTGGCCATGGCAAACGATCCCGATTTCAACTTGAACGAAGACGAAAGCTATGCAGAAATGTGGATGGGCACACATGTGTGTGGTGTGTCCATAGTCAAGGAGACGGGCGAAACTCTAGATCGGGTGCTGAAGAAGGATTTACCGTATTTGTTCAAGGTGCTGAGCATAAACAAAGCTCTGAGCATTCAGGTGCATCCAAATAAATGTGAAGCCGAACGCCTGCACCGGGAACGTCCGGAGATCTATAAGGATGCCAATCACAAGCCGGAGCTGGCCATAGCCCTAACCCCGTTTTTGGCTTTGGTAGGCTTCCAACCGGTAGAAGACATCAGAGACTTTATTGATGAGTTCCAGCCACTTTCTAAGCTGATAGGCAAAGATTTTGTGGATTTGTTGCATGAAAATCCCAATGCAGAGACGTTAAAGGTTTGCTACGAGAAGCTAATGAAGTCCGAGGAGGCGGACATAGCCAAGTGCATTAAGGAGATAGCCAAGAACTATCAAAAGGGTGAGTTGAGTTGACTTCAAATCACAGTTGTAAATCGTAATTACCATTACAATTACCATCACAATTATTGGGATATTTAAAAATCTTATTACCATTACAATTACAACTAGTTTGTAATTAGAAATTTATTAACAGTTGCAATTTTTCCACTAAATATAAGAAATGTTTTAATTACTTGGTAATTAAATTAATTGTAGTAATATCGGCTAGTTAACGGACTAGAACGGACCTCTAAACCATAAAATGGAAAAAGTAGATCTCGGCATTCCCAAAGCTAATATTTGTTATATAATTAATTATAGTAAAAACCAAAAAATTTTGTTATAATTTTTAATAAGCACGTCATGGCCTGAAAGTTTTAAGAAAAAATTACTCATACGACATGTTCACCAAATCAATAATTTTTCAAGAAAATCTTTAGTACATTTCAATTGTTGTCATCTTTTGAAATTCATAACATCTTGTTCTATTTTCATTTCTGGAACTCGAGCAATTTTCAAATTAATCCGACAATTTTTAAATGAAACAAATATATGAAAATCGGCAATACTGCGAATGAGTGGTACAAAAAACTTTGAAGGCGTGCCACTTACAGATAAGGGGGAAAGATCATGACCTTAAAGATTGCATACTCCGCTTTAATGTACACACATTACATTTATTTTCTTTACATACCACTCTTCTTTATGTTATAGTTTGTAATTTTTACACACAATATGAAAGGGAATTAAATTTTTTTCCTTAATTACCAAAAAATTATTGAAATAATTGTAATTGTTACTATCAGATCAGATCATGCGGAATCGGAATTGGTAGCTGTTCCCGTTTCCGAAGAACGATCAAGCTATTCAACGCAGCGGCGGCTTCAAAGGATTTGCCCAAGAGTCAACAGTGACTCTTCTCATCTTGCAAGTATTTTTATTTTGACATGTCAAATATTGTCGAGATTTTGAAGTATCCATAGATATATCGGGCGTTAAATTTGATTTAAAATAATTTTTTTTTAATTTGTACCTCAGAAATTGAGTTGTTCCCAATTCCGAGCTGTTCCCAATTCCGAATCAGCGAATGCGCAGTGCTGATCGAATTTGTTAAGGCTGCCATAATGCAAACATTCATTCCAAAAGACAATCTTTTTCTATTTCACTCGGAAACGGGAACACCAAAATGAAAACGATTCCTCTCGGAAATGGGAACAGGCAAAAAATACATTTACATTTTTGCATTGGTGTGTGTGAGAGCAGCGCAAAAATTGCTCTTCATTTCAGTAGCAACGACTGCGTCGCGGTGCAATCCGAACACGCAACGCAGCGGCGCATTTACAGCTTATTCTGTGTGTGTGGAAGCAGCGCTGCTCTGAAATTTTTTCTATGCACACGAGAAAGCAATGTGCATGTCCCTGATTTATACCCTTGCAGGTATTATAAAAATGTCCGGATGTTTGTGACGCATATAAGGTAGCATCTCCGACCAAGTTAATCTTCTAAACCTTAACAGTTTGAAGAATGAGGTTATGACATTTTACAGAAGCTTACCACAATTAGTCTCTTACATGAGTGATAATGTGGCATTACAGCGCCTAAATGAAGAAAATCATCTTGGGTTAATTCTTGACCATCAACTTAAAATAAACTCTCATGTTACTGCTTCTGTTAATAAGGCCAGAAGTGTTCTTGGGTTTATTAAGTGGTGGCCGATGGAATTTGACAATCCCGATACTACCGAGATTCTTTACACTTCTACTACTTAACCGTAGAGTTAAGCGTGGTGTACTCTTTATACACAGACTAATTAATGGTGAAATCGACCCATCGGAGTTGGTTAGCCAAATTAATCTCTGTGTTCCTATAAGATCGTCCCGTAACTTTGTCCCCTTATCTCTGAAACGTTGCACTACTTACTATGCCTTGCGTGATCCATTTCGTGTCCTTTGTGCTGAATACAATAATCTCTACCGCTTAATCAACTCGGAACAATCTCTTCCTGCTTTCAAAATCTCTATTTTAATTTATTTAGCCCGTAGTTAATATTATTTTATACTTTTCCTTGCTGTTTTCGAGTCGCACTTTGGCGGCTGCGCCCATCGGTCGGTTGGCTGCTATTTTGCCTGGGTCTCGCGCGTTACAAGCTTCGGCTTAGTGTCGCATGGCCCACTTGAAAGTGTTACGCATTCTAAGTCAACGTCCATACCCCAATAATTGTAATGGTAATTACGACTTACAGCTCTGCTTCAAATGAAAATTAATTCTCCAGCTCATCATCGATTATTTCTGTAGAACTCAAGTACAATGAGCTGCTGGAAGTTTTTAATACTATCAACAAGGACTTCCCCGGCGATGTGGGAGTCTTGTCGATATTCTTCTTGAATCTAGTGCGTCTGCAGCCTGGCCAGGCCATCTATCTGGGTGCCAACGAGATTCATGCATATTTAGATGGCGATTGTATCGAGTGTATGGCTTGCTCGGATAATGTCATACGCGCTGGCCTCACACCCAAGTACAAAGATGTCGAACAGCTTATAGCCTCGGTGATGTTTCAGGGTGCAGCCAGCCACAGCAAGCTGTTCCTACCGTATCGAATTGACGAAGCTGTGCAGGTGTATGTGCCACCCGTGGACGATTTTGCTGTTATAAATGTAGCCATTAAGCACACTGTGCCCACATACAAGCTGCAAATCCAAGCCTTTGGCTCCATCTTGATATGCCTGGGAGGAGCACGATCGCTACTTTTAAACACCAAAGAAGGACCCAAAGAGATAACAGTGAGCCGAGGCAGCATTGTGTACATTCCAGTTGAGGCAGCGCCGGAAATTGAGTTTGCCCCGGCCGAAGATTGTGGAGAGGATTTCACCGCCTACATAGCCACATACAACTACTTCAGAGTGGCCTAAATTTAAGTGTTCCATTATCTTTCGAAGAGTGCAATAAATCCAGTTAGTTAAACGAGTTTTTTGTTTTGTTTTGGTGGCGAATTAACTTCATGTTGTAATAATTGCAAATTTAACAGCTAAGAATGTAAACTTAGGGGGCAATAGAGCAGCAATTCATAATCATAAATCTAATTAATGTACACAGGACACACACAGAATAATTAATACATAGCATAATAATTAATGACAAATACATATTTTGTGCACAAACAGTTTGTGTTTCGGTTTTGCTTTGTTGGGACTAATGCAAACAAGACAAATTATTTACTTAAGCTAAGGCGACACTGGGAGGAGTATGCATATGGGTGCCTCTGTATATATAGTGGGGGGTTAAATGTAAATTGGCTACGATATGGACACCAGCCATCATCTCCGACTCTTTCTCTCTAGACTAAGGTGCCTGGTTGGGTTGGTTGTAGTTGCAGTGGTACAAGTTGTATATATGCCTGCATGTATATCAATATATCAATACACACAATAGTTGATCTCAATAGTTTACTTAGTTAGATTTCACATAGTTTAGGTAAAATGCCTCAAAAAGATTTGTACCAAAAAACGGAGTATATCCACATAAATGTCAATAAATTGTTTCCTTTTTGTTTGTATACAAATTGTAAAGTTTAGAGATGGGTTAGTTGCGTTAGAAGTAATAGTGCTTGTATATATATGGTATAAGGAGTTTGGATAACGCGGTAGCGACAACTAATAAACTTAAATCCGGCTACCAGCTGTCATCGGACCCATTTTGTGCCCACAACATTTCTTTGTTCCCTGTAGTTGGAGGGGGTGGGAAGGGGAGTGAGTTTTAAAGGTTCTGTTGGCCATTGAGTGTGCATTTAACTTTTGAGCAAGTTGTTTGCCCGCTTGTTAACACCATCCATGCGCAAGTTATTGGCATCGCCCTTGGCATTGATGCGATCAACTTGCTTATTCTGATTCTCCAACTCCGATCCCATATCCAGGGCCATGTTACGTAAGTTGCCCAGCATGGAGTTAACCTGGCCCAAGTTCTCGTCCATCTCATCCTCGCGGGCATCATTGGTGATGCGTGCCACGTAGCCGGACTGAGGCGGAGCGCCCATGCCACCACGCTCGCGCTCATCGACCACTCGCTGTGGCTGACTAGCAACCACCTTGCCATCGTCATTGGCCTTCCAGGCGCTGTTGCCATCGTCCTTGATGCTCACCTTCTTCCAGGGCAGCACACAGATGCCGCAGCATTTCTCCATGCCGCTCAGATTCTTCTCAGCCTCCCGCATATCTGCATTAATGCGGTCCATGCCCTCTTCAATGCGATCTAGCTGTTCGCCTTGGTCGTCCAGTGCCACTAGTGTTCGTATGCCCGCCTCCTTGCTCTCGTCCATAAGATTCAGCATGCGCCTCGTGCTCTCCAGAGATGCATCTGCCACTGTTGCAGACTTCAGCTGAAGTTCCTGGAGCTCGGTAGGCGGTTCGTTTTCCACAGCAGCCATGGCTAGACCTGTTTATGCCTCACCACCGGATGATGCTCTTGATGCTATTTTAGCAAGTGGTTGCGAATGCAAAAACAATTTCTGTGAATGACTCACAAGGCGTGCACTTTAAAAGGTCGTGAACTGCGTATGTGTCCGTGTAGGTGTGACAAGTAAGTTGTAGGTTTAAGCTGGTTTGTGTTTTTGTCAAGAAGTTGCTTACAGCTTAAGCAATGTTTTAATGTTTTGGCAAAAGAAATTTTTTACAATTCCAATTTGTATATATCCGCTGCCAGCTGTATGACCGCAAGTGGATAAGGCGAAAATCCCAAAATCACAATACAGCAGAGATCGCACTAACGACCAGAGATGAGCATCAAATGAGATTGCGTCCCAGTCACTGATGTAATTGTAAGTGCCTATTTATTGGCTAATGTTGTTGTTTTTGTAAGAATTATGGCAGATAACACTAGGTACAGTAAAAAAACGCTGTGACAAATTTTAAAAAAACATAAGAATAGATCTATATCAAAATTTTTTTAATGTGGATTAATTTTATTTATTTATTCGCCAAATGAGCAGTGTTCTTAACTGGCTACACTTATTTTAACCTAAACTATAAAATAAATAAAATGAATTGCCATATAGAGGAATAATACTCTGCAAGCAGATTCTTGACTATAGTTGCCCGTTGCTAACGGACAAAGAGTTAAAACTTTCAAGAGCTCTGAATATCGGTTCAAGAAGGGAATAGTTGGTTCGAGAAATTTGGTGGGATAAGGGTTGAAAAGATCTAAGACTCCTACTTGGTACATTAAAGCGAAGCGCAATCGGCTCAGCTCGTCATGCTGATCAAGCATATATATAATTTATGTGGTAGGAGATGATTCCTTCTATGCGTTCCAAACTTCTGGGCCAAACTATAATTCACTTTTCAAGTGTATAAAAATAAACTAATCAAAACTCATCGACAAAAAAAAGTTTTTTTTTCCAAATTTTGACTTTTAGAACTTGGTTAAATTCGAACAAAATAGTGAACTCGCGGTGACACGAAAATTTTATGATTTTCGTGTTAACGTTTGCATTTGATTTGGTATAACGATTTGGAACCCACTACCTAAATCTACTTAGCTTTGAACAGCCGGTTTCTGTTCGCTTAACTTTCCTCATTTAATCTAGTAACAAAGCATTTTTGTGCCACTTCACATATAAGACGTATTAATTAAAAATACATGCTTTTATACGATAAATCTCTAGAGATTTCTGGGGCACTCCCAATAATCATATAAAATCATTAATTAGCCGTCGTTTAAGCCTCAAATCTGTGGTAAAACTTTACAGCGATTGGCTTATATAGAGCTTATATTTAAAAATGCAAGCGCAGGAAAAATGTGGCGTAAAGTCCAACCATTGAGATAGAGGATAGAAAATTTGTCCGATCGGGCCACGCCCAACTAGTGTTCCCATACTTAACCGTTTTTATTAACTTTTTCAAGTTTAAATGCCTATTGTGTATAACTTCAAATTGTAGATATTCCAATTACTGAAATAATTTTTTTATATCATAAACAAAATCGGTGCAATATAGCTTTTAAAAAATTCTTTTATTTACAATTTTTCTATTACTTAATAGAAAACAGATGATATTACATCTTAAATTCAAACATCTATTAATAAATAAAGCGAAGGATCCTGCTGAATCTTTTTTTGCTTTTAAAACTATATTTTCCTGAAATTATTTCGAAAAGGGGCTTAAACGGGCAACACATTGATCTGTACTCATTTGTCAGATTCTCTCTATAAAAAACAGACAACCAACAATTGCACGGACACCAACAAAACACACAATATAAGCAAGTCGGAATTTACAAGATATATTTGGAATACCTGTACAAATAATTGGCACATTTCCAAATAATTTTCTTATTATGTAAACGACCTACATTTTTTTGTTAAAGATTTATTCCTGTGAAGGTGCTACTATAAAATCAATGTGATTTTATGTTAGAAATCCATAAAAATCGAACTATTTGCAAACTTTTTTGAAATTCTTACTAATGTGAACTGTAAGAATACCGAAAAGATAAAAGAGTCTGCAGCAAATAAGTCCCCAGTGATATGTGGCCCCAAGGGATAAAAAGAAATAGGGTCCAAAATTTGGGTTGTTATTTCATAATAAAATAATAGTCGCGCGATATTTTGTATCAAAATTTTCGCCAGCGGCGCTAAGATTGAAACAATTTTTTACAAAAATTTGATACAAAAATAGTGAATTTTTTTTGTATCAAATTCTAGCCTGCCTCTTCGCCCCAAAAATTAGTTTTGTGCTCTTATTTTATTTTTACTTTTGTGTGGGGTCTTATTTCATAATGAAATAAGACCCCAATTTTCTTTAGGATATAACGCCACAAATAAGGAAATAACACATCAATTTTTATTAAAGATCGTTTTTGTTGTTTTCTGTAGAAATTTTTGGGGCCTTATTAAACTTATTTTTGGGGCCCTGTTTATTGCGGCCTTATTTCGCAGAACGATAAAAGTCACTGCTACTGTTATCAAAGTGACTGAAATGTTGTGAAACAATATTTCTCTACAAAAAATTTCAGATAGTCATAGAAATGTCAGTAACATTTGATATAATAAAAAAAAACATTATTCTTTCTACTTTCCAACCAACAATATCTAAAATTATTTCCAAAAGAAAAATAATCTTCAGTATATTTGCCTTCCCAAGCCGTGCATTTTTTTTATAACGCCGTATCATACTTTCTCGCGCGTCAAGTGTTGGTAAATGCATTTGAAATATTAACGCTTTGTTTTTTCGTGCGGCGTCCTCCGCGTTTTGTTCCCAGTTTTGTATGAATTTACAACAATTCTAATTAAATTAGCCTGCAACTTTGACAATTTCCACAATGGACGATTCTCGACGCTCTATAGCCGCCAACGAGGAGAGCATCACCATGTATTTATCGTTTGATGCGGATGATACGCTGGCCTCAGCCTGCGCCAGCGTCTCTAAATGGCAATCGGCTGTGGTCCAGACCAGCCAGTTTGATAAAACTGTCGATGATAAAGATGCCCAGAGAAAGATTCTTAAAGACTTAAATCATCCCAAGAATGACGCGGATCAGGCATCGCCATTGCGTCCATTCGACATGAGCCTCCTGAACAAGCACAATGCCTTGAGTTCGACGCCCTCGAAAACTGCACCCATAACAGATATAGGCAAGGGCAATGCTGAGAACAAGGAGAATTCTCAACCTGATGACGAGGACCATCACGGAGCCGGAGACAACTCGACGCTGTCTTCATCTGAGGATGTCACCGCCTCCACAGTGAAGACGAATACGCTCATGATCGATGCCACAATTGACGAGCCCTCTGTGCAGGAGGGGGATAAGACAAACGGCAACAATGTGTATCCTTTAAGTGCTGACGTTATCCTGCACAATATTACTGAGGGTGAGTTGCCATTCATGCTGCAAGGATTAATTGTTGACTCTTTTTTTTTTATATTTTAAAGTTTCCAATGAGGAGACCTCAATGATAGTCGACTCCATCCCCGCTGAGAAGGAGGAGCCTCAAGTCGCTGAAGTCGTTAACGAAGTGTCCGAGCTAATTGCTCGTGCTCTAAAGATATCCGGAGATACGATTAAGGCTCCACCAGAAGTAAACAAGAAGCGTGCATCGCTGTTGCCCAAGGCATCAAACTTGCCACTGCCGCGTCCAAGGCGCTCTTTTTTGCCCACATCAAGTGGTGAGACACGCACCTACTCGTTCAAGCAACGCATGTCCGTGGTGGTCAAGACTACGCTAAATAGTCCAGCTCGCAGGCTCAGCTCCAACAGTGCCCTGGCAATAGCTAGCCGACGCAGCTGCCTGCCCACCTCGAAACCCAAGGCAAGCATAAGTCGCAAGTCGATGGCTCCAATTCCAGCCCCAGTTGCTGCCAAACCTCAGCCAATCTTCAATTGCAAGACTTGTGGGGCTACATTCCGTCTCAAGCATTTGCTGGACATGCATGAACGCCAGCATGAGCTGGTGAACCATGGAGTCCAGACCTTGAAAAGGCTCAACAGTAATGCTTCATCGGGATCGGCATCAGGATCGGCCGGGAATCGTTGCAAGTACTGCGACAAAAATTTTGCCTTGGAGCGGGCTCTGCATATTCATCTGATGCAAAACTGCGACAAGATACCACCCGTGGATAAGCGCAAACTGGAGTTTACCGAACTCAATCATGTGAAGAAGGCGCAACTCCCCAAGCTGGGAGCAGCAGCCGCCGCCGCTGGTGGTCAAAAAGTTTCGTTCCTGCAGAAGGGTAAGCATCCAGTCGAATTATCCTTAGTGCCCTTCTTACAATTATCTCTTTTTAAGCTTCCTCGTCTGATAAAGGGCTAATGGCTCCACCCTCTGTAAAGAAGGCTCCCAAAAACGTGGCCCACGCCGGCGTATACCGCACACCTACCAAGACTGTGCCCTGCCACATCTGCAAGCAGTCTTTCAAGAGCATACTTGAATACACCGAACACAGCCTGAGCATGCATTCAAAGGCCAAGATTCAAAAGAAGCAGGACTCGTCTGGAGCAGCGAGTTCTCAGGATTAAATCAAATCTAAGTTTTTTAGTTTAAGTGGAGTTTAATTGTAATCGTCGTCAGTTCAAAATACACCTACAAAGCGGATCACTTGGACTTCTTTTCCGGTGGGGGCTTCATGTCCACGCCTTCGGTTTTGATATCCAATGGACCGGTATTAGGACTCAAGTCATCGCTACCTGTCAGCGACTGTGGAACATTCTGAAGCATGGGTGGAATGGGCGGGGGAAATTTACGCAACAATTCGGCCAGCAGCATGTCCACACGTTGCTTTTGGAAGAGAGTGCCGCTACCTTCGTCCTTCACAGCAGTTGAGTCTTTTTTATCAGACTTGGTTTTGTCCGCCACTTAAGGATAAAAGAGCGTATGGAATAAAGATGCAAAATAAAACACAGTCCATCAAAGGGAGGTGCACAGTCTCGTCGATGTAATAATATGAAAAATTTAAGTTCACTGATTCCAAACCGGTTTTTGGTTTAGCTTCATCAGCTCTCTTGTTCAAGAAATGGCGAAAAAACCCTTTTGTCGAATATTTGGCACTCTAGGATTTATGGAGGCCACACTATGTGACAGAGCACTTATCTTAAAGATGCATATCTTTAAGAAATGAAAAGCACTATTCAATGGGCCTCTAAAGTCAGACTCGATATATGGCCTTTAAAAAAAAAAATCATCACTTTTAAGCTAGGAAGGTTATTGAATTAATATTTAAGCCATTTAAGCATGTAGCCAAACGTTTGATCTAACAATTTGATTTTTATGGCATTTTAATCATCTTATTTAGCAAAGTTACAGCCTTTTTAGGACAAAAATACCAGAGCTGAAAACCGGTTTTGGGCCGAACCGGTTCGAACCCGTAACTCTGAAACAAACGTCCAGAAGGTTCGAACCTTCTATCTATAAAACTGACGAAGAAATTATGTTTTTTCTAAGTCGCGGGGCGGAAGGGGCGTGGAAAAAATTTAAAATAAACTTAGTCTGCCTACAAGTATAAGAAGTTTTTGTCCCCCTATCTCTTACCATCTCTGAGATCTGTACGGTCATACGGACAGACGGACATGGCTATATCGACTCGGCTGTTGATGCTGATCATGAATATATATGCTTAATAGGGTTGGAGATTCTCCTTCTGGCTGTTACATACTTTGGCACAAACTTATTATACTCTGTGCACCTTTGGTACAGAGTATAAAAAATGTGACCTACGGTCTATCGACTTCTTCAGTTATCTGATCTGTTTTGGGCTCTTAAAATCGGCTTTAAAGCTAAATAAAACAACTAGAAAAACGTTCAAAACAACATGTAATTTCAACCCATAATAGCCTCTGTTTTTAAAGATCCTCGCCTCCAAAGCGTATTAAATGAATTAAAAAACAAGACCTTAACATTACTTTGGTGGTATTTCTCATATGTAGACTACTAAATGGAATTTTACTTCGCGGTAAATTATATTTTGAATATTCCCAATTTCAACACGATTCGGTCGTTTTTAGGTGGAAAGCGATTTGTAAAATATACATGGGATTAAATTGATTACAAAATAATTTGTCTTTTTTTAATATTGTGTAAACCATGGGCTGAACCAAGGTTCGAACAAAAACCCTCTTCCAAAAACCTTTAACCTCAGATTTCCGACCCTAAAGCATTGTTAAATTTTGGTTCGAACCCGTGAACCGGAATTATGAAAAATTTGTTGGGTTTGCAGCCCTGAAAAATACATGTTTATGTTTATGAGAGGACAACTATATCGGTCATTCTTTTCAAACCAGTACAATTTCCGCACTCACCAACTTTGATTTGAACCAAATTTATTTCGAAATTAGATCTTGTCATGCCCACCAAAACGAAATTTACGGTTTTGCACAAATTTTTTTTTTAATTATAGAAACGATTTCAAAAATCGGAAAAAGTAGAATAAAGGGTTTTTTTTAAATTATTTTCTCAGCTAGTGTTTATCGGTCAGATCTACGATTAATATCGCTGAATAGTAATTAACAGCATCTACCAAAATCATAATTTTATACAAATTTTTATTAAATGTATAATTTTCGCTCAGTGTTAACCACCATGATATAGCTTCTAAGAATATACAATTTATTGCCCTAAACATACCCTAAATTACGGTATCTTCCATGAGTTGTTACTTTTATAGTTTAAAAGATATGATTAAATTAAGTTATAAACAAATAAAAATATGCCCTTATTAAAAGCTTCGCGTCTTGGTCAGTTTCAACGCAATACCAATGAAACTTGACAAATGTTCATTAAATTGATCAAGCTATCCAAAAAAACTCCACATCAGACAGATCGAACGACTATAACAATTTGGTCGTTTTACATTTTGAAAATTTTAACAACCCTCTCGGGACCATAGAAATAGGAGTAATAATTCATGAATTTTGTGACGGACTAATACGTTAAATTTCTTAAGGGGGGATTCTCCATGACGAGGCAATTTTTTGACCATTTTTTTTTAAATCTTATATGAAAACACAGAGTTTTTCCGTTTCTATTGTGTTAGAAATAGATCAACGTAAATGCTTCGATAAGAGGGCTGTTCAAAAAGTTCTCGGGTCTATAAAAAAGGTAAAGTGCTGGCGCCCACAATTGCTCGTCTCCAGGTTGGTGGTAATGGAAAGTAAAAACGGGGTTATAATCAGTAGAATGACATCTAATTCTGGTTTTTTTATTTTTAAAAATTTTGATTGAGGTTCAGACTAAAATGGTGACAATTCTGCGTCGATTGCACTTAGTTTCATCAAAATCGGTTTAGTGTAACTGGAGATATGGGCGCCAGTTCGAAAAACGTGGTTTCGAGATAAATGCGATTAAAGTTTGAAATAACACAAAAATGACTCGCTTTAGCGAAGACATTGTTCGACAAAAAAGGCAATATCTTCGACACTATTTCGAATTTAAAAAAATCCTTTTAGGGCGATATTATCATATATCCAGGATATACAAAAATGAAAAAAAAGTGGAGAATCACCCTTAATTTTCAATCAACAGTGCATGGTGAAACGTGATATAACGGGTGACAACTAAAAATCTACACAAACTTTGAGAAAGCGCGCTTATAGC
Organism: Lordiphosa collinella; assembly: GCA_018904265.1. NCBI lineage: Eukaryota > Metazoa > Arthropoda > Insecta > Diptera > Drosophilidae > Lordiphosa > Lordiphosa collinella. Next base: position 134,727 of record JAEIFV010000218.1, on the reverse strand, counting down.
TGAGCTTTACATAAAAGCTTTAGGGATGACATTTCTTTCTCTTTCCTGTCAACACTTTTTAATCCCCCCTGACAAAAATTTTGACAAGTAGTCGCCAAATTCTACGAAATGCACGCTGACAAAGGTAAACTGTTTACAGTAAACTATTTTACCCAAGACTTGCCAAACGAACTATTTATAGTATTTTGCAACGAAACAAACATTATGACCGGCCAAGCTGTCAGAAAGCTAACAAAACTTTTTCACAAGAAAGACAACATAAGTCAACAACATTCAGCCAGACAATTGAATTGAAGCCAACAACACATCAGTAAAGTGCCGAAAAAGAATAATGTTGTTGCCAGACGTAAGCAAAGAGCGCCAAGTTACACACCTGACCAAATACTAATTGTCAAATCAATATCGTGGCAAACTTTTTGTTTTAGACGATGAAAGTTTCTTTGGTCTGAGTCGCAGCCATGTACCGGAAAATAGTCGGAAGTCGGAGTGCTGCAGTTTACAAAAACAACTGGAAGGCCAAATATATCAAAAAACTGACCAACAAGATTCGCTTATGTATCCGGAAATACGACCCCAAGGCATTTTAAAGTTTGTGCAGATTTATAGCTGTCACCCGTTAAGTATACCATGGTACTAATCTAGTTGTCGTCCCATAAACATAAAAATGTATTTCCGTCTTAAACAGGCTGTAACTTTGTCAAATTAGCTGATTAAAGTGCCATAAAAATTACATTATTTGATCAAATGTTTGGATACATGCTCAAATGGCTAAATTATTAACTCGATAACCGCGATGGCTTAAAAATGATTTATTTTGGAAAAAAAAAATCCAGAAACCAATGCTAACTTCGTTATGCCGAAGTTTAAATACACTTTAAACTTTTGTGACCACTGACTTAATTTTTGTGACCAATGACTTAATTTATAAGCTTTATGTCTTGTGAAATTGGAACACTAAAAAAAAAATTTGTATGACAGCTACAAGAAGTGCAGTGTGCAGCTAAAAGATATCTCTGTGCAAAATTTCAGCTCGATAGCTTTAAAACTGAGGGACTAATTTGCGCAGAAACAGACAGACGGACGGACGGACAAAGCTCAATCGACTCAGCTCGTCCTGCTGATCAAGAATATATGTTCTTTATGTTGTCGGAGATGATTCCTTCTATGCGTTCCAAACTTCTGGGCAAAATAATAAACTTTTCAATTGTATAAAAATGCCATAGAACGAGAATAGTCTGACTTTATAGGCCAATTCCGCTATACGTTTATATAACTTCTCATTTTTCAAAGATGCAATAATATGTGATCTGTCGCTTATAGCTCATAAATCTAGATATTTATGCTTAGAGTGATCTCCATAAATCCTAGAGTGCCAAAAAATCGACTAAATCGTTTTTCGTTATACCTTGGAAAAATGAGCTAATAGAACAAAACCAATGATGCAGTTTTGGGCAGTGCAAAATAAATTAACACAATCAGTTCAAAATAGAGCTACACCAAAAACACTGTAGGGCTGTGTAATTGGACGGGGGGAACATGCTTACAAACTTTGTTTGAGGAAAAATCCCAAGTGTACCCCTTGTTGGGGTGGTAACGGGCATAGCTGCTGGCCTCCTCGAAGGCGGATTGTAGGTTCACCACCGTGTTGAGCTGTCAAGGGGCGAAGGAGTTTAGCTTGTTTGAGTGTCATACGTTAATTCCACCTACCATGCGGGCATTGATGACATTGGCCAAATCGGGCGCCTTATAAACCGTTCCTCCAATGATGTAGTAGTCCGCTATGGGTGTGGCCTCAGAGGGATTGTGTCGGTGCTGTTTGCGGATCACATAGAGTATGGGCTCGGCCACATGCAGCAGTATGTACTCCAGGCCAATCATGTTGCTGTACACAGAGTACGGAAATTCAAGAGTATTGTGACACTTAAACGGAGACACTTACTGCAAATGTTCAGGACCCAGACGTTGCATGCGTATTGTTTCGTTGTTGCACATATGATCGTAGAATGGATTCGATTTTCGGCAAAAGTAGTCCATCACGGACTGCGGACTGAGGGTGGCCATCATTTGGGTGTCATGCCAGGACAATCGCAAGTGATTCTCGCCTGAATTGGCGCTGACATTGCCACCCATTTGTCGATTGGCCATGCTGGCACCGGCACGTGCTCCTGATTCTCGGTCTCGCCTTGCTCTTGACAATTAGTGGGTCAATGGCGGCGTCTCTCCTCTTCCGCCGTTTGTTTACAGTCTATTAATGGCCGGACGCTGCTAATTTTACTTTTATTGCACTTCTGTCGATATGTCTCTGAGATGATTTATTTGTTGTGTAATAAATAATTTGCATTTAAGTGTGGGAGGAAAAATTCGCTGCTCTCTGTTATTGTAAGCAAAAAAAAAAAAGCGACCGCGAAAATACTGTGAGTGCTTTTTATAAACTACAGATCCAGGTTAGCACAAGTCGACCACTTGCATTTATTGTGATTTGTTATTGTTTCTATTTTGTTTATACGCTTGATTTTTTTCTTTGTATGATTGCGCTTTACAGCACTGGTTAAATTAGCGGTAGTCCATGGGCGTATGTGAGGGGTACTTATTTCGGTACATTTGTACCAATATTAATAAGTATTAATATTTTTAAAATGTAAAGTGGGCTAGCAGCAGATTTAGAAAAGCAAATTCCACTTGGTACAAATGTACCAAAATTTGTAAATAAATATTTAAATAAAGCCCAAGGTTTGCACCATTTTGGTTTAAGAGATATTTGAATAAACGTGTTTTGAACTAGGAAAGGTCATATTTTTAAGTCCTGTAGCTACATTAAGAAGCCAACTTAAACCAATATGGTTTTTATATAAGCTGCATTATATAATGATCCTGAAAATTCAAACACGAGGTTTGGTTTTGGTTCCGAAAGTACACAGTTTTTGTGTTTGTTCCTAAGATAACATTTTTTTATTTTAATTGAAACTTAATTTTTTCCATGGACCAAAAACTATAACAATTTTCGTTTTTTATTTTCTTTTAATAATATTTGACCCCAAATTTCTTTTAATGGTGCAAAATCAAAGTAAAACAACTATTTTATATCTATACTTTCGTTTCAGTATATTTGAGCTATTTCCTAATTTTAATAAATTTTTGTGGTAATTTTTGTTGTGTAAATTTGTATAGTTTTTGGTCTATAACTTCTAAAAAATAAATTAGGGGACACATATCCCGTTTATACGCACTTTACGCGTATTTCTATTACCGCGGAAAAAATTTACCTCTGTTTATACGTGCAGCTCAAAAGCAACTCTGTGTAAAGGAGTTTTCATATGAAGAAAAATGAACTACTTTGTTATCAAAAATCATGCCTCGTGGCATGGGATGGAGGTATTCCCAAATGTTGGAAATAAGCGGCTCTGGCTTTATGAAGAGGCCAAGTGCCAATAGATTAAGTTTTGGCGAAAAATAACGCTAGCTAGAAAATTTAGCCTAACTTGGTCTTGATCCACTCTGCTCAGCTATGAAAATGGCTTGACACAGCCCCAAAGCCGAGCTCCTCTCAATCTCGTGCCTTGTGTGCTTCTAATTTTCGCACAAAAAAAAAGGGACCTTCAGCTTAACGTCGAATCCGAACGGCAGTTTGAGACGCTTTTTCATGGCTCATAACTACAAGGCTGGCTCCAACAGCAGTTCGGGGTGACCGGATGTGTAAGTTTATTCAAAGAAAAAACTTTTTCATTAGATGTTTCCAGGCGGGATCGAACCCACGCCTCTTGCACAGCGGTCGCGCACACTAACCGCTGAACCACACCCTAAGTTTATACACAGTTAATTTTTTCGTTCTGAATTCGCTTTAACGTAGGCTATGCTTTTGAAAAGAAATAGTTGAGAAAAATTTAATTGGCCCAACACATAAATACGTTGGCATGTTAACTGGTCCAAGAATCTAAAAGAGGATTATCTCTTAATCTGCAATTAGTGTTTACGTTCCAATAGATAATTATAAGAGAAGATGAAGATTGCACACTTCGAAGGGAAGTAGGCAAGATCAATTTTGGTGTGTTCAAACTCAGTCAGCTTTAAGCTAGTCAAGGTTGCTGCGCAACAAGATTTTAGTTGGGTTTGAGCTAAGGCATTTAGATTGTCTGAGGACTGGCTCAAACTAAAAGTTTTAGCAACCGTTTACCTAATTTTTTTTATATGAACTCGACACCCAGCTAAATCGATTTAGCTTGTCTGAGTTCTTAGCTTTATTTAATAATTTTTATGACTGTATATACAAACAGGAGTTTTTGTTGTTTTAAATGAAACTATTACTATTAAGTTTCGAACAACAACTCCGTTTCAAGCGTTTTAGTACTTTTATGACTGTATATACAAACATTTTTGGTCTTTTGCTCCAGAGTGGCGGCCGTTGGTTGCCCACTGAGTCCAAAGTCCAAAACGGAGGACACACACTTACAAAGGGGAATGGCTGTCTTAGGCTGTCTTTTCGGTGTTTTGGCGCGCAGGCTGCCTTTGAAATTGCCAAACAGTTTGGCCGTCGCGGGCATGGAGAGACTGCTGTTTGGACAGACATTTCAGGCTCAAGATCGCTGATGAGTGAGGTTGGTCCCTCATGAAACGTCGTCAGATCAACCTGATGCCTCCTTTGTTGTGTTGTGTGCCTCTGTTTAAAGTTATGTCAATAACATAGCAAGACCTCGAGCCAGTAAAAACTGCAAGTTTAATTAATAATAATAAATAATAATTCAAATTTTGAATTGCAAAAGTATTCAAAACAAAATAAATTTTATGTTAAGCCAGAATCAACTATAATATGGTCAAACTTTTTAAATCGGATAATTTCCAAATATTCTTTATATATATTAACTTACCCCCTTTTATTTAACCCCAAGCAGATTTCCGGCCTACGCCTTTGTATTTTCGTTTACCCAGATGGCAGCTCTAGCTGCTTTTGACGCTAGGTGGCAACAATAACGACAAGTTAACTACAGCTGAAGAGGAAGAGGGGTGCGTGTATAAATCAAAAGTTAAAAATAAAAACAATACTGCTGCGCGCGCGATTATTTAAAACTATTTCGTTTGGCTATATTAAAGAAAATATAGACTCACCTACACATATCAAACGTATAGACTTACGCTCACTTCAGCTGCCACAAAAACAAATACAGTTACAAAATAAAATCACTCATATTTGATATTAAAACAAAATTTCTGTCGCGCTCTCGCACGCTCTATAAACAAGAGCCCATTTTCTTGGATCAGTCACTCAGTATTGGGAACATCAGTTCGTTTTGCAAACTTCGTCGTGGCGCACGGGAGGAACAACTCGCCATGGTAACCATTAGAAAATCGATAGGAATAAGATATGAGTGTGTGTGTGTGTGTGTGAATAGAAGAACATTGCATCTGCACAAATCCATTCTGATTTGTTAACTTTTTTTATCTCTTTGTATATATATGTATATATGTTTCCACGTTATTGTATGTGGCCAAGGCTATTCCAAATGTTGTTGTCAGCGCATTCTTTTTTTATGCCTCGCCTTGATTTTCACGGACAAAGTGTTATTTGTTTACATATGGATGCGTGCGTGTGGGTGTGTAAGTGTGTGTGTGTGCGACCGCCTAAGGCCACACAGAATTCCGGTAAAACTCTTATCCGGCCCCACTGTAATTAATTACGTTTGAACTGTTCCTGTGTAAAACACCATGTTCAGTGTGCCAAACTATGGCATCCAGCTGATTCTCTTCTATTCTCTTCTAGATTGTGGCACACTTGCCTAACTTAGGCTGGCACAACGAGAGTAGGTCCAGTCAAAGTCTGTCAGATTCAGCGATATGCGCTATATCAAACCGGAGCCGTACTATGATGTAATCGATGCTCAAATCCACAAGCAATCCACATCCACTAGATCGCCTTCAATTGCCTCCATGTAGTAACACCATTCTCTTTGCAGGGGCTTCCACCTTTCAATGTCACTGGCAGTCCATTCAATGTGGTGCCCATTCACAACTACCCGGAGTTAATGAAGGATACCTGCGCCCTGATCAATGCCGAATGGCCTAGATCGGAAACGGCGCGCATGAGATCACTGGAGGCTTCCTGCGACACCCTGCCATGCAGTCTGGTTCTGACCACCGAGGGCATGGGCCGTGTGATAGCCCACCTCAAGCTGAGTCCCATCACGTCCAAGAAGAAGGCCTGCTTTGTGGAATCCGTCGTCGTGGACAAAAGATACCGGGGTCAGGGATTCGGCAAGTTAATTATGAAATTTGCCGAGGACTATTGCCGTGTGGTGCTCGATTTGAAGACAATTTATCTGTCAACCATTGATCAGGACGGCTTCTACGAGCGCATTGGCTATGAATATTGTGCCCCTATTACCATGTATGGGCCGCGTCACTGCGAACTGCCCAGTTTACAAACTGCCAAAAAGAAATACATGAAGAAGGTCTTATAGACATCAACGCCAGATGTGGTCCGTTTGGGCGATCAGCAAGATCAGCACCAGCAACAGTGTGTGGCCGTCAAGGCTTGACAAGATCTGCCCCTGAAATGCATTTCCTTAGTTAGGGGGAGCCAAGAAGTTAGCTTTCGATTCCATTACAGCGATAAAGATAATCCGAAACGGAAACATTCGTGTTGATTTCTCCATATTACTTTCCGCGTGTATTTTTTAAACTTTTTGGTTTGTTTGTTTCGTATGACAAAGTTGTTATCCACCTGTTAACCTAATCCTAACGGCTTAATTTTATTTGTAATTTATTGTAGTTTTTGCTCAATTGTGTGCAAGATGGCTTACTAGAGGGAGAAATCTACCTGCAAATGATAATATAACGATAGCTCAAGTATCTTCCAAACAAAACATAGCATAGAAAACATATCGAGGCGTAGCATTAAGCACAATCCAATCTAACGAAAGGCAATAAATTATGAATCAATAATATACATGCATGTGTAGTGAGAATTCAAAAGGCACACTTTGTCATCTCTGGGCGGAAGTCAATGTAACGGAAACATCTGTCTGATGACAAGTTCAAGTTCACGGTTCCCATAGCTATAAATTGATGTGGCTGCTAATGTTATTTTTATGCAGCTATGACTGATGGGATGGGGAAATGGGCGGCGGCAGGGGAAGAGTGTACTGGGTGTGCATGGGCATATGGTGCCCCATCAGGTTGGATGCCCAGCAGCGAGCGACAAGCAAAAATAAACCATTCACCAATTCGGCTGACAGTGGAGGAGAGAGAAACACGTGCGAGGGCAGAATCAATTCTTCTGATTCAATTTCTGTCCGTCATTCTGCAATATATCGTTAACAACGTTAAAAGTTTTTAAGCTTTTACAATTTTGAATGCAACGAATCAGCGTTGTGCACCAAAATCTAATGAAAAGGCGCAACAATCCACTGAACGAACAGTGATTCGGGAGTGTCCTAGAAATCTAGAGATTTTTGTGTAAGCGCTTGCATTTCGAATTGAAACCGCTTGCCTTTATTAGATGACAAAAGTTGAGTCTTAAAACTTAACTAGCTGAATACCCGGCGTCGCCCGGGTTCTTATGATTCTTAAGAGAGGGATTATATTTCATCTAGTGCAGGCTGCACGTCGGTATAAACATTTTGGACCGTCCGATCTTTTTCTCCATATAAACGTCTTCATGATAATCTAAAATCAAGAATATTTTGCAAATTTCGTGACTTTCTTGAGCGTTTGGTTAATACTTCCTATTTACCCGTCTACAATTGCCGTCTATCAAATCTTCACAATAATCCAGTATCAAATCAAAAATTTGCAAATTTCGCAATATTTTGGACCGTGTAATCTACAGCTTCCATTTACCAATCCCGGCATTGTAATATAAGCACTAAGCGCATTCATAAATACTCAACGTTATTTTGCAAATTTCGCGAATTTTTGGACCTTAGAAACCTTCGCAGGCAAGCGTTGCCCAAAGTTTTATGGCAATCGGATGAACGGTAAAGTTTTTGCGGATTGCGATGAAATTTTGGTCAATGGTTAGACGCTTGGCCGCAAAGGTTTCTAAGGGTCAAAATCGCGAAATTCGCAAAATTATACCGTTCATCCGATTGCAATCAATCTTTGGGGAATGAACTGAAAGCTTGCTCGGGAGGGTTTCTAAACTGAAGAAATTTGCAGAAAACTGTCAAAAAACTGCGAAAATTAACAAATTTTCGGTTTCGGAAAATCTTTGGATAGTGGTTCGACGCTTGCCCGGAAAGTTTTCCAAGTAGAAGATATGGGCGGAAAATGGCTTGCCCGCGAAGGTATCTAAATTGAAGAATTGGGCCGGAAATGGTCATAAAACCGCGAAATTTCAAAAACTTTACCGTTCATCCGATTGCCATAAAACTTTGGGCCCGCGAAGGTTTCTAAGGTCCAAAAATCGCGAAGTTTGCACAATGACCTTATGAGTACTTATGAATGCGCTTAGTGCTTATATTACAATGCCGGGATTGGTAAATGGAAGCTGTAGATTACACGGTCCAAAATATTGCGAAACTTGCAAATTTTTGATTTGAGACTGGATTATTGTGAAGATTTGATAGACAGCAATTGTAGACGGGTAAATAGGAAGTATTAACCAAACGCTCAAGAAAGTCACGAAATTTGCAAAATATTCTTGATTTTAGATTACCATGAAGACGTTTATATGGGGAAAAAGATCGAACGGTCCAAAATGTTTATACCAACGTGCAGCCTGCACTATATTGAATATAATCCCTCTCTTAAGAATCATAAGAACCCAGCCGACGCCGGGTATTCAGCTAGTTAAAAATAAAACAAAATTAAAAATGTGTGAATGCGAGGGCTGTTTAAAAAGTTCTCGTCCTTCAAAAAAGGATCTTCTAAGAAAATGTATGTTGATGGTTCACACCTTTCCGGGAGTCACTATTATCAGAAAGCAAAACGGAGAACCGAAAACTGTTAAGTATGAATGTCTTTATGGCCCAAAGCAGAATCATAAAAAAATTTGAATTTGTAAAAGTTGCGGCCATTTAATAATGAGAAATCAATTTAGTTTTTCAATGATTGAGGTTCGGGCCATAGCCACGTCAATTCTGCTTCCATTAAGCCATACATCGTCAAAATCGCTCCAATAGAACTTGAGAAAAGGTGTGAACCATTTTGCAAAACGTGGTTTCGAGAAAAACGAGTTTGAAGTTTGCAGATGCTACGAAATTTGGGTAACCTTGGGTCACTAAAATGGATATATGTATCTCCGAAAGTATTCCGATTTTTGAAAAATCCTCTTGGGACAATATTTTTGAATATCTAAGCTAAAAAATAATAAAACAAGAAAGAAAGTCGGTCAAGCCCGACTATAACATACTCTGTACCTCTGAACGATAAATAATCTTGATTTCAAAATCTGTCCAGAAGGTTCGAACCTTCTACCTATAAAACTGACGGAGATATAACGTTTTTCTAAATTGCGGGGGCGGGAGGGGGCGTAGCAAAAACTGAAAATAAACTTGATCTGCCTGCAAATATAAGAAGTTTTTCTCCCATACATGTCCAAACTCTATCTCTTACCATCTCTGAGATTTGTTTGCACATAAAGACGGACGAACATGTTTGCACAAACTATTGTACTCTGTATACCTTTGGTACTGAGTATAAAAATAGTAACAAATTTTAATCGGCGATATTGGATGCTCACACGATAGCGTCGTTAATTCTGCATCGTTTGGCGCTTGTTTCATCCAAATCGGTCCACAAAAACTTGAGTTATCGTTGCTAGGAAATTTGGTTTACCTTGGATCACAACAAGGGCTATATCTCCAAAACTATTTCGAATCTGCAAAAATCCTTTGGGGATAATATTTTTGAATATCTTAGTTAAAAATATGCAAAAAACAAAATCTAAGAAAAAATTTCTAAACCACTGCCACATTTTTTCATTTCTAAAAGTTTTTCATACCTCCTCGCAAGTGTTTGTTTTCCTAAAAATTACAATTGTTCATCCTCTTCATCTCTATTCCTCTCTCAAATGTGGCGTCTTTTTGGCATACATATATCTGTAATCGGAAGCTGTTGGCTTGGCTAGGTTTTTTGTAATTTTTTTGAACATGTAAATTTTTAACATTCCTACCTGGCGGTCGATGAGACAGGTGGTAATGGGTTGGGAATTCAGATGTCCATTCGCTGCCAATTGATATCGCAGCACGTAATGACAATTAGAATTTGTTTCGCTGTTCGTTAAAAATGGAAAGTTTTATTGCCTGTTCATATTACGTATAGAAAAGTTGGTTAGCTTTGCTTTCAAATCAGTTGGATGAATATCATTAATTTTGTACGTCTAAAATAGAACCGACTGCAATTATACGCGCATTTATATGCGCGGCACAGCTTGCCGTTCCGCGATTTAAGCGCTCTTTCCAATGCCGCAAACTTTGCCATAATGCTCCGGCTGGTCCAGGCACTCAATAATGAATTTTCCTAAATCATATTTGGAAACCAAGCGCGCAGGAGCCTCATCATGCACCACCGTATAACCACTGGCCGGCTCATCGGCAATGTGTGGGGGGAGTATGGCAATGTAGTCCAATCCCGACGCTTTGGTTAGATCCAGCATGCGTTTATGCTCTTCGTTGAGGCGGTGAAAGACGGCTGGCACCTCGCTAAGGGGACGCAGCAGAAACGAGGACATGACAATGGAGAACTTGGTAAGCTTGGCCTCTTTCATGGCCTTGATGAGGTTCTCGGTGCCGCGGGAAAGCTCAGTGGTCTCCTCCAGTTTGTTGCGCGTGCCCAGAACAACACACACTCCCTCCACATCTTCAATCAACTTCTTGACATCGTCGTAATTGGTGACATCGCCCTTTACCATTTGAACTTTGGATTTGAAATGCTCAGGAACGGTGGCCTCTGTGCGGTAAAGCAAGCGTACCGTAAGACCTAAAATAAAGTGTCAAAATATTCAGTGTCAACATAACACGAACTTTACACATACCCTTCTCCAAGGCATAATCTACTGCACATTGACCGGTCATGCCGGTGCCTCCAATGATTGCAATGCGTTGCATAATGTTAATTATGGTGATTCTTGTACACTTTCAATGGAGCTATGAGTTGAGAATTGTTACCTAGAATCTGAAATAGCTATGTCACTGAAATGCTTTGGCAGTTATCGGGTACGAATCCAAATCAGAAGTGATTCCAGCGCTTGCTCTAACCTGGGACCGGCGTCAGCTGATTAAAACGCTACACGCATACTCACACACAAACACACACACACATACATGCGTGCAAGTAGAGGAGCCGCCAAGAGGTAATTTAACTGATATTCAAAGAGATAGGGATAAGTGTGTTATCTTGAGGCCTGGCAAGTTTATTTACAAATTGTCTATAAATAAATGTCATGCTGAATAAGGTGGATGATGTATTTAAACATTTGCAGAATAATCGCGCAGTCTGGCAGCCCTACTCAGTGCTGTAAAGCGTGTGCATGCAATTTAAATTTTACCGCCAAAGGTTACGCTTGCGATTCGTTTGTGTTTGCTTCGGAATAGGGATTATCTTCTGGATTTTTAACACGCCTTCGTGTAAGGCCCAGTTTCAGTTCGCTTAAGAAATCAGTGGCCGGGGGCTTGCGCTCAGCTCTTGGTTTGATGCCGCTTATGGTAGCTGCTTTCTGGTCGACTTTCTGGAGGAGATTAAGTGATTTAATTATTTTTGGTAAAGTATTTTAGCTATCTGACCTTCAATGCTACGCCCTTGCGTATACTATCCAGGAAAGCATCTCGATCACCACCATCAGAGGCAGCAACGGCAGACTTTGGAGTTGGTTCAGATTTTTGTTTAGGTGCAGCTCCAACAGAGGGAGCCATGCCTCCAACAGGCGGTGGTGGTGGCGGCGGCGGAGCTCCAGTTCCTGCTGTGCATGGTGGTGGAGGCGGTGGCGGTACGGGCACCTGACCGGTTGTACTCTTTGGCATCTGCACCGGAGGTGGAGGAGGGGGTGGCACAGCTGCAGCTGGAGCTGGCCTTACGAATGGCGCTGGAGGTGGGGGCTTAGGGACAGACGCATATTGCACCGAGTTTGTAATGGGACTAGGTAAGACTGTGGGTTTGGGAGGAGCTGGCGGTGGCACCCGCATGGTGCCGGGCTTTCTTTGATGTGAAATGGTGGCGTACATTTCCTTGTTTGTTTTGGTCGCAGTCGTGGAACGTATTTGGCTCGGATCTATGGCCGCCGGATAACCACTTGTATTGTTTGCCCTAACTGCCGAAGGAGGAGGCGGCACTTTTGGTTTGCTCGATGGCTGTTGCTGGACTTGCACTGGTACCACAGTGCCGATCTCCAGTTGTCTGATGGGTGGTTGTTCTATATGTGCCATGGGCATGTCCAAGTCGGAGATGTCCACAAAGCGCGATGTGAGCGAAGTATAGTTGGCGAATGCTGGAACTGGTGCTGCCACAGTCGGAGGTGGTGAAGCAGGGGGTGATATTTGATTGTTGGTGGAAATTGTGGCATAAAGCAGCTTTTGGGGTGGCGGCGGAGGTGGAGATGATTGAATGTTTGGGTGGGACTGTAGGTCTTGTTTTGAGGGCTACCGGAAGAGAAAGAGTTATAAAATGAGAGTAATAACTGTTAAGCCGTCATTTTTGACCGGTATAATCTGAAAACCGGATTTGAACCGAACCGGTTTAAGCCCGAAATTAAGACATTTTCAAAGTGTGTACCGAACCGCGAGTGCAATGTTTCGATGCGGTTTAACAAAAATAGTAGACATTCTAATATCTGACAAGCTGCCCATAGATTTTATAACATCTGGAAAGTACCGATGGCATTGTCAGAGAAGTGTCGAACATATGTATATAGGTAAAATTTAAGCAGGGATGCAAACCAGTTCTAAACCGAATCAAACCGCTTATTCCAGCTGGTGCACCGAACCGGTTTCCTATCAGAAATACTGAACCGAACCGAAAACCACAAAAAAACGGTTCGTTTAAGGTCTCTGACGAGTTTTAAGACGTGAATCGCTTTCCTCTTGCCAATGATACTTACTAATTTGAGAATTATAATCGATTCCCTACGATAATTTTCATGCGACATTCCGTTTGTCCCTCTACTAGGTAGATCACTGCTAGACCGAATTGATCCTTAGCGATGCTGGATTGATATAACATGTCCTGTAAGACTTCTGCAATTGCCCGCCGATATTTCAATATACCTGTCGTAAATTTGCAATCTTTTCTTGAAAGTTGATTATTGACTTGTCGTAACCTAGTGGACAATGTTTTCAATTTTCTGTAGTAGTTCTTTACCATAAGTCAATCTTAGCCAGGATAGTTTTTTCTCGTATTCTTCTCTAGCTGAAATTCTCTGTTTTCAAAGGGCATTCCTCTAGAAACTAAGAGACGAATCCTGCAAATCCGACTTCATAAATTTTGGAAATTCGTCTATGGATTTTATAGATATTCAACTGGTTTATAGGAATTCAGTTATCAAGGAGTGCGAAACAACACATTTCGACAGAAATCATAATATTTCATAATGTGCCCTTATGAACAACAGAACCGAATCTAAACCGCGGTTTAGTTAGCTCCAAAATCCATGTAATGAACCGAACCGGCGGTTCAGAAACTATGTGAACCACTGAACCGAACCACTACTTATTTTCGAGTGGTTTTCATCCCTAGTTTTAAGCTACACCCTTACTGGCCGTTCTAAGCAGTAGCATTGTCTTACAATTACTCGCCATACCTTGGCCCAAAAGCCTTCAATCTTAAATATTCCCATAACCATTGATAACTAGATTTTGGTTCGAACCCGCAAACCGGAGGTCCAAACAAATTTTTTTTGGTTTCCAGTCCAGTATTTAGACCAGGATATAAGTTATCAAACCGAATCGTATTTCGGTTTCGGTACGTATCGAAACTTAAGCATCGGGAAAAGGTACTGTCTTGGCTCTAATTTATTTCATTATTCAGTTCCGTATAGGTACCTGGATTTTTATTTCGGTGTATCGGTACTTATAGGGAACATTAAAAGAACGCGTTTATTGTTATTGCGACTATATGGCATTTTAGCGAAGATTAATAATTTTTGTCTCCAAAAAAATATACGTTCTAAGCTTATTGGTCAATTGAAACAGCAAGAAGTACTTAAGATCCGGATTTACCACCCGCGAAACTGTTTGGGTTCACAAGGTCACTAAACACAGGTTCAGGTACGAAGAAATTCTAAAAGCTTGGTCGAATTTTCTGACCAGCATCTTCTTTATTTCGTCAACATCTTAAGCTCAGCTTCTTATTTAGTTGCACTTGAAACAAGGCTGCGAACCGGTGCTATGCCGAACCCTAAAGAGCCAGTCCGGCTTAGGCTTTTTGGCTCCTTAGAACCGGACCACAACCCGGTCCTTTCAAATATTTAACTTTCCGAATCTAAACTCAAACCGAACCCCTGGTTCGGTTCAAACAATTAGTCAATTTTTCGGTTCAAACAATTTCAATTTTTTAGGAATTTCTATATTTTTCTCAAAAATGGTAAGGCATCGCTTGAATTGATCAAATTAAGATGCATTTTACAAATCCAATCAAAGTTCGGCATATTGCGATTTCGAAAAAGAAATAAAGCCTAAATCCAGTTTTAAAATCAAGTTGGAAAAGGCTAAATTTAAGTGAGTACAATATGCAAAAGGAACAATAAGGAATGAGGTCCATTCGACTACTGATTGATGACGATTTACATAGCTCGACAAACTGGAACAGTTCTTCTGAACAAAAATATGACTTAATTTGAATAGAAAGTAGAGTAAAAATCCTGATTCGAATTAAACCTTATGTTCGATAAGATCAGAATCTTAAATTTCTGGAATAAATATAAGCAAGATTAGTAGTAACACAAGAACTTTTGTGTTCTAATTTACAATCATGGCATGGCATTACAGGGTCTAAGAAAATACCACAAAATACAAAGCATTGCTCCATCATTTTCAATATTTTAATATACAAAAGATTTGCTTGTCCAGTATTTACTTTCAATAAGCCAAATTGCATAAAATCCCCCTAAACTAAGTGCTCGCTATGTATTCTAATGGATGCATTCAGAACTCAAATTGAACCGGTACACTGTTTAGGTTCTTTTCGGTCTTTTAGGTACCAAAAATAAAAAGGTTCTTGGATAACGCTAAAAACAAATAATAAATATCGGACCCGGTTCTGGCTCTGAGTTTTCATTCACTTACCATCCAAGTATAATTCGAATGCACAATCCTTTTGACCACATCCTGACGCCGCATGCCTGCAATATCCTCCTCCGTGATGCCCCGCTCCATCATATATTTCTTAAGCACATTATCATTGGCGCTTGAATTCAGATCGAAGGCATTGCGTGTTCGATCTCGGGTGACATCACCCGAAACATGTTGGAAATTTACAGGCCCACTGATCTCATACTTCGAACCCTTGCTGCTGACCACCACACTGGTGGAAAAGCTGGGTCCAGGCACAGCTCCAGTTCCACCACCCACGTAGCTGTGCAAACTGTTCGAGGAAGAGGAGTTACTCATACTACGACTTGTGGTGACACTGACGCTATCTGGATAGGTAGGGGGCGGCCGAACTGCTGGCGGGGGATGTGCAAAAACGTCGCTGCTCACTTGCATAGAAGGCGGCTGGAAGGGAGAACGAGAACACACAGCTATGTATATTGGATATGATCGGATGTGAGATGAGCGAGCTGACGGCGATGCAGTTGACAATTACCACCCAATAGCCAGGCCCTTTATTGCTCCTAATTATATCATAAACGTAATTCCTGCGCTGGATGGCCGGCAGCCTTTCCAGGTCATCTGACAGGTTGGCCTTGCGCAGATACAACTGCAGCATTTCGTCGGTGCCACGACCTCGCACATCGAAAGTTTTGCGAAAGTCAATGGCCTTACCCTCCAACTGCCTAAACTCCACGGGCTCAGAGATGTACGCGTAAGTGGTGTAATCGTCCATGATGCATCGGCCCAAGCACTGCAAAAGCGGATACGTAGTAGGGCACTGCGTTAATACACGGCACGATACAAATCGCCACCCCGTATCTTTGCAGATAAGAAGCGCAACTCGGTTGCTTTATCAAACTTAGGATTAGAATTGATGTGGACTGGGTGAGTCACACAGCTCGTATATAAGAGTAATTTCCTCAAGGAAATGCCACACGCCAGCACCAGCACCAGAGGGGCCCCAATTACCTGGGGCAGCGCGAAAGATGGTTAAATTTAACTGAAGCGTAGCGAAAGGAGTTAGGCGAGGAGCGAGTTTGCACAGCACAAAACAATTTGTGGAACTGATTAACCAACGAGGTATGCCAGGGCGTTTACTCATTTCGCGAAGCGTGTTATCTGACAACGGAGGCACTGATAACTGACGGCCCAGTAATCACCTGGAGCGTTGGCAGTTTGAGCCCCTAAACAAGAACATAAACAATATATTTCTTCGGTTTTTGGGTAGTTCCGATTGGAGAAGTGACTAACTTCCAAGTCAAAGGACGATTTCTCATGTTCCTGTTTATGCAAATCTAGATGGATTTGGTGAATTTGCACTGCTCACTTTGAGCATGAGCTATGCAATTGCGTAAAATCCACCTGGATTTATAAATTTTAAATTAAAAGCAAAGTTTTCACAAGCTTGACCCGACGCACAGTGGAACAATATATGAAAAACCAAAACAAAGTTTGGTTGTGGTTCTTAAGATACCAATATTTTGATTTAAATATGAAATATATTCATTTTTCAAAAAATTTTTATTTTTCCGGCAAGTTCAAAAAATTCTCTAAATTTATCTGCCAATCGAAAAAAATCGCGAAAGTAACTGGCTAATATATAATTGTATTCCCAAAACTACATTTACACTTTTGTAATATCATCGCATCTTTTAGAAGATTTTGTTGTCATAAATTTAAGAATTTTTATTTTTTAATATAATTTTGTACTTACCCTGATTGGGGCTCGAACCCGGAACCTCGAAAGACGCACTTACTGACACCGCCGCTCAGCCAACGGCACCACACCTCGAATGCTTTCAGCAGCGTTAAATTCATATAATAGGTGATTTGACAAAAAAATTGCAATAAAAACGAGAAAGCAAAGCAAACTTCGTCTGTGCCGAAGTTTTAATTCACTTGAAACTTTTGTGGCCACTGACTTAATTTTGTGACCAAGGGCTTAATTTATAAGCTTTATGTCTTGTGTCGTAGGGATATTAAATAAAATAACTTAAAAAAAAAATTTGTATGGCAGCTACAAGAAGTGACCATCCGATTTTCGCGGTTCCGACATATGTGCAGTGTGCAGCTAAAAGATATCTCTTTGCAAAATTTCAGCTCGATAGCTTCAAAACTGAGGGACTAGTTTGTGCAAAAACAGACAGACGAACAAGCGGACGGACAAAGCTCAATCGACTCAGCTCGTCAAATATCCGGACAATTTTATAATATCCTCTGGAAAGGGTATAAAAAAACAATTTTTTCGAAATACAACCATTCTGCACAAACAAAATTAAAAAAAAAATCCATATATTTTTGTGACGACATTTTCTGGGGATGTTTTTAACACGATGACGCAATTAAGGCAAGAAAAATAAATCGGAATAAAATGTTGCTGAAGAACCCTTAAATAAAATATTTTAATCTTTCATTAACTTTAAATTATGATGCGAATTATTGCGCTCTTTCCACTCTAAACATTTTTACCCATCTCAATAATTTTACAAAACTATCGTTTTTTCCAACACTAGTAATCAGTATTAAAAAGGCCCCGTAACGTCCTTCAAAATAGACTTTTGATTTAAGTGACATTGCACTTTTCTGTCAAAATGTGAAAAACACAGATTGGCCCGGCACCTGAAAATCATTTCCAAAAGTGCTGCGAAGCGAAGAACACTGCCGGATCCGAATTTCTCCGAAATATTTTTTTCTTTGAAAAAATTTTTCTTTTTTTATGATGGAAAATATAAAATCGTCGAACGACCAGATGTCTGGTGAGTACACCCTAGCCGAGATTGTGGTAGATGGAGTCTCGCAGTTGACGCTGAACGAACTGCAGCCGGGAGCTACTGTGCTGGCCACCAACGTGGGCTTTGACATCTCTGATACCGTTAGCCACGAGGAGCTGTCAAAGTTTTTTGTCAAGACTCCGTCGACGAGCATCCAAATGCCCACGGAGGTGGTGGTGCAACGCACTCTAGCCGATCCGGCTCTGAAGCAGATACTACAGGAAGCCGATGGTAAGCCGGACTTTGATCCGGAGGCGGAACAACTTAAAATCCGCGACTTCTTGGCTGGTGTCAGCAAGAGCAAGATGACCACCGAGGAGAGCGTGTTTCAGGGTAGGTGCCCAAGTGGATCGGTCCGTTGGCCATTTTAATAATTTTAAAACTCCTCCAGCAGCACAGCGTCCAGCGGGATCGTTTTCAGTCAATCGGCTTAACAAGTGTCGCCATTGCAATAATGTGTACGATGCCCTATCCTTTTCCAATCATGTATGCGAAGGTCATGCCCAGCGAAATATCGTCGAGGATAGAACTACACAGCAGGACAAGAAGCCGGCAACTCCCCCCTCTCCGCCACCTTCCGCTAAACCGGCCAGCGAGCGATTAATTATGGAGAATCAGATTCGCCTGCGGCGATACATGAAGGAAGAGTTGAAGTACGACCTGACCACCGGAACGGACAACTCGCGCTCCAAAAAGCCTTCCAAGGGACCCAACGAGTGCACCATGTGCGAGCGCAAGTTTGTGCATGCCTCCGGTCTGGTGCGTCACATGGAAAAACATGCCCTGGACCTGATCCCCAGCCAGGCTAATTTACCGCTTCATGCTACCGCACCGCCAGCTCCTGGGCTTCAAGTGGTGCTAAAGTGCAATGCCTGTGGTCGTATTTTCGTCGACGTCAAACAAGCTTTGGACCATTCTCTGGTTCATTACCCCAAGCAGCCAGACCTAACAGAGCCAACCAAAGTGAGCATGGAACCAAGTGTGGATCTGGCCCAGCTATTACAGGAGGGTGAGCAAATGGTTGCCTCCCTCCATCTGGATGAGCCCGCTCAGGATGCCCCACTGGAGTCCGATATGTTCTCCAGCCTAATCCTGGGTAGCGTTTTGCAGTGCGAATTCTGTGACTACGTCTTTGCGGGTATCTCTGAGCTGCTGCTTCACTCGGCCACACATATGCCTGAGCGGCGCTTCGAGTGCACCGCCTGCGACATAACCATGATAACGGCCAAGGAGGCCAGTGTTCACTTCCAGACCGACTGCATCTTTATGCGCGAGGGACTGAGGCAGCTGAATGTCTCACTGAATCGCTATTTCGTTTGCAATGTGTGCGAACAGAAATTTTCAAGCACCGAGCTGCTGCAGGAGCACCGGTAAGTGCCAACTAGCTTTGTTTCATCTAGTCTCTGTCAGGGTGATGGAAATAGGGCCGTGTGAATTTAGGCCGCGGTCGGCGGCCTAATTTCATTCTGCAAAATGAATTTAGGCTGCGACTACGAAATGAAATTAGACCGCGCGGCCTTCTTTCATTTTTATACCCTTGCAGAGGGTATTATAAAATTGTGCGGATGTTTGTAACGCATTGAAGGAAGCATCTCCGACCACATAAAGTATATATATTCTTGATCAGCATGAGTTCATTTAGCCTTGTCCGTCTGTCCGTCCGTCTGTCTGTTTCTATGCTATCTCCTCCGTCAGTTTAAAAGCTATCCTCACCAAACTTTGCACGAAGTCTTTTGGAACAAATACGCTGCACATTTGTCGGAACCGGCCGGATCGGACGATCGGTCGAAAAACTAGTCTTAGTGAAAAAAAATTTTTTGTTTTTAATGGAAACTCCCCCAAAGAACGTATTTCCTACTTTACTATCCTTTCCCATGATTTCACTAAGTTTGGTCGAAATCGGATGACTATAGCATATAGCTCCCATAGGAACGATCGGTCGAAAAACTAGTTCTAGTGAGAAAAACTTGTTTGTTTTTAATGAAAGCGTCCTTATCATTGGCATACACTTATATTGAATACTTTTAAACAATTCTACAAAGATTGGTTGAAATCGGATGACTATAGCATATAGCTCCCATAGGAACGATCGGTCGAAAAACAAGTTCGAGTGAGAAAAACTTTTTTGTTTTTAATGAAAACGTCTTTATCATTGGCATACACTTATTTTGTATACTTCTACACAATTCTACAAAGTTTTATCAAAATCGGATGACTTTAGCATATAGCAGCAGTATGAATGATCGGTCGAAAAAGAAGTTCTAGTGAGAAAAACTTTTTTGTTTTAAATGGGATCGCCTCCAAATTTCGCAATTAACAGTGTATTATGCTTTTCCATGATTCCACCTATGGTATAGATCCCATAGAAAAGTAAGTTCCAAAAAGTAGTCTCAAGTTAGAAAAACTTTTTTGTTTTCAATGGAAGCTGCAAGGGTATACAAAACTTCGGCCTAGCCGAAGTTAACTTTCCCCATTTTTCAGAATGAATTTAGGCCTCGATTACAAAATGAGACTAGGCCGCTCGTTCTAATTTCATTTCGTGGTCGCGGCCGAAATTCAGACCGCTCGGTCTTAATTCATTTTGCAAAATTAATTTTGTCCTGGCAGTCTTATTTCATTTGTAAAATAAATCAAGGCCGCGCGGTCTAATTTCATTTTGAGATCTTGGCCTAAATTAATTTTGTAGAATAAATTTAGACCGCGCGGCCTAGTTTCATTTTGTGATCGCGGCCTAAATTCATTTTGAAAAATGAAACAAGGCCGCTAGGTCTACTTTCATTTCGTGGTCGCGGCCTAAATTCATTGTGCAGAATGAAATTAGGCCGCCAGAAAAAAAATACACCGCGGCTTAAATTTACGCGACCTAATTTCACAGAGCCCCTCTGTTCTTCTATCCCATTGAGAGCCGTAAATAAATCAATCAATTTAAGATTGATTCACGAATCTGATTGAAAAAGGCAGCGATTGCATTCAATTTTCTTTAAATCATTAAGATTTAAATCTTCTTGAAATCATTGATGATTGCTCTATGATGATTTTTTTGGAGCAATCATAAAGAATTTTATTTTGATTGCATGCATTTGATTTGAATGTAAGAGATTTCAATCATTGATTTAATCAAGCAAGAAATAATTTATTACTTGTAAAAATTTTCGGGATGACCATCACTCTTGATTCTATTCTTCTATATTTAAGTCGGGACTTTTCCATATCGGTTGATGATGTCTGGAAGCAATCAAAGACTTTGACTCACTTAAGCCGGACAGTGTGAATTTCTTATTTCTCCTGAAGAACGCTGGCGAGCTTTGTGAGCCTCTCACTATGATTTCCTCTAAGTCCCTAGAGGTTGGTCAATTCATAAGAAAATGGAAGGTAGCATCAGTTAACGATCCAGTTATTCGGTTTCAAAAGTTTTGCCTAAGAGTCAGTGGAATGAAAAGTAAATAATAATTTTCTTGGAAACGGTGATTCTTTGCATCTTGCAAGTATTTTTATTTAAACATGTATCGCTTTTGAAGTATTCATTGATATATCGAGCGTTCAATTTGATTTAAAATCATTTTTATTCAATTTTTACCTCAGAAATTGCATGCAGACGAAAGAAAAACGATCGAAATGAAACCGAGCTGTTCGCAATTCCGAATCAGCGCATGCGCAGTGCTGATCGAAATTGCCAAGGCTGCCTTATGGCTGAATTAAAATTCAAAAGTGATTCGAACATTCATTCGAAAAGACAATCGATTTCTATTTCACTCGGAAACGGGAACACAAAAATGAAAACGATTCGGAATTGCGATCGTTTTACTTTATCATTCCAATCGGAAACGGGAACATAGATCCTAACCAGCTTGGTTTTTTTCCTGGCCGTTCCACGGTAACGAACTTTACAGTTTTTAGCAATATCTGCATTTCTGCTTTTGAAAATCGCTGTCAAGTCGATGTGATCTACACTGATTTCTCTAAAGCATTTGACAGTCTGTCATAATACTCTTCTATCTAAGCTCTCCAAGATTGGCTTTCATTCTTCCATCCTTAATTGGGTTGAGGTCTTATCTTGATGGTCGATCGTATCAAGTTCTCATTAATGGCATACGTTCAAGACCCTATATAGCAACTTCTGGTCTCCCTCTAGGTAGAGTACTGGGTCCATTGCTATTTACACTATTCATTAATGATATCGGTTGCCCACTTAACTCGCATTATCTAATGTATGCTGATGATTTAAAAATCTTTAGATCTGCTAAAAACCTCAAAGATGTTGAAGTTCTTCAATGCGATCTTAATTCGGTTGCTGACTGGTGGGGGAGCAATTTGCTGCCTCCTAATTTCTCAAAATGCTTCTTCGTTACATATGGAAAGCGCGTGCTGCCGATATTAGCATCGTATTCCATTAGTCATCATGCTTTGAGACGACAGTATGAAGATATGGATTTGGGAGTTGTGTTTGACTCCAAATTTCAGTTTTCTTAGCATCTAAACCAGCGAAGTCCAAAATTTTGGACACCACTGATCTAAACTATATACTCCCCAAAGCTTATTCAATGCTGGGCTTTATTAAGCGCAATTCCAAACAATTTAATGATCCTATACACGGCTTAGTTTGTACTCTGCCTCAGTGCGTTCTAGGGTTGAATATGCTTCGCTTATCTGGAATCCTTCCGCTTCCGTTCATATAAATAGGCTTGAGCGTCTACAGAGACGATTCCTCAAATTTGCACTAGCCTACTTACATTTTTCCGAGCCTTTTCCACCGTCACTTCGTAGATGTCGCCTATTGCATATTTCTACCCTTGAGGATAGAACAATTATACTTGGCAAGATTCCTTTTAATGTTTCGCCCAGACCTTCGCGTTCCATGGTCCCATTTAGATTAGAGACTCACAGGGCCAATTATATCCTTAATGACCCGATATGTAGAGTTCTCAATACGTACAATCGTCTTCCAAATAGCATGCGTTTCGACTTTAGCAGCGATAATGTTATTGTTAAGCGTTTACTTAGGGACTTTAACATGTAGTTAACATTGTTATTGTTAGTTTTAAGTTTTATTGTAAAGGGTGATTTTTTAAGAGCTATAGGAAAATTTTTGAAAAAAAAAACACATAAAATTCAGAAAAATGCATGAAATCTTTATTTGAATCGATAGTACGGTCCATATAATTTAATGTTTGAAGATTATTTCATGCAAATGTAGAACGTGACTGCGCCTCAAATGGTCCATCCGCTTAGTCCAATTTTGGCATACTCCCTCCAGCATTTCGGCCGGTATCTCACGAATAAATGCTTCAATGTTGTCTTCCAATGCGTCAATTGAAGCGGGCTTGTCTGTATAGACATGAGCTTTAACATAGCCCCACAAAAAATAGTCTAAGGGCGTTAAATCGCACGATCTAGGCGGCCAGTTGACCGGTCCCGAACGTGAAATAAAATGTTCACCAAAATTGCCTCTCAATAAGTCCATTGTTGCGCGTGCTGTGTGGCATGTGGCACCGTCTTGTTGAAACCACGGCATGCAAGTCATTTTGGGCAAAAAAAAGTCTCCATGGCACTAAAACCGCTATGTTAAGTATTTAACTGCATTTCAATACCACAAATGACCTCACATAATTACAGTCATAATTGAAAATACTGAACCGAGATAATAAAAAACCATGGATGACCATTTTTAAAGAATATAGTCAATATCATGAAGAATGTTTCAGACCGTTTTCTGTGTCTGACAAATCGGTTGCTTTCGAAAATATACCAAATGCATTTTTTCTGGGCTTTGTACTCATTATGTATATTTTCGCAATTTACTGATTTGTCAGTCACGGAAAACGGTTGGAAACTGTCTTTATTAACTTGGTTCCTTACCATTGGTCATCCTTTGTTTTTATTATCGCGATTCAGTATTGTCATAATCATGGCCATTTGTAGCCTTAAGAAGCAGTTTCTTGAGTATTTAGCGATCTTATTACCATGCAGATCCATTAACTATGAATTGCGCTTATGCATTGAACCTGGTTTAATATTCCACTTGAGATCGCTAGTATCCTCTTTTGTATTCTCCTTGGTATCTTTTCGCGATTCAATGATTTGTCAGCCACTTTAGTTACAACCTTTATGCTGTATCTTTATATTCTTTATAATTGGTCATCCATGGCATTAGGCGCAGCTCAGTATTGTCATAACCAAGGCTGTAAAGTTATATGTGGCCATTTGTGGTCTTAAAAAGCAGTTTTTTAAGAATTTATTACCATGGAGAATTATTTACAGTGAATTGCACATATGCATTGATCCTGGCATGATTTTTAACTTAATTGACAGTAAACATTTCTATTATTAATATTTTGTATACTCTTTGGTATTTCTTCGCGACTCAATAATTTGTCAGTCAGGGTAAATAGGTTCTACATAACTCACCTAACACAAAGTAGTAGTTACTAATCACTAATCTACCAATTCCTGGTACTCTCCGACATACTCCGAACTAGGTTCAAATTAGTTTAGCTATGCATTCCTTCAAGATTCAATATTATACATTAATTGATTTTACTGCTTAATTAAGTTTTAATTGGATTTGTTAATGAAAAAAATTAGAATAATTTTAATCATTTCTGATTCTGATTGTGACTTAAATCGGACAGCATTTTAATTCATTAGATTTAAATCAAATTAGTTAAATCTTTTCAAAATGATTGCAGCCGTCACATGTAAATCAAAATTATTTCATTCTCTTGAGTTAAATCAATGAATTAGAATTAAATCAAATGGATGCAATCAAAGTCTAATTCTGTATGATTGCTTCAAAAGAATTATAAATCATCATAGTGCAATCATCAATGATTTCAAGAGATTTAAATCTTAATGATTTTAAGCAAATTGAATGCAATCACGAAGTAAAGAATTCACGAAGATTTAAAAGCAAAAATGGTTTAAATATTTTCAAACTGTAATCCCTTTCCTTTCTATTCCCAGCTATAGCTGCTATCACTATTTCCCTCGACTCAGTGAGAATCGCAAGCGGCTGCTTCTTCCCTGCGAGTTTTGCGATGTAAACTTTGAATTCGCCCACGAGATTCAGCCGCACAACGAGGAGAAGCACTTGAACAAAAAGAAACGCGAGAAGGAGCACCGGAACACTGGAGCCGGACGCCAGCGTCAGTATCTGTGCGAAATCTGTGGCAAGTCTTACACGCAGTCGAGTCACCTGTGGCAGCACTTGCGTTTCCATCAGGGCGTGAAGCCGTTCGTTTGCACTGAGGAGAACTGCGGTCGCAAGTTTACCATTCGTCCGGATCTCAATGATCATATTCGTAAGTGCCACACCGGAGAACGGCCGTATCACTGTCTGGTGTGTGGCAAGCGCTTTCTAACGGGTTCAGTCTTCTATCAGCATCGTCTCATCCATCGTGGTGAGCGTCGTTACGAGTGCGAGGAGTGTGGCAAACGTTTCTATCGCGCTGATGCCTTAAAGAACCATCAGCGTATCCATACCGGAGAGAAGCCGTACAGTTGCCTCTTTTGCACCAAAACATTCCGCCAACGTGGCGACCGGGACAAGCATATTCGCGCACGACACGCCCAATTGGACGCCAACTCGCGCCTGATGATGCAAATGCAGAAATTTCAGCTAGAATCAGCTGCAGCCGCTGCCGCCCAAAAGACCAAGAAAATACCTGGTGGTCATCTGGGGAGTGTTCAGAACTCGGCCGTTTTGGTGGCTAATACTGGAGGTTCCGCAGATACCATAGAGTTTCCCATATGGCAGAACAGCCCATCACTGAGCTGGAGTCCAATAGCTTTGTGGTCTCACAATTTATCGAGGTGGCGCCCGATCAGCAGCAGATAGTTGTATACCAGGAGCAAGACGAGCAGGAGATGCCCCATAACCTGGAAGTGCTGGGTCTTTTCGAGGCGGAGCCAGAGGAAATAGGCGCCAGCATGCCGTTGCTGGACAACAACGACAATGCCAAGGTAGTGGTGGTCAAGAACAATCCCTCTCAGCCATTGTTTCCCGACTCGTACATGTAAATTTTAAATTTGTAATATTTTTCGAATTAACTAAAAGTCCCAGGACTTAAATATGTTATGCTAGTCAAATCTTAGGGATTTGTGCTTTAATAAATTGCATACAAAAATTGTGTTATTATGCATATCACTCTACCCCTCTGTCCTCTTTTTTTAATGCTTCGCTAAGTTTGGGAGCTGTCTGAAGAACAACAGAAAAAATCCACCCTTAATGGCGATGGGAGCCGAATAGAGAGTCGGCAAACCAGGCACACTGCATGTATTTTTATTTGCAGTCCTCTCGATCGTGAATACTGCACCTGCTTTGCTGACTGCTTATTCGACTTATCAGCGCCCTGCCCTGATGCGCAATCGATTTGTTTTAACCAGGGCTGCAAACCGGTTTTGAACCGAACCGGTTCGAACCCGGAATTCCGCCTATTAATTTACTGTGAACCGAACCTCTTTAATAATCACAGCTGAACCTGAACCTGTTCCGAACCTACAGTTTCGGTTCGGTTCAACAAAAATGATAGACGAAAAACAATTGTGACCTACTGCCTAGAGACTTCTTGTTATCTGGTCGGTTTTGGGCAACTGAGTCTTAAAATCGTCAGAAAAGTTTAATAAAAAAATCGTGGTAAACGTTCAGAATTACCTATTTAGTCCCCAATAGCCTCTGCCTTTATAAGGTCTTCGATTTCAATGCTTTTAAATCAGTGGTGTCCAAACTCACACAATGAAAGTGTTGCGCTTGTGTGCGAAGCGGCGAAACACGAAGGCAATGTGACGTTTTACTGCTTTGCACTGAAAAAATAAAATGCGTGCGATTCAAACATAAAACAAATTAAATTTTTAAATCTCTCCCTCCCCTTTATTTCATTATAACCCCCGTGGCAAAGTTGGTAGTGCCTTTTAATAACATCAAAGGTAAAGCGACATGCAACGTAATGACACAAAAAGCATTGAGCGTTACCATCCATATTCTCAATGAAAAATAATTCATTTTCCCAATTGAGATCAAACATTTTTTTCGGTGTAGTGTAAAAATCATGCGCTTTATGGTCTTTCCTCATTGAATACAGCATAGCAAATGCAGTCGAACACGCAAATCGTACGAAAACAAGCTGCCGAGCGTTCTATTTATAGCAGGGTTCCCCAAGAAGAGAGGCTCTCTGCTCTCTGTCTCTCTCAACACATTTGAGGCTTTGCTTCGGCCGCTTCGGCTGATCGTCGTGTGTCGGCCCCCGGGGCGGCTGGGGATCTGATTTATAGAATAAACGTATTCTCTCTCTCTCTATATATGTGTCGCTGCGACGCCCGCAGAATTTGGCTTGCCAACCACGCGCGGCTGCCTTTTCAAATTTTGGATATCGCTGTTTTAAATGATTCACAAAAACAAGAGTTTAACATTTCATTGGATATATTTTTCAGATTACGAAATGAAATTAAACAGTAAATTATATTTTGAATATTCTCATGTGATCTACAAATCGCGTCCGATTGAGAGGAGCTCGGGGCCGTCAAGCCATAAAAAAAGCGTCGCGCGTCACGCTGACTTACATATATTGTGGTGTTGTTGTTTAGGGCTTTAAGGTGGTCTTTTAGGGGGAGTGGAAATACTTAGTATTAAGTACTATGAATTGAGTACTGAGTATAGAGTATCGAGTACAAAGTATCCAGTATAAGGTATAGATTATCGAGTATAGAGTATCGAGTATAGAGTGTAGAGTATCGAGTATAGAGTATCGAGAGCTTAGAGTCGAGTACACTCGGTATCTAATACAGAGTATCGAGTACTTGGTATCGAGTACTTAGTATTAAGCACTAAGAATCGAATACTGCCTAATCGAGTACTGAGCATCGAGTACTTAGTATAAAGTTCTTAGAATCGAGTACTGAGTATGGAGTACTTAGTATCGTGTAATTAGTATCGAGTACGTAGTGTAGATTACTGAGTATCGAATTCTGAGAATCGAGTGCTTGGCATCGCATCGAGTATGTCGTGTTTTATTTAGTATGGAGTAATATTATCGATTATTGAGTTTTGAGTATCGAGTATATAGTAGCACACAACCACAATAATGTGAAAGGCGGAGCCCCGTGAGTGTTAGCCCCACTCATACCTTTTTTTTATTAACACTGTGAAAAGCATGGGCTGAACCAAGGTTCAACCCAAAACCTCCGCCAGAAAACCTCGAACCTCAAATTTCCGAACCTTACAGAGGCAATTTTGCCGTAAGATAACTATCGTAGCAATGGGCGCAAAATGAGCAGGCGCGGATCTCGGATCCGACTTTGGGGGCTATGGGTTCTCGAGAAAATTATTTCAAATCGAAAAAGGTACATTTGTTGAAGTATTCCACACAGAAAAAAATTTAGGATTTCATGCTCGGATCAAGAATGTTCGATATTAGAAGTCCCAGAGCGAATTTCTTGATCCATGAATTTGTAACTCTATATTATTTTACTGTGCTTTGTCTGATCATAGTTTTGTTTTTCCATATTTTTCGTTTTATATTTACGAGCACGTTATGCTGGTGGCTGTTCTTTTGTTTGCCTATCTTTTTAATGTTTTTTTGTCCTCTTTAGAGCGTTTTTTTCGGCCTCTTATCGCATCATTGCAACACTCTCTTCGGAAGTCACACCCGACGCACAGTGGCTCGTTTTCCAAGAACTCGTTGCAAAAATTAAATTTCGAGTTGTTGAGTTTGGCAAGAGTATTGATGCACTTTAATTAGGAATTGGTCAAGCTATTTAATGACGTAAAAGAAAGAATTTTGATATTTTTTTAGATGTAGGAGCTATGTAAAGTAAAAACTTTTGAAAAGATGGAAAAATTACTTAAAAGGGTAAAGTTAAATGCATATCTCTCAAAAACCACTTAAAGCCCAATTTACACGACCTGATCGCTCAGCTGAGTTTTTGAGACCTGAGTGTCAAAAAACTCAGCTGAGCAACTTAGTTCAGCATGTACACATGACTCAGAAGCTTATTTGACTCAGTTGCAAAACCAATGGTTCATTGAGCGTTCTGCTTTGCGGTCAGTTTAATTTGAACCGGTTTTATTATACCTGAGCGCTCAGCTGAGTAGGCTCAGACTCCTGTTTTCACGGGCTGACAGATACTCAGATACAAATCTCACCTGACAGATCAGGTCGTGTAAATTGGGATTTTTTCCCCCGAGTAAAATGGTTATTTTTAAATACGAATTTATAAATTAAAAAAAAAAATTTTATTAATACAAAAAAAATTTTTTTTGTAAACTTCCATTTTTTCCTCATTTTTAATATTTAGCTTGACTTTGAAAAAAGGCCGGGCGTGCTCAGAGATTTGACTTCACAAAAAATAAAGATAGCATTCAAGAAACAAATTAAAAAAAAAAAAAACATTGCTACAATTGTGCCCGATTGGAGATATTAGCCATTTTTCATGCCAACCCATACTAACTAAACGACCCGAAGAGGTCGGAAAATAGAGATTTTGCTCAAAAACTTTTTTATTTTAAGTTTTAACCTGTTACCAACTGAAATGAATATGAATAAGATCGAAATATGAAAAAAATACATTTTTTTTAAAACATTTTTCTTAAAAATCAGTGAGAATGAATATTTAAAAAATATGTCTAGTTCTTATAATTTTTTTTTAAGATTCTTAGAAAATCGCCAATTTTGATCAAAAAAATATAAAATTTTGAGTTTACCGATCTAATGACGCCGTTTTTAGTTGGCGTAACCCTAAGAACTATACGTCCAAAAATCTTTGAGGTCCAGATTATTAGAAAAAAAAATTTTGTGGATAACTCAAATAGATCAAATGTTATGATTTATGCAACGTGTTTTGAGAAAACGAGCCACTGTGCACCGCCTACAGGCGGTCTTGGAAACTAGAGGTTTTAGATATTTATGCCCTTGAAAATTGTCCGGATGTTTGTAACGCAAGCTACGGAGCATTTCCGACCACATAAAGTATATATGTATATTCTTGATAAGCATGACGAGCTGAGTTGATTTAACCCAGTCCGCTAGTCCGTCTGTATGAGTATGAAACCGGACGGATCGGGCGACTATAGCATATAGCTGCCATAGAAACGGTCGGTCGAAAAACTAGTAGTAGTAGTAGTGAGAAACCTTTTTTGTTTGGTCGAAACCGGAAGACTGTATTGTACAGCTGCCATAGAAAAGTTTGGTTTGAAAAACAGTCTTAGTACCCGTCCTGCAAATTTACATGAGTATCAAGGGTTTACTCGGCTCTGCCGAAGTTAGCTTCCCTCCATTTATTTATTTTCTTAAATAAAGCCAGTTCAGCTGTATTTCTTAATACTTAAAATTTTCCTTTCAATATTTAAATTCAACGACTTTTTTGTGGCTGCCACTCTTTTAAAAAATAGCATACTGGCAGCACACTTTTATCCAGTGCTGTGTAATCGTCAAAGTAGACGTTAGTGTGCCCCAATTTTCTAGCATATTTGTAGTATTTTTTCACAAAATCTTTGGTATTTCTCGCCTTGGCTGCCTGCGGTCACCTTGCTGGTTCCTTCCTTCTTTTCGCTTTATCTCGTGTAAACGCCAACATGGGTTTCGCTACTCTCTGGTACTCGCATCCCCGCAAATATGGCCAAGGCTCCCGATGCTGGTAAGATTTGTGTAGTCCGTAAAATGGCACGTCGAATGTTGTATTCATGACTCCGCTGCTTGTTGTTAAAAGCCGTATTTTTTAGTTGCATAGTTGCATGCTTTGTAGATTGTGAGGTTAAGCACGACCTACGCTAGCTTTTTTTTTGTTCGCATGGCGTTCTGTTGTTGCTGCTGATGTGTATTGTGTTGAATGCAAAAGACCTCCTATCCCTGCCCCCGGTTGAGTATGGAAATGTGCGTGGAAAACCTCTTGGACTATTTCCTTAATGAAGGGCGGCCAAAGCAAACGCTGCAGTTGGCAGGGGCTACATTTTGATCAAAGTGGAAGCGCTGACTCGGCCAGCTGTAGCAACAACTATGCAACCATTAATACGATTTCAAGCTATGTGTGTGTGTGTGTATGAGAGTGTTGTTTCCTGCTAATTGCCTATTTGGTTTCTACTTTCAGCCGTGCCTGCTCCAACCGTCATGGTTTGATCCGCAAATATGGCCTGAACATTTGCCGTCAGTGCTTCAGGGAGTACGCCAACG
Source organism: Lordiphosa collinella (assembly GCA_018904265.1). Lineage (NCBI taxonomy): Eukaryota > Metazoa > Arthropoda > Insecta > Diptera > Drosophilidae > Lordiphosa > Lordiphosa collinella. The sequence goes on along the minus strand of JAEIFV010000218.1, from coordinate 103,563 downwards.
ACATTGGCTTCAAGAAGGTAAGTTTTGATTTGGATTTGTTGTCACGCTTAAACCATCTTTCTTATGCATTTTTGTTGTTTCTTTATTTACAGTTGGACTAAACGTGTCTACTTCGCAAGAAAAAAAAAAAATCGGCATATTAATGTATGCAGTCGCCAGAACCGGCGACTTCCTAAATTAATATGCCGGCAACAGCAGCAGCAACAGCAACAACAATCTAATCAGTTGGGGATTTAAATGACAACAAAGCGAAGAAAGTGTGGAAATTCATTCTTTTTGCACCCAGACAGAACCACACACATACAGGCACACACAAATGGATTTGTAACAGTTTTGGCACCTTCTGCGAAGGATCATTATTTTGAGAATCATCAGATTGTTTGTTTAAATCTCCCTCTGATTAAACCTATAACAAGAAAAACCATGTAAAATATTTTGCCTTATAATTTAAAATTTCCGACAGGGTCCTGGCTGGCTGTCAAGCCGGAAGCAAGTATTTCCTCATGTCAACAATGTTGAGTCAGCTGCATCAATGCCCCCCACACACACAAACACTCTGGGAAATCGTAACCAAAACAAAGCAGCAAACCAGTTTGTTTGGCTTAAAAGAGCGGGTCAACCCACAGCTTTTAACTGCTCTCTTAGCGCTGGGCAAACAAGCTGGTCTCTCCCAAGTGGCGCCGAAAATTACAAATTTTTGCACATTCGCCAATTGAGTTGGACTCTGTCGCTTGGAGTCGCAACAACGTGAAGCGCGCGTCTTGTTTCCAACTAAACTGATAAATCTTAGAAAAATGTGCGAGAAATTGAACGCCTCAATCGGTTTTTAATAGATGCATGATTAATCATATACAGAGTCAGAGCCGAACATAAAGGTCGCGACCCGGTTTCATCCGCGAACCAAGATGAAGTTGCATGCGCTGTTGACGTTTCTAAGCAGCCTCTGCCTCTGCATCGATTATGCAACATCTATCCGCAGCAACCAAACCAATTCAAACTCCCGTGGAATTGCACAATATAAACTGCCAGTGCCCACCAATGGAAGTGAAGCTCTTGAAGTGAAGCTGTCAGGAGGTGACACTAGGAGTGAGTCGCAAGCCCAGCGCAGGCGTACACAGATTGTCAGGCGACGCAGGCCCAGGCCCGTGAACAACAGCACTGACACCACCACTACCACAACAACAACTTCTTCCACAACCTCAACAACGTCGACTACAACAACAAGTGAGTTGGAAAATGCAAGCTGCATTAAGTGGACATATGTATGTATACAGCCCACACCTGCATATATACCCATATGCAACACCTGGGATTGTGTTTGTGGACTTGTTGGTGACCGTTGCAAAGTCAAGCAAACTTGTCGCTGATGCTGGCACTGACCTAGCTTTCGATTTTAAGATATTGCGATTGGTCACAGAGCCAAGAAGAAGTGGTCTGAGTGCAAAAATTATAATAAGAAAGCCACACCGACTTCGATATACCCTACGAAATAAATATAAAACATTTTTATTTGAGGTGCAGTTTTAGGTATAAATCAAACAGTGAAATGGTATTTTAGTTTGAAAAGGAAGAGGCAAGCATTTTCTAGCCAATAAAGTATAAAAAACATGCAAATGCATTGTAAAACTAGAAACCTAGAATATGTCTAAACATGACAACTGATCGCCAATCAACGATCAGATTTGATGCCAGTGCACTTCATTGGTTCTGCAGCCCGATTATGGAAGTCGAATATGCCGCCACTTTCCCTTAATAATATAAAAGATATCTAAGGATTCACTTACTTCTTCCTCCTTTGGTAAATTATGGTATTTGTTAGCCTGAATGTGCCCTTGGATATGCCTACTCTCACATCTGGCATTGCTTATAGAAATCGTGAGAAAAATTCTTAGCTTCTCAATTAAATTTCCTAACGAATCTATTAATTTCGAGGCTCAAAGTCGCAAGCGTTTTTGCTGAAGCTCCTTCACATTAAACGTGTTTCTTTACTCTTTAACGGATTTGCCAAGGTCTTTACCCATATGTAGCTTTAGCATAGCAAAGAGCGCCGTCTGTCAATTTCTCTCGTTTTTCTAATAATCTCTTCTGCAAAGCTTTTATTTCCTGAAAGTTCTACCTTTGTATAACACACCAAAAAAATGTTGATAAATTTAAAATTCTAATTTTACGAATTAGTAATCCTCTATAAACGCTTTGCATCTTAAACCGTATCTAAAAGATATCTATCGGCCGAGATATACACCCCCTGACCGATTCCAAAAATCGTTTTAATATTAATCTCAGTCTTAAAATGATAAACTTTTGAAATCAATACTTGCCACTTTTGAATTTAATTGCTGAAACTTAACTCTTTTACTTTGTTATGCATCCAGAGCAGAATCCCCTTGGATTTGAAGAGCTAAGACCAAATTAAAATTGCAATTTGAGTACAGAGCATTGAGCAATCCAAATGGAGGAAGCTTCTTTTCCAAATTACCCACATATATATGTTTGAGGTGAACGGTTTCATCTTTTAACTCTTCGGAAACAACAGATTCGTACTTCTTCGTAAATTCTCCGGCAGACGTCTGGAGAATATCTTTATCCAACGTGGTGCATTTCCATAAAAAAGAGAACACTTCATTCAAATTTTTTACAGCTTTGAATACTTTTGCACGTTTTCTTTTGCGAATTGTTGGCAAAGTTTCAGGAATGTTCCATCCTCTTGCGACAAGTTTACATTCACTCGGAATGAGACCCCATCGACTTCGTATGAACTGCAAATTTGAATCTCAAATTTTTTGAGCACTCCAAGTTTTTTAAAGTCACACAAAAAATTTAAAAAAAGTCGGTCAAGCCCGACTTTAATATACTCTTTACCTGTGAAGTTTTGCCCGTCACCGTTGCGGCCGGTGCTGCCCATAATTTTTTGTTTTCCTTATAACTTGACTATAGTTCATTCGATCTTTTCCATACCTTTGGCAGATTACTAGATATGTCCAGAAGGTACGAACCTTCTATCGATAAAACTGTGGGGGCGTGGCAAAAATTGAACATAAACATGATCTGCCTGCAAGTATAAGCAGTTTTTGTCCCATACATGTCAAGCCTCTATCTCTTACCATCTCTGAGATCTGTTTGTTCATACGGACAGACGGGCATGGCTGGATCGACTCGGCTGTTGATGCTGATCAAGAATATATGAGCATTTCCACAGCACGCACGTGACAGTCGGACGAATTTATTAACCTTCATCAAAAAAAAAAGCAAACAAATCTGGGTTTATGAGTCTTATGCGACAGAACACATCAATGCAGCCCAAAAAATCAAGCGAGCAGCATCAGCAAGCCCGAATGTGCACAAATTGGCCTTTGAAGAGAGTTATTCCTTGGTTCATGTGCAAGCCAGAGCGGTGGTCAAATTTTTATTTCAACCACTTAAGCATATATCCCAAAGACCCTTATATTTTCATAAATTTTGTTGAGTTTATAGTTATCAGCTTGATGGACTTTATTGGATTAAAATGTATGACAAGCCAATTGTTTTTTTCTAAAAATCATATAGTTCATCCGATCTTTGTCAACCCTTTGGTTGATCGCTTTATTCCTATGTCTAGAATACGAACCATCTATCTCAAACGGGAGACTAGCTTTTTTCGTCTACCCTATATTTGAACTCACGTTTGAGAAGAGTTACATGGACGGTGGGGGCGCGAAGTAAAAGTAAAATCAGCTTGTCAAGATGACACAGCCCCAAAGGGCCAAAGCCGAGCCTCTCTCAAACTCTTGGCTTGTGCGCTTCTAATTTTAGGACAAGAGAAAGGGACCTACAGTTTAACGCCGAATCCGAACGGCAGTTTGAGAAGCTTTTCATGGCTAATTACTGCAATGCTGGCGCCAACAGCAAGAGGTGTGGCCGGGTGTAAAGTTTTATTCAAAGAAAAAACTTTTCATTAGATGTTCCGAGGCGGGATCGAACCCGCAACCTCATGCACAGCGGTCGCGCACTCTAGCCGCTGAGCCACCCAGCCACATTCGAATGGCCTCTGTGAAATTAGGCTGCGTAAATTAAGGCCGCGGTGTATTATTGCAATGAACTCCCTTTTGTATGTATATGATATCGAAAATTGGCTACTCAATTTTGTTCGAACAAGATGTTCACGCAGAACAGGGTGATACTTACCAAGTAGGTGGACTAATTATAAAAAGTTGTCCCTCCTGCAGCTGATGTCATCTTCTCTGGACCACGTATGTGAAAAAATGATACAAAAATATAAATTCTATAAAAATTTCCGGAGCAAACTTTAACCAGAGGTTCAAACAGCATTAACCAAATTTTAATATAATTGGCGAATCTTTACTAAGTGAGGCACCGATGAAAAATCTTACAATTACTTTGACGATGTAATTTATTTTAGTTCTTTAAAGTTTTTTTTTTAACCCAAGAGGAGGTTTGTCAGGTCAACATTATTCTAAGGTTCGGTTAAAAGAAAAAAAAACTATGTGGTACGGTTCAGAACCACTTTTCAGGCTTGATGCTGATTCTGTGTAAAATCTGTGATAATTTTTAAATCGTTTCGACAAAAATTACTTTATTGGAACTAACTGACTAACTAAATAACAAACTTGTGACGCTTTTTGTGAGGGTATAGCGTTGTGTCTTTATAAGGTGCACAGGTTAATTATGAAGGTGTCAATAACTGGAGCAGCAAAGCTTTCAGATTTGTATTATAGTTGCAGCAGGAGACCTTGATATGAGGAAAGACAAACACGTTTTCAAAAGACTACAGCTATTGGGGTTAGCTCAGTAATACATACTTATTTTGCTGAAAATTTAATGGATTTAAGGGTAAGTAGAATCTTGCTGGCAACTCCAATTGGTGATGCCCTGAACTTGGCATAGAATAATTAACAAACTTTATGACACGGAAACATTTGTCTGTTGTCATTGAAATTTGAGATGATTTTTTTCGGTCGTTTAACGTGTGAAAGCAATTGCCATACGGCCGACAAGTCTAAACTGTTGCAATGGGCCACATAATTGCAATGGAAATGTTTGTGAGTGGGAATGTATGAAACATTGGCCAACGGGGCTGCGCTTCAGCGCCAGCGGCAATTGTTACACTTGGTTTACAAGAGATTCACAATGGAGTCAGTCGTCTGGTGGGAACTGCGCTTTATTTGGCGTGTAATGCTTGCTATTTAGAGCAGAAATGAGTAATGACCATTAAGCACACATCCAACTAACCGCCTTTCCCCTTGCACAGCTCCGCGTCCCAGCTTGGCCAATGGTTTCAATTTCTTCAATCCTAATTTCTGGAGCTTTGGCCAACAGAGTTTGGTGGCAGTTCGGACGCCCAGCAAGCCATCGCCTTCACACCCACCCAAGAAGTTTAGTTCCAAGGAGGAGAAGCTTAGCTATCGCAAACAAACAAAACCCCAAACCCATAAGCCAGGATTCAGTACAACAACAACTACATCCACCACTTCTACTACTACAACGACACCACGTTCAGCCACCGATGGTCCCTTTCGCATTGCCTTGCCCACCCTAAACTTTCCAAGTTCGGGGACCAAGGAGAAGGATAAGAGAGCCGCCTCTGCTGCCGAGTTGCGTTTGCGTTTCAATTGCCCACGTGAGAATGAAGTGCGATTCCAATTGTTTCCAAAAATTTGCAAAACTGACAAGGATTGTGCCATCTGGCAGAGGGATGAGCTCTGCTGCGACATCTTTGGGTCCAAAAGTTGTGTGGCGGGAGTGGCCAAGCCGCTGGAGGAAACAGCTCACGCACGTTTGTTCAGAGACAGCAATATGCCCAAGCCGTTCAGATATTAATGAATTTTATCATCTATTTAGCCATTCTGGGTCTGATACCACGCAAATGTCCCAGTCGACCGCTGGCCGAGCTCTGGTGGGATGTGCAGGAGTGTAACACAGATATGGACTGCTGGCCGCGTGTTTGTTGCCCAGATGGAAGAAGACGCTATTGTCGTACCTCTCAACCGGAACTGGAGACGGCGCCAGAGCCAGTAAAGCGTTCCTTTGACTACCGTAAGATATGATGTCCTTTCGAATTTCAAAGATTTTGTGAGCTCTCAGAAACCGAAACGGAAAAAGGAAAAAAATTTATTTTCGATATTTAAAGTAAAATATTGAAAGAAAGGTAGTAAATTCGCATTTTTAATTTCTACATGAAGTTTTGCGGTCTGTTTTTTGTTAAGACCTTTGTACTGTTAACTTACAGTTTTTACACAATACACACAATACAAGAAAAGAAGACTTGGTAGATCGGACAGCTGTTTCATGAGGGACCAAATCCTCCTCATCAGCGATCTTCTTCCTGAAATGTCTATCAAAAAAGCAGCCTCTCCATGCCCGCGACGCCAAAACTGTTTGGGAATTCCAAAGCAGCTTTTTTCGACTTAGTTTATACTTTACAAATTCCCAAAACAAAAAAAAACATTAAACTACATTAATTAGGAGTAAAACAAGCTACAATTAAATCAATTTTTTCTCCAGTTAAAGCTTTCATAGACCGCAGAGCTTTTATGGCAGAAGTTTTACAGAGAACTGAATTTACACGGTGAAGCAAATTTCATGAAGGTTTAAAGAAAGCTTTCGTTTGTAGGAAATAGGTGAAGTGGTGTCGTGTACTCCTTTACAACGTTTTCTTACAGGCAAAAGCTTTTTCTATTTTAAAAATTCATAAGAATCTTCATATTTTTTTTTTTTCGTTATTCGGTTTTAGTTTGAGAGGATTGAGAGGGTTACAATTTGTGAGTTTCACTTTCGAAAAAACTTTAGTACTAAAACTATATAACTGAAAACCCATTTCGGGACTGACTTGATCTCTAACTTAGACTTGACTTTATTTACACGGTGAAAGAAAAGACCCTAATATCCATCTATCTTTCATAGTAACCGAGTACCTGGAATGCACAGCCCCACCTCCGCCTATTTTTGATCTGCATCCCAAGGCCTGCACCTCCACATTGGACTGTTTCCCGAATGTATGCTGCCAGGAGGCAGGTCTGCGGCACTGTCGACCTCCCAAGAAGTCAGTGCTCACACTGATGGCCAACTTTCTTAATGTAGACTTCGTAAGGCGGCTGACACAGAATATTGTTATCAAGTAGGGATCCCGTTATTTCCCGCTATTTATTATGTACATATCTGTATGTATGGAAGACCTTCTTACATTGTTTTCAAATTGCCGCCGTGATATCTCACTCGTTCTATTTGTTTGTTCAGGCTGATAACCCAAATAACAAAACAGCCCACACATGTGTATTGCGCCTTAGGCTGACTTAACTCTTTCCACAATCTGTATGTACACTTAGCCAGCCTAGTATTTTAGACCTAGCACTTAAGTTTTATTATCTTAGGCTTAATGAATAAAAGCGACTTACCTATGAATCATCTTTAAAGTTTGTTGAAATGAACTGCGTCTCAGCCAAAACTGTGTGGGGTCTCGGGTTACATGTTGACCCCACACGCGACAATATTTTGAGAACTGGCGAAGGTTCTACTGGTCGAGCTTGACTCACTTTTTGTTGTAACATTATATGGTGGAGTCTGGCACTTTTGGTGTCACTTGAGCTTGTGGAAATCTTTTTATTACCACATTTTACCCATAGCCCAGACACAATATTCAAGCCCGTAAAAACGGTTCGTTTAAGGCTTTTTGGCGTCTCTCAGGCTGCACCATGAACCAGTCCTTCTAAGTCTATTACCTCTCGAACCGGAATCTAACCCCGAACCGATTCTAATCGGTGTGGAAAAAGGTTTTCTTATTTAGACCTAATGTAGAAAAAATGATTACACCCATGTAACCCCTTATACGCGTTTTTTGAAATGGTTCACAGCTTTTCTTAAGTTCTACTGAACCAATTTTGATGGTATTGTATATTGTAAAAGAGAAAGCAAAGCTAACTTCGTCTGTGTCGAAGTTTAAATCCACTTGAAACTCTTGTGACCAATGACTTAATTTATAAGCCTTATGTCCTGTGTGATTAGGATATTAAATAAAAAATTTTTTCAAAAAATTTGTAAGTGATCATCCGATTTTCTCTTTGCAAAATTTCAGCTCGAAAGCTTCAAAACTGAGGGACTAGTTTGCGTAGAAACAGACAGAAGGACGAACAAACCGAATATCTATCATATTAAACTTAATGTGGTCGGAGATGATTTCTTCTGTGCGTTCCAAGCTTCGGACCAAAGTTATAATACACTTTTCAAGTGTATAAAAATCTATTTTTCCGTTTCAAATGGTCGCCATAATTTTTTTCATGATTCTCCTTCAAGCCATAAAGGCATTAATACTGATAATGGTGACTCCTGGAAAGCTGTGAACCATTAACACACCTTATTTTAAAAGACCCTACTTTGGAGACCGACAACTTTTTGAACAGCCCTCGCATTTACACATTTTTAATTTTGTATTGTTTTTAATGAGTTGTGCAACCAAATACAAAAAACAGAATTACAAAATCTTTTCCCGATTTCTTTCCACAATGAAAAAAAAAGAACAGTTAAAATTCTGTCGTCTAGACCAGAAGAGGGCCTTAAATAAAAACTTAAAAAGTAAGCAAGGGCAACATTACGTATGAGTGATATGGGGGGTAAGGTGTATGACCTTAAAATTTTCCATACAAAAAATGTATGCGCTAATGTACCAACATAAATTGAAAATTCCCACTGAAGTTTCCACTTGCTGTAAAAGATCTTTGGACCCCACTCAGTATATTCAATTGTGTAAAAGTGAAACCCACTGAACTTAAAGGTCACATACAAATCCACCAATTACACCAAAGTGGCAGCTTCGAGTTTAATTAATTTTTATTAGACATTATTCAAATCGGGGAATACTATGAATTGTATATACACATATAATGTGTCGGTCCTGGCTCACTTGGAGGAGCAGCCGCACTTGGCCTTGTTTTCGCCGCCGCATTTGCAGTCAGTGCCACAGTTGCAGGAACCCTTGGTGGTCTGGGAGGCGCATTTGCAACCTAAAAGAGGTACAAAGCTATTATTAGGCTGCCTGGCGTACTTTTCCTTTTCAGTCAAACTTACCGCTTCCGCATGGGCAAGGCATTTTGGATTTGATTTTCACTTGAGAGAGTGTATAACTTGAGAGAAATTAAGCTTCACTTGTCTGTGCTTGCAGACTACAACTGATGCTCAATCGGTGGATGCTCGACGAATTTATACACTTTCGAAACGCGGCTTTCCACACGGCGGGCGGACGTTTTCAATTCCAGTTTTGCACACGTCAGTATGTGGTGTCGGCCGATCCGAATTCTCGAACAGTTGGGAACGTGTGCAAGACGAAAGGTGGGTGCCTCGGCTAAAAGCTTTTGGCCGTAACACTGCGCAGGCGCTTAAACTGGCGCGGAAGGTGTGTGCTTTGGGCCGTGCTCTTATCGTGCGAAGTGAGTGGGAGAGTCAGTGTTTTTCCGATTTCAGAGTGCGGTCTGCAACAGCGCCAACACAACCACCATATCGGGTGACAAAATTTTGCAACGAATTTCAAGTGCAACGAAATGCAAGTAAATATTGCGACGCATTAAAATTGTCCTTAGATAATTGTCTAAAGGGTAGCGCCACCTCGAAAGTAGGCAACGAATTTACATGGACCGTGTGTGAATGCGTGTGTGTTTGTGTGTGTAGGTGAAATTGCAACACACATAAAATCGATAAAAAATCAACAGCAAAGTGCGTGGACAGGAAAAGGTGTGTGTGTGTGTGAAAGGAAAACAAAACGACAAATCGGTACAAAAGTGTGAAAGGACATTCATGCGGAAGTAAGCAGTTAAAAGTATTTGTGACCCTAAGGGAGCAGGAACAGGAACTGGCACATGCGGGTATTTAGCAAACCCAACGACCCACGCATGTTGTTATTGTTATTGTGCCTGTCCTGCACTTTCTGCCCACTTCAAAGCGTTGCTATTTATATGAAACCCCACCCTGGCTACCCAACTCGAACTCGAACCCGCCCACGCCATCATAATATTCGCATGTAATCATAATGATAATGATGATGATGCCGATGCCGCAAAAAACTAAATAAAAATCAATACCCTTCCTTAAACCTGACGGCTCATATCCAAAATTAGCGCTACACTCATGCAGCACCCAACCCCATCCAAATGTTGTGCGTGCGTGGGCGTTATGACCAACTGATTTGCTCTTAACCGTTGCAGATAAACCAAAGTATGGCGCTCAAGTAAACCATTTCATCAGCGCGCTCGTTGACAGCAAGCACCAGCCAACCAACTAAGCCAAAAACAAAGCTCCAATACGGACTTCAATATTTCTCACTAGGCCAGTTAAGATGACGGAACAAAAGAATCAGGTGACAAGGGCCGCACCGGAGCAGAGCAATGACTATCGGGTCGTGGTATTTGGTGCCGGCGGCGTGGGCAAAAGTTCGTTGGTCCTGCGCTTTATCAAGGGCACGTTCCGCGAGAGTTACATACCAACCATTGAGGATACCTACCGGCAGGTGAGTGATTCGCTGGTAAACAATAGTTGCAAAAATGCATATTGAAGTGACCAAAGACAGTTGCTTTTTATTTGTACACTTGTTCAGTTGCTCATTCGCTCACAAATTAGTTAAACAGGCAGAAGCATCTTGGCAGATAAAGTACATTTTTAGTTTGTGCCACGCCCCCTGCCTCCCGCGTAAATTTAAAAAAAAACTCTGATCTTCCACAATTTTGATGGCAGAGAATTGAGATTTTCAGAAAATAAGTTGTATTAAACTCAAAGTAAGAATATTTTTGAACTGAGCACATTTCAACTCAACCACCACACAAAAAGAAAAAAAATAGCCAAACATGTGAGTGGCAAGCGATAATTTCAATGTGGACGATCGATATTAAATGAGTGTTGCATGAGAATCAAATTTTTTGTACATTGTACAATGTTCTTAAAAATAGGGGAAAGTTAACTTCGGCCGCGTCGACTACTTCTCGGAACTTACTTTTCTATGGGAGCTATACTATATAGATGTCCGATTTCGACCAAACTTTGTGGAGTCATGGAAAAGCATATCAAACTAACAATTTCGAAATTTGGAGGCGATTCCATTTAAAACAAAAAAGTGTTTCTCACTATAACTTTTTTTTTTAACCCATCATTCGTACTGCAGCTATTGTCATCCAATTTTCACAAACTATTGTCATCAGATTTTGACAAAACTTTGTAGAATTGCGTAAAAGTATATATAATAAGCATATGATTAGGACGTTTCCATTGAAAACAAAAAAGTTTTTCTTACTAAAACTTGTTTTTCGAACGATCGTTTCTATGGCAGCTACATATATGCTATAGTTATCCGATTTTGACAAAACTTTGTAGAATTATGTTAAAGCATACCAAATAAATAAATGCCAATTTTGAGGACATTTTCATTGAAAACAAAAAAGTTTTTCGAACTAACTAAGACTACTTTTCAGGCTTCACTTTTCAATGGGAGCTGTACTATATAGATGTCCGATTTCGACCATATTTAGTGGAATCTTGGAAAAGCATAACAAACTAACATGTACATTTCTGAATTCGATTCCATTTAAAACAAAAAAGTTTTTCACACTAGAACTTCTTTTTCGACCGATCATTCATACTGGCTTATCTAGTCATCCGGTTTTGACAAAACTTTGCTAGAATTGTAGTGTATAAATAAATATTGGCAACGTAAGGGACGTTTCCATTAAAAACAAAAAAGCTCAAAAGAACTAGCTTTTCGACCGATCGTTCCTATAGGAGCTATATGCTTTGAGTCGATCCAATTTTGACCAAAACTTGCAGGATTTTGTAAGACCATATAAAACGCAAATTCATGCTAGTTTTGAGGACATTTCCATTTTGTAAAAATGTTTAGTCTTTCTTAGATAACTTTTGCAATTTTACTTTTCTATGACAGCTATTATTTTAAATAAAAAAAGTCATCCGGCAAAAGTTCAAATTTACAAAAAATAGACACGATTATTTTGCGTTCTTGGGAAAGCGATCCATGGCTTGTTCACTTACATTGTTAGTAAAATGTCAAAACAGATCTGAGATCTGCTAAAAAATAAGAGCATCTCCAATAGAAACGACATTTTTTAAACACCTATATGACAACTACTATCAACTATTTTTGAGTGATTATTTATTGGATTGTTTTGATCACCAGTTGATTAAAGGTGAAAGTGCAGTCAACGGAAACAATTTGGAATATGGAAACAAACTCAGAATTGCGAAATTTGGGGCGTTTCTATTGAAAACCAGAAAGTTTTCCCAGCTAAAACTAGTTTTTCAGAATCGATCCTAAGACATATTGTTTTCATTCGATCGGGTTCCGCTGGGCTCATATTTGTCTAAAGACTTGTGGTTTGGTGAGTACTTTAAAATCGGAGGAGATAGCATAGAAACGACGGAAGGGTTAAATCAACCAGGGCTGATCTATATATACTTTATGTGTTTGGAGTTGCTTCCTTCAACGCGTTAAAAACATCCGGACAATTTTATTATACCCTCTGCAAGGGTATAAAAATGATAGCTGTTGATGATTCGTTGTCCATGATTTTGGTATCCATTTGAAATGGATACCAAATGTTAAATGAACTTAGATTTTCATCCATCGGAGCTGAAAATCATTAAGAAGGAATGAAAAATGGATATTATGGTATTAAAAATGGTTATTAAAATATACATTCCAAATGGATCTTAATGAATATTTTTTTTCTGTCTATCGATATGTTTTTGAAAATCCAGGTGTCAGCAACTGGACCAATTGACTGTGTCAAGCCATAATGGGAGAAGGCTTGAAATAAGAAAAAGGGTTTAGTTTAGGGAGAATTTTAACCCCCCTGTACGAATCCCTACTTCTAACTTAGTTTGAAAAGTTTGTTCATGGCTAGTTACTTCACAGCTGAAAAGTTAGTAAAGGTGATCGATTTTGTACATGATTTTAAAGAACAAACTTTTTTATTAGATATCCCGAGGCGGGATAAGGCCCACGATCTCTTGCAGAAACAGCACCCACTCTACCCGCTGCTTTCTAGGATGCTGTTGAAATTTTTCTCTCGGACAAGGGCTTAAACCGACTGTTAAATATGGCTTTGATAAATTCTGATGGTATAGTTTTCAATGAGTGTTTTGATCAGTATCACTAGCAGAATATGGTTGCACGTTCAAAACAGCTAAAATATTAAAAATAAAAACCAGATCAATTCAGGTCCGTTTGGACTGAAATTTTTTTAATATCCTTTTTTTAATATCTTTTTGACGATTTACAGTTTTGTTAAATGAAAATCTAAGATCAATTTATCATTAAATGGTTATTTCAATATCAAAAAATGTAATTATTTAGTATCCAGTCCAAATGGATACCAAAATCATCAACAACTATCCTTTTACACAAGGAAACTATAAACTCTTTTATCCGAATTGTTGCACTCCCAAAATAGCTAGATAATAGTAATTTTTTCCAGAACAGCTAGAATAGTAGGTTTTTGTAAAACTAAATAGTTTCCAGTTTTAGAACTTATAAAGCAGTGTTCACCAGCCATGCCGGTGGGGCCGAACACACTCGGAAATTCACACCGAATGCTTGCCGAAGTAATGCGTCTGTGAGTGTTAGAGAGAGACAGAGAGCCTCTCTTCTTGGGGAACCCTGTTATAAAGTCAAGTCAACAGCTGAGCAACTAAATGAGCAACTGAGCAATTAAACATAAAGAGTTCATGAGCACTCATGAGCAAGCCCACTCTAGTGCACAGAGTAAACCAATTCATGTCCATGCAGGTCATCAGCTGCAACAAGAACATATGCACGTTACAAATTACGGACACAACGGGCTCCCATCAGTTCCCGGCCATGCAGCGATTGTCCATTTCAAAGGGACATGCCTTCATACTGGTGTATTCGGTGTGCTCCAAGCAGAGCTTAGAGGAATTGAGGCCCATCTGGGGGCTAATCAAGGAGCTAAAGGTGAGTTTTAAAATAACGTCCAAAATTTTAAGTTCATTCGAATTCTTCTGCAGGGCGCCGATATACCCAATATACCCGTTATGCTTGTGGGCAACAAGTGTGACGAGACCGCCGAATTGCGTGAGGTCTCCCAGATCGAGGGTCAGGCACAGGCCACCACCTGGAGCATATCCTTTATGGAGACATCGGCCAAAACCAATCACAATGTAACCGAACTCTTCCAGGAACTGCTCAATATGGAGAAAACGCGCACCGTCTCCCTACAGTTGGACACGAAAAAGCAAAAGAAACAAAAGAAGGAAAAGAAATCCAAGGATACAAATGGGGCCATACCAGAGAATGGCGAGGCTGGCGTCAGCGGTGCTGGCGGTGCCAAGGAGAAATGTCGTATTATGTAAGCATCGGATTACAATGGAAATGGAAATTGAAATGGTGACAGACAAATACTCGCTTTTGGGATAATAGCATTGGGTAGATACTCACCCATCCACTAAACCCCACCCTCTTCCCCCCACATACACAGACACACACACTCACACACACAACCATATATAGAATTACTAGCACACAAAAATAGATATGTATGGATTAAGGAACTGATGTAAGACATTATTTGCATAGGTTTTGATTTAGCAAAACATTTCTCTAGTCGCACAACATACATAAATCCCAGCATCTGAAACGTAACTGCATACATATCAACATATAAAAGGGGAGCCAAGAGCAGTGTCTAAGAAGCACGGCTCTTGCCCCTACATAACCATATATACATATATCATAATGTTCTATCTAAACGTGACATACAGTGGTGGCTTTATTTTTGTGCTTCGTTGATATTTAAATGAAAATGTCTTCTAAAATTTTTATTCTTTGGTTATTATCTACAAAAAATTCGAAAAAGTTTAGCGATTTTCAACCGGATATTGGATCATCTTTGGTCTCCAAATCTCAAAATTAAGCGAAAATGAAAAAAGTGATCCCATATTAATATGTTTATTTAAATTTGGCTTAAACAGCCCTAAGACCGAGCCGAGGTTTTTGTAATTTTATAAAAAGTGAGTGAGATCTAACGCTGATGGCTCCTTAAAACTTAAAAACGTATTTAAAGGAAGTTCTAAAAGCATCATTCGATCACACGAACTCGTAAAACTATAACGGTTCGACTAAATAAATCGACTACCAAAAATCTGACATACCTAAACAGTTTGCAACGCCTTCGTTAATAATGTCGCTTACAAACGATTCTTAAAACTACAATGGATAAAACTATAGAACGGA
Organism: Lordiphosa collinella; assembly: GCA_018904265.1. NCBI lineage: Eukaryota > Metazoa > Arthropoda > Insecta > Diptera > Drosophilidae > Lordiphosa > Lordiphosa collinella. The sequence goes on along the minus strand of JAEIFV010000218.1, from coordinate 88,328 downwards.
AATGTCCGAAACATTCGGTAAAAGATTCAGTTTACGATATTGACCCCTTATGTGGTTATCGTGAATTGTATAAAGGTTCATACCAAAACCCTTACCCGAAAACCTCGATCGTCAAATTTGCAAATCCGCGAATAAAAGCAAACATTCTTTTGGACATGTAGTCCTAATTGAAAGGCACCAAAAAAATGGTTTATTTATTTGTTGGCTTTTTAGGAGGTGGGGAGCTCTTGGATACTTGTGAATTGGAAACCTCAGACCTTTGACCCAAGACAAGTGAGTTTTTGCGACGGCCAGTAATATTTCTCAAAAAAGTGTGCTACTTCAAAGATTTATGCTCCACCCTATCTGTGACAACCTTCCTTCATTAGCTGCAAATTTAAAAAAAAAAATCCCGGTACTTTACCCACCTTGTTCTCTTCTTGGCAGTAGAAAATATTTTCATTTAGAACACAACGATTCAAGTGCAAATTTGACCATCACCGTACATAACAAAAAGCCAAAGTACCTACTTAAAAAACATACCAACAACTTATCAACATAGTAAATCCATTTACAGAAGACTCTATCTAATATTGTGGGGCATTTTCAAACTTCTTAGGTTCGAATTTTTTGCCCCACCAGACTATCAATTGCTGTATAACAACTATTTACCACCAAAACCAAAACTAAGTGAAAACCCATAAATCGACATCGCCACATAAGCTAATGTATAAATAATACTCACAAAACCCTCAAAGTGTCATAGATATCGCCTGCTCTATTGTTAATTGATTTGCCCTTCAACACATGTATTTAAGAGAACATTGTTTCTGTATTATACTTATTGATTAGGTATAGTTTTTACACTAATTTGCTGAAGCTAATAACATTTTCAATAATAACAACAACAAAAATTCTAGCATAAGTCAATGTTTAAGCACAATTTGCATTCAAGTCGAAAGAAACCACAAAACTTATTAATGTTTTTTGAAGAAATGAACACATGTACATCGAAGGATAATTAAGCAGCGTGCAGAGAGTGGGATTATCTAAGTTGTCTAATTTATAAAAAAAAAACCAATTATGTGCGTTATGTATTAAAACAATTCAAAATCAATTGTGGTATTTGAAAGTAGAAGTTGGAAGCTATTAGATGGTTAATAGATTGATTGTTTGATTTTTTGATATTAGGAATCATTAGTTACTTGGGCTTCTCTTGCGAGGATAATCCCAGAAGTACACTACTAACTAAGAACCAGACTGTTAGTTTCGATATTCTGTTCTGACTAATCCCTAATGGGTTTTTCGGTTAAGTTTCAACTCTTAAATTTCTTTCGGATACTTTATTTTGATTTTCAAACGTGCCCATTTCAATAAGTATACTCAACTATTTTTACTAATATTTATAACTTTCTAACTTTTTCATCGAATTAAATTCGTAATATCTTTGATATCATAATATATCCCTATAAGCAATAATTCTCGCTTGCTATAAGTTTCTACTCTATTAAAAGCTATTTAAGTTAACAAAATGTTGGAAAAGCTAGCGGAAATATTTGAAAACTTAAAAGGAAAGAAGAAATAATTTCATCGGTTCCTATGCTTGTCGAATCTAAGGGTTGTTTCAAACCTTGGCTCATAGTTTTTTAAAACGTTAATCAGAAAAATAAGTAATGAGTTCATATTAAAGTCAGTTGAGTTAAATTTTGAAGATTCGGTTCTTGATGCGGTTCGAGGGATCCAAAAAACACTTACTTCACCGGTTATATGGATCTCGGTTATGAACCGTTCTGCAGCCTTGGTAAAAACTATATAACATCTCAGCTGGCTTTCTTTGAAAAACACCCAATACAATACTGTCATATTCCAACCGAAAATCAGTTAAAACGACAAATGTTCACGACACCCATCTTTCTTGTGACCCCTTTAAATTTATAATTTACTTAACATAAATCTATCTCCTCTTATATATTGGTTTAACTATGGTATACCATAATAATGTACTTCTTGGATTATCCCCTTAAACTATACCCAATTATCGCCGAGAAAAGAGAAATGCATTAACTATAAAGTAAGCAGATCTGCAGATCTAGAAAAGAAAATGACATAGTGCTAAAAAATAACACATATACACATATATTGTTGAATTCGTGTAGTAAAATTATTAACCAAGATTTTTGATAGCGGACCAATTTGCGTATAAGATTTGTGAAATCAATATTTTAGGTAATATTCTCTCAGTTGGATGTGAATGGTTACGGATGATGTCCTTAGTTGGTATTTATTGCTAGCGCCTGCCTGTGCTTTAGGTTCTGCTTCAATTTGTTTCCTAGTTTTAGGTCTGTTCTAGACGTGCATGGACGAACACTCGGTTGCATAATTCTGACTAAGTGTAAAATTAAACATATGAACATGAATTCAAGTGCATGATTTAAAATACAACGAATAAATATATTTACACCGAAATTCGTTTCTTTAACTTTTTTTATTATTGATATACACACACCATATTAAATATGTATACATGTTGAGCTAGATTATACAATATTTAATTATTGCTTACATTTTATTAAAACGCAACTCACGCCCTGGGGATTGCTCGGTGAGCGATCGTCTTGTAAATATTAAAGTTCAACCGTATATACATACATACATTTTTGAAGAGTCCGGCACTAAAATACATATGAAATAGATAAGGCCGAAGAATCTTATTGTTGGAGATTTAACTTGTAACAATTATCGTGCAGCAAAATTATTTAAATAAAAATCCAATTTAACTATGACAAAAAAAAAAGGAAACCAATTTAATTATTTACCGAAAAGTTCATGTGAATGGGGGACAGATGCAAGTTTGAATTTCCAGCTGCTCCTATCAACTTCCATCTGATAATATACTCTTTTTTCTGAGCAACCTGCGTCATAATATAAAAATTTGAGTTTTGAGGAAAATGGCAGTGGAATTCGTTTGTAGTCGGTCGGTCAGTGGTCGTACAGTTTTAAACCGCCCGTTGGTTGAATGGTTTTTGGAGCTAACTGAACCGCGTTTTCGGTTGGGTTCAGTGGTTGAGTATTTATTATTTATATATTTTATGTTGGGTTGTTTTCGAATTTTCGAATAATTTGAAGTTTGTGCAGACTTACAAAACTGAATTCATAGAAAACATTTGAATAGCTTTAAAATCTTATACACGGTCTTCTTCCAAAAAGATTTCACTACGAAATGAGTCCATTGTTCAACTGGATTGTCTAATTGAACAGCAAAGATATGTCCGATTGTCGAATCGAACGAAACGAACAAGAACCATGTTCCTAAGAAACGTTAAAAATTTTTCATGAAAATAATCTTCAAGCTAAACTTTGATTAAGCTGAAGAATCACAACAGAATATTAGGAATGCCCTCCCATAAAGGAAAGGGTATACTTACACAAATCAAAGCAACTTCATAGAAAAAGGAGTCACGACAGTTATTAAAGTCGTGGGCAAGGAAAGCGGAAACATTTTAAAAGGTTAAAACATCCAAAGACTAAAATAGGCACGTTAAGGATCAGCTCGAATCAAGAAAGTCGATCAAATTTCGCAAAATTAGGATGTTGTAGGGAGAAGTCAAAGGGGAAACCCAAATAATTTCGGAAGGAGGGGGGAGGAGATTAACAATACAAACGTTAACAAAAAAAGGGAGAGGCGTTTGAGTAGAAGGAATAAACAAGGAAACAAGAAAAAGTTGTGAACATAAACAGTCAAGATTTAGACGGAGGATATGGGAGACCAGCTTAGATTTTTATAGCTACGTTAAGAGGCAAAGGATCAGATAACAAGAAGCGCAAGAGTTTTATATCTGTTGACCAAACCGACTTTTAGTGGAGGAGTTAGCTTTGACGGAAAGTCGATCGGGTGCTGAACCGACCCGAGTTTTCGTCGGCAGATTTCGAGGAAGGCCGGTGGGAAGGGAAAGCGGGACAAACTAAAAATAAAAAAAGAGAAGGTGGAGGTGACGATGAATAGAAGAAACAAGAGAAGCTAAAACTTCAGAGAGTCAACAAAAACAGTTGTTCGGACCCAACGAAAGAGGGAGCGAAAACACTCAGTTCTGTTTTTGCTCAAGGTAGAGCAAGACCATTTTTGGTGGGGAAGTGTGGAGTGAGAAATTTTTTGCGAGCGATAATCAACAGAGATCGCAGTGCCGAAGGGGGGAAGACGGAATTAGAAAAGCTTTTCAACAAATAAAGTCAAAAAAATGCAGCAATAGGTTAAGATTACTATGGGTTGAAAACTCAAACAACAAAGAAAAAGAAAGAAAAGCAAAAAAAAAAAAAATTATTTTTTTTTGTGTGCTTGAGACGATTTTACAGCGTGAGTAGTATTGTAAGAAAAATAAGGGAAACTGATTTAGCAACAAGAGCTGGCGAGCGGGAGCGACAACTGAGAGAGTACGGGAGTGAAGCGAGCGCGAGCGAGAACCGGGCGGCGGAGTCGTTAGTTAGAAACGGGGAGTGCCTAAAAAGCTCGGTCATTTGGGTCAGTTCAACAGGAGAGTTTTCAAAGTTCGGCGCAGAATTAGACAAGAAGTCAAGAGTCACAAGAAGGTCAAGAAAAGACCTTAAAGGGTAGTGTATAGAAAGGCTACTGAGTTTTTAAGAACGAGAATCGTAAATGGATAAAGTGGAGTTTGGGAGACGGCCTGTTTTGGTGTTTATAGATGTTAGTTTTTCGAGGGAGGATTGTTCGTCAGTTGAGAAGACGAGCACATCTGTAAGTAGTGGGTAGTTTTCTAGATTAAACCATTTTAAGATTAAAAAGGTGATAGGGAGTGGGCTAAGGGAACTAGTCCGATTGTTCATGTAGTGAAGTTGAGTATTGTTTTGTTACTGCGTTTGATAATTTTTATTTGTCTGAACGCACGGTAGGATTAAGTACGCGGCGTTTGGTGCAATATTCCGTAAGGAGTTCCGAATGAATTAGTAGGATTTCGACATATTTTGGTTTTTTAGAGAGTAGAAGTTATTGGATTGCATTTCGGTTTGCATAAGGAAATCATTTTGGAATTGGAAACGGGCAGTAAGAAGACCGGCTTTATCATCGAAGCTCTAGTACGATTTGTGTACACATGCTAGCCGCCTTTTATGAGAAGGCAAGTAATTTCCATATTCCACACTTCAGAGTTCCTTGACGGAGATTGCGAATTGTTTCGTTTGTGGAGTTCTATGAGGTTTAAAAGTAACTAATCAATAAATATACATGAATTTAAATGCATGATTTAAAATACAACGAATAAATATATTTACACCGAAATTCGTTGCTTTAACATTTCTCTTATTAATATACAAAAACAATATTAAATTTGTATACAATTTTAATTGATGCTTACATTTACATAACTAAAACGCCACTCAAATGCTGCAACTCTCCGAAGTTCTGCAGACTAAGGGTAAGAAACAGAAACGTTTTGGCTTGCAGCTTTGATTTTAAGCCTTAAAGTTAGACCGTTTAGGTTGAAGGTCGACAGTATAATACATATGTAATAGACAAGGCCGAAGAATCATATGGTTAAAAATGTAATACTTTAAAAAACGAAAATTTAACTGGGGGAAAAAATATCAATTAATTGCAGAGTACAATTGGGTCATGTAGCTATTAAATTGATCCAACTAGACACTACTATTTTGTGTATAAAACCTAGCATAAGAAGAATACAAAAGCTATATGACCAAACTCTTTTGCCGAGTAATATAAATGAGGCCAATGGAAACTGGGTAAAAAAATATCACGGACATTACACTTAAACTACAGTATCAAATAATTAGCTAGACATTAACTATGTTATCCGAATCATCGGGTTCATCTATTAGGGTAAAACCAGACTCAGTTGTGCTATCTCTGCTGTCACTGCTGGCATTCAATAGTTTACTCTCTTTGGGTGCAGGAGCTTCCAGGGACTCGACTACTTCCTGTACTCCTGATACGGCAGGCGGTTGTGGTAGGTTTTGTACACTTGAAACGTTTATTACATTAAGCAGCATCTTTAGATTTTCGCCCGATAAGCGATCTCCACCGCCTTCGTTAGCAAGGGCTGCTGGCTGATGTGAGGCTGGTGAAGAGTGGTTGTGAATGACCCCCATCCAAGCTTTGGGCGTGATCACATATTTAAATGTTAGCTTAATAACATAACACACCAAGGCCACCAGTGCAAATGGGGCAACCAGATTAAAGGGGAATGGCATACCAGCTGGGGAACATTAATGGAAGATGATGAAAAAACTCGCAAATTTTTACACATTAAAAGACTTACCTGAAAGCTTAGTCATAGTTTGTGATATCCTCTCTAATAGAGTTTCCAATTGCATTAAAAACAAATCATTGAAGTACATAATTAAGACATGTTCTGGTCGGCAAAAGCTTAAATTTAGAGCAGCAGACTTTCTGTAATAAAAAATAAATTAAAATTTTATAATTTTGAATAAAGATAGTAGAGTCCGGCACGAGTTGAGTTTTAAATCAGCTTGACTCCGATCAAGACGACGATTCATCGATCCATTAGCTTTTGATATTAGGCATGATTCGTTCGATTCGTTGATAACAGTTCGGCCCAGATCAAACAAGCTTATCGAAATGATCAAATAGCTGCTAGGATACAGCGTCATATATTTCTGAGCAGTAAATTTAAATCATTTTTGTCTGCAATGGACTCACCGGTAAGTGTTGCTAATGATTTGTCAAATTAAAATTAATAAATCATTAAAAAGCAGAACTTTTCAATCGCAGCACAGCTTAGTCCAAAAGAAATCAAGTTGGAGCTTCTCTCGGTGAATTTTATTATAAGCTAGAAGCGTGGACGGAGCACCGTGTGGTCATGTTTTGGTAACATAAAAAATAAAACTGGGAAATGAAGAATCTCGTCGTGTGTAGAAAGTGCTACAATGTATTCAACTGCATCGGCAACACTTAACCAGGCACAAATTTTTTAAAGAGACCACAAAAACAGAAGCAGACCCGACAACCGTCTAAATCGGCAGAGATGACAAAAGTAAAGTTTGCAAGCTTGCAACAGAATGGGTTGTTGAAAACTGCCTACCTTTTCAGCTGGATGACAGCTTGCGGACATGAAAATTTTGCGGACGCTATGATCCAACTTGGTGCCAAGTTTGGACCAAATTTAAAGGCAAAATCTACAAAACCGCATCCAACAACATTGTCCAGAAATGTTCGCCAATTATCGGCGGTGTTCGAGAAATCTCTTCCAACCAAATTCCAACGCAAAACCAAGTCTCGGTGTCCTGGAAATCTCTTTCGGGTGGTTTCAAACCTTCCGTATTTTGTTGGGAGATTTTGGCAAACCAAGCAATACACAAACCAACCAAAAGCGACTTCACGAGCCCACGAGATTTATCATTGTTTTTATACCCTTTTCCCATTGTCAATGGGAAAAGGGGGTTGTGAAGTTGTGCAAAAGTTTGTAACAGGTAGAAGGAAGCATTTGCGACCCTATAAAGTATATATATTCTTGATCAGAATCAACAGCCGAGTCGATTTAGCCATGTCCGCCTGTCCCTATGAACGCGTCGATCTCAGAGACTATAAGAGATAGAGCCACAAATTTGCATGTAGGTAGGTGTATATCCGATTCAAATCGAGCTAGTTTCAGATTTGGAAAATTCCTCCGCTCCCCCCTTTAAGCGCAAAAAACTGTCAGAGACACAAATTTTAGAATAGACCTTCCAAACTTTACATTTATCAAGTAATGCCCAATATCTATCTATTCTGAAAAGATCAAAAAGATCGGACGAAAATCACCGAAGTTATATACGAATCAATTTTGCTTGTGGAAGAGAGGGAGGCCTTGCATTGTCAGTTACCGCGTTTGCGCGTGCGTGTGTGCGTATGCTAGAGTGTGTGTGTGTATGTGTGTATATGTGTATGAAAACACAAGAAGTCAAGGAAACAGGGTATTTTGTAGTCGGGGCACTCGACTACAGCTCCCTTACTTGTTGTACACCTTTTTACTAGACTTTCGAACTAGACTTTCAAAAAAAACCAAAATCTCTAAAAGTTCTGGTACACTGACGGATTTCTCGAGCGATTTGCAAACTAATCGAAGCCAAAATCTCTAGAGATTTCTAAGACACCCCCGTATAAGACGAAAATTTCGAAAGGCGGAGCAATGAACCAGCAATATTGGCTACAGCAACATAGCCGATGCATGGACTGACGATATTAATAAGTGCAGTTACGTTTCCATAACCGTTCACTACTACTGTCGCAAAGAACAAATGATGATCACCTTCTATATGTGGAGACAATGGAAGGTCAACGCTCAACAGGTAGACATCTTGTAAATTTATTGAGTTGCGATTGCATATCGCTCATACATATAAGCACTAGGGCGGGTCAAATTCTTAATCAACCAAGCGTGTAGCAGAAACATAATCTACGGTAAATTCTAAGAAAATTTCCCAGTGGTGTCCAAAATGCCAAAAGCCTATCCCATGATGGGGCTTATTATATGAAATTGACAACCGATGTTTTGCAATGCTTTGGGGAGCCATGCAAGGAAGCCGTCGAACTTTGAAAAAGTATTCCCGTTTCCCGAATGAAGAAGTTTTTGATGTCGTATCTTTGCATAGCAATGAAACAGGGGCAGGGTGAGATTTTGCTTAGGAAAATTCACGTTCTCATTTATGATTTCATTTTTTCGCCATTGTTTTCAAGATTGTTTCTCATTTCATATCGAAAGCATTTTTATTTATTTTTAAATGATAATATGTATTATTAAGTATTTTAGCCCCGTGATCACTGGAAGCTCGCTCCTTTGCGATCTTAACTCTTTCAATTCCGTGTATGCACCGGGCCCTGATAGAGTACCTGGCTGTACTTAGGTTCTGTGCGGATGCACTTTGTAAGCCTATTCATAAATTATTTGAACTGTCTTTGGAGTCATCTGCTTTCCCTTTGTTATGGAAGGAATCTTTTATTTTTCCACTCTATAAAAAAGGTAATAGGTCCGATGTTGAAAACTATTGGGGTTGTCTGCAATTCCTAAGGTTTTTGAGAGAATTATAACATCTCAACTGCAACATATATTTAGTTCCATTACCTCACCCTTCCAACATGGATTTGTGAAGAGTAGATCTACTACCACTAACCTTTTAGAATTTACATCTTCAGTGATCAAAGTGCTCATAGGTAAGATGCAGACTGACGTCATTATTACTGATTTTAGTAAGGCTTGGGATTCTGTTAATCACTCCTTGTTGCTTCACAAACTGAGTTTAATCGGCTTTTCAAGTAACCTTCTCAGTTGGATTTATGATTACCTAAGTACTAGAACCAAAAAAGTTATATTTCGCAATTCATATTCTAAGTGCATCCAAGTTACTTCTGGATTTCCCAGACCCCGGTCAATTCTTATTGTCTGCTCTTCGTGGTTTGAACTGGAACCCTGAGGTCCGTTTACCATTTTACTCTAGTAAATTACTTATAATTAATCTTCCTTCCTTCGGCTTGGTGTCGCAGGGTCCACTTGAGGGTACTGTGCATTATACTTCAACGCCATATAATATTCCAGAAACATTTGGACAGAGCTGCCCCTACCTTTTTGGAAAGCTGGCCACCCCCTTGCTTGGTTTTGTGTTCACGCACGCATTTTTTTTGTCAGTGCATATTTTTTGTCAAGGCAGGGCTTCATAAGATAGCTTACCTCAGTTGCTTCTTTTGCTTTTCCTGTGCTGACTCTCTGCCCACGACGCTCCAAAGTCGTGAAAACCAAGACATTTCGGTATAACTTTTCGGATCCTGCTGATCAATGACTTCAATCATGGCCTCAATTTCCAGTTTCTATGGAAAACAAATAAATTAATTATATTTGAACTGAGTTGCATTTTCATTTTCCTACCCTGTTGCACTCCAAATAGGTATACAAGTATCCAAATAGGAATACTCCACCTAATAGAATCGACATAAGCCGCAACCGGAAACGTTTGTGCACCAACCAGCCGACAGCAACGGCTGACACCACTTTCAACAGAAATTGCACCTGGCGGGAATAGGTTTTTACGTATACTACATTTTCAGTTCCAATTTGGAAAACACTCACCTCGGATATTCTCAACAGCTCCGTCAAATCCTTGAAAATATCTTTAATTAAGGTCAGCATACCCTGTCCCCGGTGAGCATAGGAGCAACCAGCCATACCCGGAAACAGTGGAGCAGCTTCCACCTTTTCCAATATTTTTGAAAGCACTATATCCAGATCTCGCACATCTTGCACCGCATCGAGCTCATCCAACTGAGCCGGAAGCAATGTGAACAGTAACGAGCGTTTGTAAAGCATCGACGCGCTATCGTACTATAAAAAGTTGTAACCAAGTGGTTAAATAGTTGTGCAAACAGACCCAAGAATGCTTACGCACATGACGTCATGCCACCAAATTCGGCTAACTCACCTGTAGACGTTTGCGTTGAAACAGCATGTTGACAAACTTTTTAAAATACGTCAAGGCCACTGCATCGTCTAAGGTGGCCTGTGATTTCTCAGTCAGTGCCTGACATGGACACTGGCTGCACGAATCTTCATTCTCTATCATGGCCCACTGCGACCAGGCGGCATGAGGATCCACCCACGTCTCATCGCTGCCACTTTGGCAGCATATGCTTTGGAATAATAATAAAAGACAACTCACTCCAGCGATTACACGCATTTTATGTTTGCGGTCTTAGACGCTAAAAAATTAAACAATATTAACAAAACGATGCTTCTTATATCTATGCTAGTAAGTGCAAACAGCTGATGGCTATTTACGCGGTTGTGTTTGGCTTAGTGTTGCAAAATGCGCAGGTGTTTTAATCGATTACTATCGTTGCTTTGCCCACCTCTACACAGAACATTAGTGCGACCACGCTCGACTACTTCTGGTATTAGTGCGACAGCGCGCTGTTTGCTTCCAGTCATAGCCCAGCGGCCGTTGAGAGCTGGTCAGAGTGTGCCAAGGCACATTTCTTATTTTAATTTTTTTAAATAATTTTTGCTCTTGCTATTCTTGACAAATCCTGTTTAAATTTTTTTATTCCTTTTTTAATTTTCCAATGACTTGCAAAGTCATTCTCCATAACGCAATTTATCTTTTTGATAGTTACAAAAAAAAATTAGGGTGGTATTATTTGGGTTGTTTTTTGATGAAAATATTAAATATTCATATTTTTGTTTCTTTACGTTGACATGAAAATGTAAAGAGAAAGTTTCATAAAGGAGAAAGTTACTTGAGAGATCACTAGATGTAGGAAATTGTTGGATGAACTTCTAGGTTTAATAAAGCCCTGGTTTAGATTTGAAAGACAAGGGAGTGTTTTAAACATTTAGAGCGACCCAAAATCTGGCTGCTGAGGAGCAATAACTTTGGAAATCATTTGCCCATGACTTGCACAGTCATCGTGTACTGCGGAAATGGTTGGATGAACTTCTTGGTTTAATGATTAAACCTGGCTGACTCTTAAATGAGGTACTGTGGTTATTTAAGATTGCAAATATTGCGATTCTTTTTCCTGAGCTATTTGAATCCAATTGAAATTCAACACTTTCGAGGTTTCCCGAAAGTTTCATCGCAATCGGATGAACGGTATAATTTTGTAAATTTCGCGGTTTTTGGACCAACTGCACATTTCTTTATCTTAGAAACGTTCGCAGGCAAGCGTAATTCAGTTCCCTAAAGTAAAGTTTCTTGACACATTCTCGATAGCGAAAACGGATTGAAAACAAATCCATTTCCAATACGTATTCGCTATCGAGAAAATGTCGAGAACGGATCCGAAAACGTGTTGCAAACGTTTAGTTTCGCGACAGTTAAAAAAATACTTTGTTTCATTCTATTCTGTTTCCAAAATATATTCTTGGCAAATTTGTTAGTTTTGTATCTTCATTTATTTTAGTTTATTCTGTATCATTAACTGAATCGCAGGATTCTTAATATAAATATTTATTATATACATATTACATTACATTTACATTTTGCATTAAATTAACTACATTCTCTGCTAGCTGTCCCAGAAGCAGCGTTACTTAAATGTTTAAACTCGCCCATATACGGGCGTCTTTTTCTTTTTATTGACATTTTTATTAAACACTTTTATGAACATGAACAAACACCGAACGAACCTTTTCAAATAAAACTTTTTCACAAGTGACCTGACGCCGGCGGCAGCACACAGTCAACATGCAACAATTCGGCAATTGCAACAAAAACAACATTTGACTTCCGAAAAGTGCGTTGTGTTGTTATTGTTTCGCTGGTGAGTTTCTGTGCATATTCTTTTTCCTTTCTTTCTCTTCTTTTCAGCTGTCACAAATAGAGAAATAATAGCTGATATCCGTTTTTAACCCGCATCTCTTAAGAAAAACGAATTTCTATTATAAGAGAAACTTTCGTTATTCTCGTAGGTCCGGATGCATAGGAGAAATTGTCGGGCGGGCGTTGATCTCCTGAACAGCTGGATTGCAGCAGGAGAGAAAGCGCCCAACAGGCCCAAATGTCAGTGGGGTTGGAGAAATGGCGCTCACTCTCAGTAGCGCTGTTAAAAGGTTTCATGCGTCAGGCAAGTCTAGGACTCGGCCTTTGCAAATTTGTTCGCTGTCCAGATCAGACGTATTTTGGGAAAATTTAAAAAAAATTTCTTTTGAGGAGACCAAACATGGTGAGTCTAACCTCAACCTAGAAAAAAATTATAAATTCTTGGGAGCCCAAAAAAAAATTTTCCAAACTTATGCCCTATTATTCGACCTGCTTGCGGGCTTGGCCCCTAGTGTATACTTACACATATTTTTGGCAACAATAATTGCAACCCAATTGGTTCTATAACAAAACAGTTTGGTTTTGTTTGTAAGCGATACCAACGGCCAAAGGACAAAGCCCCCGCAAACGGAGAGGAGAGATCACATCAGTGCAGCGTTTCATTTCGTAAATTTCCTCTCCCACTGCATTTAATCGCGATAGGGGAAAATTCATCGGAAAAGTACGGAAAACATGTGAAAACCCCTTCTAAACGACACCAGAAGCCGTGATCGTCGAGTCATGCAGCACAACCCCGAAAGTGTAAAATTTTTTTATTGCAAGTTTTTTTTGGTGACATAACCTCAAATTTTTAGCGGCAGCCATGCGTCTGTCCTTGTGAGTGAAAAAGAAAAAGGTTAGACTTAACTATTGTCATTTTGATCAAATGAGGTCAAGCAATTATTTAAAAATCATCTTCCAACAGCAGCGGCATGAAAATTAAACGGTAAATTTCTTTTTGTTCGCAGAGCGAAAATTGAAAGAAGAAAAAGGAAAGAAAAAAGAACCAAAGTGAAGTTAAGCCAAGTACGGAGATGCTGAGAATTTTCTCTGAGCCCATCTAATTACATAGCTCAGAGAATACGCCCAAGAAAATTCTCAGAGTACATTCTCAGAGCGAGTACAGAGATGCCACAAATGCGCTCTGAGAATGAGCTTGGAGTGCCAACTCGTTTTTTGCCAAATAGCTGATAAATTCTCGCAGGGGGTCATAGAAATTATGAAGAATGTTTGATAATTGTCAGAGATACCTATGAGTATTAAAAAATGAAAGCAACAAAGACAAACAAACAACACAAAAATCATGTGGAGGACTTCACGATGGACGAACAAGTGTCGCTGACTAAATTCATTTCGTTGCATGCTGCCAACGGCCCCATTGGTGGCGAAGAATATTTTTTGGGTTGCTACTCTGGTGAATGTGACTGTGTAGTGAGTTTATGCATATAATACATTTACATACAAATATGTAGCATTTAGTTGCATACGTAAACATATATAAAACAGTGCACTCACTTCAAGTGCTAATGTAACCTGACACCCCTTTTGAACACCAGTCAGCCAACACTTGGATACTGCTGACTGTATATGCATGAACCCACTGCTCGCTTATTGAAATATAATTACTTAGCACAATTGAGCATAGCCAGTGACTCTGGTATATATGTGCATATACCATTCGCTCACATATACATAATATATACATGACGCGACTGCGTCGCTGTCGGCTCTGCCGTCAGCCTTAGACCATAAGAAATCAAATTCGAATCAAGTTCGAATTATGCAGCATAAGAAACGATTGCAAAATAAAAATCTAACTACGAACCCCCAACAACACAATAACTGTTTGCCGTTTCCCCAAAATGCTGGGGGTTGCTTACCTCTAGATTTTTTTGTTTAAATGCGAATTAATAATAGGTAACCGATCGCTCCTTCTCTCTCAAGCCCCAAGTTTATTAAGAAAATCTGATTGCAGCCTTGCTAGAGTACTCTTTATCGAGTACTTATTCTTTACTAAATGAATATTTTAAGACTTTATTTAAAGCAAAGTCTCAACGTAAATTTTTATACTCTGTACCAGAGGTACACAGAGTATACTTAAGTTTGTGCAAAAGTGTCTGTCTGTCTGTATGAGCAAACAGATCTCGGAGATGGTAAAAGATAGAGGTTTGACATTTATGGGACATATGCTTATTATACTTGCAGGCAAATCAAGGTTTATTTTTATTTTTGCCACGCCCCCTGCCGCCTCCGCAAATTAAAAAAAAAACGTCATATCTCCCACAGTTTTATAGATAGGGGTTCGTTCTGTCTGGACATATTTAGTAATCAAGATTTTTTATCGATCCGCAAAAGGAATGCTTAAGATGGGATGAACGATAGTCGAGTTATAAGAAAAACAAACAATTATGGGCAGTACCGGTCGTAACGGTGATGGGCAGCACTTCATAGGTACAGAGGTTGTTATAGTCGGGCTTGACAGACTTTCTTTCTTGTTATTTTCTTTAAAATATAAAAACGTTTGGCAAAAAAATTAATTTTTAGTCTTGAAACTACACACCTTACAGTTTATCCGTCGCAAAACCCTAAAGGCAACCCGCGTAAGTTAATTTTCAGTACAAAAGGAATGATAATTAAACAAAGAACCTTGGCCATATTCAATAGGTTCAGGTTTAGGTAATCATAATGAAAAGCGATTAAGTTTATCGCAAAATTGCTAATAAAACTAGTTTTGAATCGCTCAGTTCCGGGCTTGTTTTCCAACTTGTTTCATCAAATTATTTTGTCATTTGGGAATGTTATCTGTAGAACCCCTTCAGCTACGTCTGTGACCAATTACTGTTGAACTATTTATGAACTCCGGATCGCACGTAATTGTAAATCAAATGACATAATGCTAATGACGACTAAATAGGCGACGTTTATGGGTAATGCTAAGAGTGGACCCCATAAATATACCTGGATTAATAAGATAAGGAATTTCATTCGGATGAAATTTCCAATTGAGATTTATCCTTTATTGACGCATATTTTTAGTTAATCATGCCGAAGGGCGCCTTGCTGTTCACGGGCACATAGTAGTCACCCTCGACCATGTAGGCATTGGTATCAGCACCCATGCGAACGTTGCTGTAGGTGCTGCCGCAGTTCTTGGCCACAGCTGCTTGGTAGTCACTGCACTTCATGCTGGCAAAATCGTCCTTGGCCACGGCCTCGGCGTAGTAGGTGACAGAGCGGCCATGGGCGCAGGCACCAGTCACATCCAGGGGACATCCGGGCTGACTCTTGCCGCCATTAGGGTAGAAGGCGCCCTTGCCGATGGGCTTGAGGAAGCCGAGCTCGCCTCCATTCGTTTGGATCGACTCGACATACCAGGCATCGGTGGAGCTCAGGCGCTTGTTGGGATTGTTGTAGTTGAATAGGGGCAGAGCGGGGTCCAGACCAATGATGGTGTGCACTTGTCCGTCGGTGTTCTTGCCAGCATAGCCGGACACATGAGCGCCCAGACTGTGGCCAATGATATACAAATCGTCCAGAGACATGCCGTAGTTATTCTTCAGGAAGTTCACCATGCTGGCGACCTTCTGTCCAGTCGCTGGCACAGCCAAAACAGACGATGCGTACTCCACAGAGCGGGCGCGTGCCCAATCAACAACAATTATGTTGAAGTCGCCTTGGCTCAACCAAGCATCGCGGATGTTCTTGTTCATGCTCGAGGAGGAGCTCTGGGTCCAACCGTGGATGACAAATCTTGGGGTAGAAATTGAAGTGTGTTAGGCAGGAACTTGAAATTGTGTTCTGACCATCTAAAAAACCTGGTTGGGTTAGCAGCGTTAAAGTTGGAAGCGTCGATGGAATTTGTGGAGGCGGTGATTTTCTGGCTTTTGGTGGGGTTGGAGCTGGTGTACAGGTAGTATGAAACAGGCACAGTGCTCAACTCGCGACCCTCCATTAATTCCGCTTGTTCGAGCAATTGATCTCCCACTTCCATGTCAACCCATTCAAAGGAGCCATCCAATTTGGGAACGTACCAGCCGTTTTCACCGTTGACGCGGTCAGCCTCCTCTAGAGGATAGGCCGATGCTACAAATGAACAGGATTAGAAATTGTCAGTTACTCTACTTTTATAAGAATTTACCGGCGAGCGCAAAAAGTGCTACAAGCAAAATCGTCTTCATGGTTGAAACCCTTCAACTGATTGCGGTTCAGTAGAAAAGAAAGCTCTTTTATAGGTCCCCGGTGGCTTCACTTATCAGCGTTAGATAAGGGGTGAACCTATTGGTCGACTATTGTTGCGGACATTTAAATTAAGATCTGATAGCCAGCAGAAATGTGAAGTATGTATGCTAAGTGTAATTTTACACTTCTGCGGCAGGTGATATGCCATTTATCTGATGATTGGCTTTCAAATTGCGACTTTGTTCTCTGGAGTACAAGTGCTCAACTTCCATTAGCATTTTGCTTGGCCATGATTAGATTGAGCTCTCCTGGGGAAAATTCTTTATCGCGAACTATAAATACAGATTCCATATATCAATGATTTCATATCATTCAAAAACAAAATCAAAAAATTTGAATCATAAAATAATTTCATTCAGTAGCTAAACGATTTAGAAAGTCGGACAAGCCTGACTGTAATGTACACTCAGAGAAACAGTCAAAACGATCGTGCTTGATACCAAGCATTTTTGATGTCAAAACTACGGTAAGAAGGAATATGCGTGGATCCAAGCAGAAAATACTGAAATCAAGCATGGATTTTTGAGGTTGAATTTCTTGGCTTTAAATTAAGTCGTCTTCAATCCAAGAGTAAATATACTTAGTAGTTGGCCTGAAAAGTCTGGATTTGGAGAATAGATCTTCTTGGTGGCTAGCATGAAAAGTTTAGATTTTAAGAATAGATCTTCTTAGTTTTAATCATGAAAAGTCTTAATATCATTTTAGATTTTTACCTGTTTTTGCACACTCACTTGCGTTTGAAAAAAGTTTTACAATTAATTCACACTGGCGGCTCGGCCCACACTAGTCACCAGCGACTATCGATTACTAGTCACTTCAGTAGAGTGTTTGTGAGACAAGCGAACGCAAATGCAGCGCTCGGAGCTGGCCTCCGCCAACAAATAATGTTAAACAAATTAAGATAAACAATCAATTTTAATAGTGAATTAAGTACGATCTTAACCACAATAACACAAATACATACTTTCAATGAATAGCGACAATTTTACAAGCTAATTAAACTAGACTTTTTTCAGTATACTGAAGGATTAGTGTTGATTCTAGATAATTTTTGGGTGCTCACGAATCTATTTTCGGAAATGGTCCATTACGTCTTGGTTTTTGATATAACAAGGCAAAAAAATATCGAAGTATATCGAAGGGTTGGTGGTGATTATAAATGATTTAAAGTATGTTGAAAACGAATATGATTTCAGAAATGGACCATCACGTCTAGATTTATAAAAATTTGAGTTTAAAGTTGGTTAAATTGCCTATGTTTTCCTTTTTTAGACTCTTTTCTTTAGTTCTTATGTGAACTAAAGAATGAAGAAACTGATCGAACCTTATCGAAAAGACGAAGTGTCCAGTCTCATCGCGCAGTGAGTCTACGCGTCTTGGACAATTTGTTGCAGTGGGAGAGTACAACTTTAAGGTTGCAAAGGACTTTGTCTACCTCGGAACGATGATTAACAGCGACAACATCATTCTGGAGATCCGAAGAAGAATTACTCTTGCAAACCAATGTTACTACGGGCTCTGTAAACAGTTCAAGAGTAGAGCCCTCTCTCGAAAAACGAAAATCGGGCTTACAAGTCGCTTGTTAGCATGGACACTGGCGATCGGGAGGCGATCGGCGTGTTCGTGAGAAAAGTCCTTTGGAGGATTTATGGACCTGTAAAAGTTGGCGATGAGTTTTGCACCCGTATGAACCACGAACTGTATGAGCTCTATAGGGACACTGATCTAGTCAAGCGCATAAAACAACAGCGGCTGAGATGGATTGGACATGTGACTCGTAAGGATGTAGAAGCTCCAGCCAAAAAAGGGTACAATCGGAGGGCGAAAGAATTTGGGACAAGAAGTAGGTAAGGACGCCCGAAACTAAGATGGAAAGATCAGGTGCTGGAAGGCATTGAGGTGCATGAAGTGATCAACTGGTGCCAGCTCGCACAAGACAGAGGCGAGTAGCGGGCATTAATTGCAGTGGCTGAGACCGTCAAACGGTTGTGATTGAAAAATCGGGCCAAATAAGAAGAAAAGCTGTTGAAGTGTTACAAAATCCCACACATCAGAGAGAATGCCCTGTTTCTTTAGTTTAAATGTCTCGCTCAGTGAAAACACATATTTTCGGTTTTATACTCTGTACCAGAGGTTCATAGAATATATTAAGTTTGTGCAAAAGTATGCAACAGGCAGAAGGAATCATCTCCGCGAAAGTCGGATGGTCACTTCTTGTAGCTGCCATAGAAATTTTTTTGTTTTAGTTTTTTGTTTAATATTCCAATGACAAGCTTATAAATTAATTCATTGGTCACAAAATTAAGATAGTGGTTACAAAAGCTTCAATTGTACTTAAACTTCGGCACAGACGAAGTTAGCTTTGCTTTCTCGTTTTGTGTTTCTGTTGATCAAAGACACTGATATTTGAGAGAAAATAATAACTGCCTTTTGCTCAAAACTTGACTATCTTTCATCCGATCTACACCAATCCTTTGCGAA
Organism: Lordiphosa collinella; assembly: GCA_018904265.1. Classification (NCBI taxonomy): domain Eukaryota; kingdom Metazoa; phylum Arthropoda; class Insecta; order Diptera; family Drosophilidae; genus Lordiphosa; species Lordiphosa collinella. The sequence continues at coordinate 69,314 of JAEIFV010000218.1, read as the reverse complement.
ACTGAGGGGAGATATGATTTTGCTCATACGGACAGACAGACGAAGAGAAGGTCACTGCTTAATCGACTCGGATGTCGATGCTGATCAAGAATATATATACTTTACTAGAAAATGCCCAGCGTGCGTTGCTAATTTTAAACACAAATCGAATTGGAATCGAAGCTAACTTCCTCAGAACAAAACTTTTTTACCCTCTTGAATGGTTGCCCCAATTAAAGCTGAAGGCGACAACACCCACTAGTTGATGGACCGGTCGAACTTTATCTCTTAATCTAAACTCATATGAAAATTTTGAAAATTTCGCGACTTATCCCTGTAAACATTCGGGCGATTGTTGAATCGCCCATCGCCGGAAAGAGTCTTCTGTGATTCGCCGTGGAGATTGCTAGAAGATTGAATCTTCTGGGAGTCGCCGTGGAGATTGCTAGAATATTGAGTCTTCCGGCAATCTTCCCTACGATTCTCAGAAGACTCTTTTCGCCGATGGGCGATTAAACAATAGCCGAAAAGAGTCTCCTGAGAGTCGCCGTGGAGATTGCTACTCTTCTAAACGGCTCTTCTGCGACTCTTCTAGAAAACTCGTTTGCGACTCTTCTGAAAGTGTCGCTGAAGCGGCTCACTTTCTCCCAACAGACGATCCGAATGCGATTACTTGGCGAGTCGCCTGAGACTCTTCGCCGATTAAAAATGTGTGCTGGGATATGATTTTTTTCCCACGATTTCAAAATAAAATCCTAAAAAACGGAAATTTCAAAAACATGGGATGCTTTGAGACGCTTAAGGAGCTTGCAGTATTAGTCTGTTTAACAATAATTAATCTTAAAATTATTAAGACACCTGAAGTCCTATACTACAATTTCCCTAGAATAAGTCAAATAAATTCAAATCACGCGCGCATTTATGTACGTGATGTTCATTTGATGGTCACCCTAAGTCGAACACTATTTTTGGTATTAGTGAAACCGTTTTGCGACTATTCTTGAGATTACTGCGACAATCTCGACCAAATCTGGGCCCACTATCGCAGCTATAGTTAAAAGTTATTACTTGTTGCTCTGATTATACACGCTCACACACAGCCCCCATCCACGTCCCTGCCGATTCCACTAAGACTAAACTTTCCCAAATAGCTGTACACAAGTTGAAACTATTGAAAAAGTTCAAGGCATGTGCATTTGACCACCAACCTAAGAAAATCGACATGATGACCACGCGGCAGCTTACACTAACGGTAATTGCATATGCCTTGCTAGTTGCATTATGCGTGAGTGCCGACAAGAAGCAGAGCAAGAAATACAGTCGTGAGGCCAACGACCCGCATTTCAAGCAAGTGGCTGAAGAGAACTATGATCCCGAATTTAAAAATATTCAGCGGCCTTTCCGCATGGCCAAATTGAATCTCGTGTGGTCCAAGGCGCAGAACGTAAGTGACTGCATAGTTTGAGTTTTGACAGAAATCAATGATTTTCTCTTAAAGCGCTTAACGGAGCCCAAGCTAAAGTCGTTGTACATGGAACTGAAAATTCATGACAAGGAAGAGATTGCCTGGAAGCAGCTAAATTCGCAGCACAAGGACAAAGATGGCCTAAAGGAAAACGAACTGCGGCGCAAATTGATCGGCATAATGAGCAGCTACGATCTGCTGGAGCACTTTGACGATACCCAGGATGGGGACAAACTTAAGCCCTTTAAAGTAACGTTAAGCCTTCTTGAAGCGCAACAAGTGGTTAATTTGTGCTGCCTTACTTTTAGAAATTCCATGATCCAGAGGAGCGTCATCGAAACAAAAGCCTGTTTAAGGACAAGAAACTCAATCGACTCTGGGAGAAGGCTGAAATCAGCGGATTCACGGCCGAAGAACTGAAATCTTTGAAGCAGGAATTTGAACACCATCAGGATAAGGTAGATGTGTATTACAGCCTGTTGGACAACATTGGCCCGATAGATACCGACAAGCATGAGAGTGAGTTCTGGATGTTTTAGTTATCAAGGGATTGTATTGATTTCTTTTTACCTAGATGCTATTAATACTGAGGATTTGGATAATTACAACCTTATTTCAAATGACCCAAATGAAAATGAGATAAAGACCCACGAACAGAATGTGAAGAAAGTGGAAAGCGATCTCAACACTCTGCGAGGACATCATGTGGGCATTAAGGACCATTATGAACGTCTGGAGCGGTTGGTGTCGTCTGGTCCGCATAGTCAGGACTTTATTGAGCCAAAAGTGCAGGGCTTGTGGCGTGTGGCGCAGGCCAGCAATTTTACGGACAAAGAACTGTCCTCCATCAAAACCGAATTGCATCATTTTGAAAGTCGTTTGTTAAAGTTGCGTCATTTGCATGCAGAGCATGCTCTACACAAGGAGAAGTATAAGGTACTTGTTGGGAGCACTCTTTTTAGGAATTCAAGCTAATTAAAACATTGTTTCTTATAGGATGAAAAACACAAGGACAAGAGCAATCGGTTTGAGGATATGGAGGACCAATTGAAAAAACAAGCACGCAAGGTGGAGAAATTGCAGGAGAACATTGAGAAAACAATTTTCAAGCATAGCGAACTGTGAGCAAAGGGTGAACATTGATTGTGCCAAAAGAAGAAATTAGTTTCTAAGCGCATTTCCAAACACAATTTGTGTTAAGCACAAAAATCTCGAAAGTAATATGTAAATAATTATAATACGATTTTTGATACCAAATATTATTTGAATGGAATAAAATTAAATGAAGTTGTATATGGGCGTTTCCACCGAAAGGTCCGTCGAGACCAAAAACCTCAAAGTTATTTAAAGCACTTTAATTTATTATGAATTTTGTAATTGCTGGTATATTTTTTTTAATAATTATGGTATTCACGTCCCCTAGTTGAGCTGTGGAATTGTTGAATTGAGGAATTTTTAAATTTATTTCAAGTCGAAAACAAGAAGAAGAAAATCGCTGCAGCTACGGAATTTTTGAACTGAGAAATCTTACATTTTTGTAAACATGTCAGAAGAATTTTTATGTTTTATTATTCTTGTTTTCGACTTGTAAATATTAAACAAATTTCTCGATTCGTGAATGCCTTAATTATCTTCTTAAAAATAGATTATTCGTGAAATAAAATATTCCACAAAATCATTCCTACAACATAAATAATATATAAAAAAAAAATGAATAACTCGCGGTCGACATTAAAAAGGACCTTTGGTAGCAGGGTGTCGCTAATTAGGAAAGTAACTTTGCAAAATCAGAAGCGTTGGTCTTTGCAAGTCAGCCATAGCAGCAGGAGGACTAGCAGTGACAGTCAAATAGTAACCGGAACAGTGACCAAAACAGTGACCAAAACTGTGACCGAAACAGCGGCAGAAACAGTGACCGAAACAGCGACTAAAACAGTGACCAAAATTGTGAGCAAAACAGTGACCAAATGAGTGACCGAAACAGTGATTAAATCAGTGACCAAATCAGTGGCCGAAACTGTTGCTTAAACTGTAACCGAAACAGTAACCGCAACAGTGTCCAAAACTGTACTAAAACAGTGACTAAAACAGCGTACCGAAACAGTGACCAAAACAGTGACTAATACCCTTGTTCCACCGGCACATTCTGGAGTCCATTCTCAAAAAGTGATTATTTCTTGTTCCAAAGACGAATGTTTATCACGGTTTCACGCGAATGGTTAAAGTTAAATTCAAGTAAACAAATATCAGCTGTTTGTGTTGCTTTGATTTGCAATTACAAATTAAAAGTTTTTTTGTCCTTTAATATTTCACCGAAATGGATTTACCTGCGTTCCTGCTGATTTGCGAGAAAAATCAAGAGTCAACTGCAAGAATGCGAGGACCATTTCGATGCGTTGATTGTTGAGAACCAAGGGAAGAATAGAATGCGGAAATCACACAATTTGTAAGTTCATATAATTCATATTAGTTGAATTTGTTTTAATTTAAATCTTGCATACATTGTAAAAGCGATATGGTGTGATTTGGGCACATCTCGCCTGAAAACTCAGACGCATTTTTTGGGGAAAGCTTCCGCGTCGAGAGGGACAACTTTAACGTGCTTAAAAATTGTCTACAAGGAATAGCAAAGCAGGACACGAACTTCCGGCTATTCCATAAGATAAGCATTCGTCAGTGGAACAAGAAATAATCACTTCTTGAGAATGGACTCCAGAATGTGCCAGTGGAACAAGGGTACAAAGCATTGACCAAAACAGTGACCAAAACTGTAAACGAACCAGTGAGCAAAGCAGTGACTAAAACAGTGACCAAACCAGTGACTAAAACAGTGACCAAAACAGTGACCAAAACTATGACCAAAACAGTGACTAAAACAGTTACGTATCAGTGACCAAAACAGCGACTTAAACAGTGACCAAAACAGCGCTTTTATTATGCCCGAGCTTCTGAAGGGACGAATTCCGGTCTAATAGAATAGATCAAAACACAATGACAATGAGCAGACGTCCCTAAAATACGGCGACTTTGCCACCTATAAATTACTTTAATTTATTACTTCTGCGTCTAAAAAAATTGTTAAACTATTTGGGAAGCCTTATTTTGAAACTAAAACATATATTGATATTCTGATTTCATAGTAACTATGACTATGTAATCAAAGTTGAATTCCAAAAAAATGTCAGTAAATGGTGAAAATGGGAAATTTTTAAAAATATATAGCACTATCGTAAAAATCGATTTTCGATGGGACACAACGAAACAAAATTACTTTCTTTTCTTTTGCAAATGTTGTAATTTCAAGTCATCCCTCGTAGAGCTTCGCTCGTACCGGGTGTCCCACGACTCGTCTTTTTTTTATAAAAAGTGAAGATTTCCATATTAAGCATAAGTTATTAAAACGAAAATCTTTCTGGTTTTGTCACGCTTCTTACTTTGCCAATATTTTTGAGACCGGATTTTTGAAACCGGAAGCGTTTTAATTTAACTATTCCGCGATAATGGATATAAATATTTTCAGAAATTGTATGCGATGTCACGAAACACTGACAGCAAAAGGTGACTAATTCGTCCACCCCTATCGTTATCGATATTACTATCGATTGCTTGACACCTCTTGCAGCCAGAGAAAAGGAGGAAGGCAATGTTAAAAATGGTTTATTTTTATTTGTTGTATTCATTGTAAAGTGCAATGTTTGTATCGTCAAGTCCGTTGCCTTCGCGCTGCAACTTAACTCTCTTCAAGCTTACATAGAGCATATGTACAGATACAACTATAGCTGGAGGCATGGGCATAGTGGAGACTGAAACAACGGCGGGATTCGCTATGAAATATCTCCTGGTGACGCTAAATTTAACACTGTGTTTTATTGTGATGCTGGGCGCCTGTCTCTGCTGTAAGAAGAAAATACCAAAGTGAGTAAACATTGACCAGAAGTGGAAGATGGGAAGGGAAAGAGAGTGAAAGTCGCGCCCCCCAGTTCCAGTTGGATGCACGTTCGCTACTAATTATATACACCTTTTTCAACTGCAACGCGTAAACACAGAAATGATATGCTTGGCTTGGAGGGCATGGTCAAGCTCAAGAATCCGGACGAGGTGATTGTGGTGACCAGCCTGGTGGGCAACAGTGAATCACAGGCCGAGCTAAATGCCTCCACAGTCTCGAATGCTGACTCAGAGAAGCGGTAAGAGGCGTTGCAATTATTCATGCACATTTTCAGCAATTAAATTTTCTATTTTAGATCGAGCACTGCGGCTCATCGCAGTCTGCCGGACATTCCGGTGGCCGAAAGCAACGACAATGGCTCTGAATTATACGAGACTGTAGCGGACAAGCAGCTGGTAGATGCACGCAATACACGCAGTCAAAGTCGTAGGTGAAAAGGATTTAGAAATGGGAACTTTGTAATCCATCCGAAATCTTCTCTTACAGCCCAGCCCAGTCTTAAGAAGCAGACAAGTGTGTCGCAGCACAGCTCAATTAGCCAGGCAGATGATGTCAGTTCACCATACTCGCGGGTCAAGGGATTGCCGCATGATTATGCTAAGGTACGCGCCACCGAGCATCCCTATGCCCAACTCAATGCACCGTCCACTTCTCATGCTGCCCAGGGAGCGGCTGCAGCAGCCGCTGCAGTTGTAGTCGGCTCATCAGTTGATAGTGAAAGCTCGCGAGAGATGCACCAGAATGATGCTATACCAGCGCAAGCTGAAATTCCGGCTGCCTCGGCAATTGCTGGCATGATATCAGCCAGCCAGGATCTACCCTACATGACGCCGCCCATTGCAAATCAGCATTTTAGCGGCGACTCGCAGGATTCATCGAGTGAGTCTTAGTCGATTGGTTTTTCTCTATTTCCTTATATAATCTTATGTCCAATTCACAGAGGGGTATACCAGCATCAGTGTACGGGAACCCCTGGCCAACATCTTGGCTCAGCAACCGGCGGGAAAGCCCACGACCAGGAATCCCACACTATCACGGGATGTCAACGACTCCCACTATGCCACCGTCTCTGACGATTCGGGTGAGTTGAGTCCTTTATAAGATTTTACTTGCATCATTCCTCATATGTTCAATATGATAGATGAGACCTATGCCGCCATTGAGGATCCCAACAATCGTCATTTGCCAAATGCCACCGACATTTATACAAGCGGCTCCGAGACCTACGCACAAATCCAGCCCATGCAGCCCAATCCCATTGTTGTTGCCGTCGAGATCAATAACAGCAGCAGTTTGCCGGCACCGATTCCACCTTCCAGTTTAGCCAGTGGAAGTGGAGCCACTGGCTCAACTCATCGACCGAACAGCGGCATCAGTGCAGATCATGCTGGGCCCGTTCCTCCACCGGTGGACAGTCTTCGTGCTCAAATGCACTCCAGACAGGCCTCATCTTCGTCCAATAATAGCTCCTCCGTTTGCAATCTTGGCTCACCAAAGCCGGAAAAACGGCAGGCAAACTCACCGCTCCCACCTACGCCCAAATCAAGTGTTGGGCAATCGCATCATCTGCACACCACCAGCAGCAGTCGGAACTCGGTCGTCTCGGTGATTGAAGCTGTGGCAGATGGCAACGACTTGGAAGCTGGTGGTGACGCATCGCCACAGCGCAAGCACAGCAAGAGCTTGAGTCCATCGAAAGATGGCGAAGGAAGCAAGAATATCGAGGGAATGTATGCAAAGGTAATACCAACAGTAGCTCCATGTGCTTAGCAAGCTTTCTAACTTTCTCCGTCTTATCTGTAGGTTATAAAGAAGCACAAATTCTCTCGCAACTCACCCTCCTCGCAGAACAGTTCGCCCATCCTGACGCGCAAGCAACTGCAGCAGCAGGATATAATGGGCGTTAGCCCCTTGGACAATGCCGCCGCCCTACTCATGGATGCACAAAAGAGCCGCGTGCGTAGTAATAGCTATTCGGCCAAGGATCATGGCTATGAAACGATTCCAGCAGATGGTCAAGTGATTCATGAGAATCGCAAATCGGATTGCTATGCAGCCAATATGCTGCAAAAAGAACGCCAACAGGAAGCAGGTAAACCACAAGCAAATTGCCTTATCTATACAAAGACTACTCACTGTGTAATGTGACGCGAACATACGCTTTAGGGAATGGGAGGATAGTAGCTTCAGGATATCAGAAGCAAAATGGGAAAGCAAGTTAATCTAAGAAAATTTACAAGCGTGTTGATGCCTTTTGATACCTATATTTAAACTGAGTCCATTAAGGAGCCGAGGTAGACGGACATATTCGAAAAGGGGGCTTAACGTCGTACATAAAGAGTGTCTCACCGCGATTAAACTTGCCTACAACTCCGAAGGCTGTTAGCAGTGTTGGCAGAACATGAGGTTCAAAAGTTGCGCGATTTTAAAAATATGGCTAGAAATAGCTAAAAATAATAAAGTGGCTAAAATAAAAAGCTAAGAAGGAAAACTTTAAAAACTGTAAATGAGGTCTGCAAAACGCTCTTTAACAGAGTTGCCAGAATAAGAGATCCAGAATCTGATAAATTTGCGCTAAAAATGCTAGAAATAGCTAAGAATTGTAAAGTGTTAAAACCAGGGATTAATACCGAACCGATTATAGGTTCTGGTAAAGGTACCGGTACGACCCGAAGTAAATGTTTGGGAAAAAGGTTCTATTTCGGTTTTTAATTTATTTAGGTTTTCGGTTTCGATACGGTACGCAGTTTGTTGTTTCCGTATACCGGTACGTACCGGTAAAAGTACAATTTTTTTAAATATTGTAAAAAGTCTGAGATTTTATTTCTTTGTAATATAGTCGTTTTACATTTAAAGTAAAATTATTATCGATTTTTACATTTCGGGGATTTAGTGGAGGACTTTGACCACTACTTTAGAATGTTTTCATGGTTTCGAATACTTTTATGTGCAAGAAAAATGTTAATATGATACAGCAGCTTATTCTTTGGTAAAAATTATGTGTTTTTATCACCAAATTTCTTTTCTTGCATCTTCGTAGGCGCTTTCAGATAAGCTAGTATTAAAACATTCATCATTTAGCAGATTGATCAGCAACCGACGAAATTTGTCCATATATATTTGTCAAAAGAGTAGTACAAAATTTTTTTTGCTTAGGACTTAGCATTACGTTAAACATTGGGTCCAAAAATATGCCACAAAGAAATGTGTTGTTCTCAAAAAGGGATTTCTCGCGCTTCTCTATTTCCTGAAGGAGCAATTTCGCTAGAGAGGACGTATTTTTGGATATTTACAATTGGAAGTGTTTCCGAAACACCCAAAACTAGACTTTCGGCTTGAAATTTAGCTGTACTATTTCGCGAACTGAGTCCCACACTTTCCCCATGTAGAAGAATGTCGTTATCTGCGTCCGAAAAATTTAAGAAATGTTGAAGAAGTCTTCTGACAGACGTTGTACGCCTTCTTAGAAAAGTGACAAGAAAAATTTGAAACCGTGTAAAGTATTCTTCGTCGCGCTACAAACATCTGACCAAAATTACGATGGCTTCTGCAAAGATAAAAAACCGAAACAGTAGCGGTACCAACGTTTCGGTTTTGTTCCGGTTCTATCGGTTCCAATAATAGCGGTAAACGGTATTCGGTTCTCAAAAAAAAAATTTTTATCGGTTCCGGTACGCGATTTGAAACGGTTTATTTCGGTTAACTCCCTGGTTAAAACTGAAAAAAAGTGTTTTTGAGTCTAAAATCCAACAATAACTTTAAAAATTACAGTAATTGTGTAGTATATTAAATTCTGTACAGCATCAGCAAACTTCAATATTAATTTTAGAAGAAACCATGAATGACCGCCGCGAATTTTTTTGCATGGTAATTCTTCATAATTCGCGGTGTATCGAAGGAACTATTTGTGAATTTTTTGAGCACAGGTTTCTAAACTTGACAATTACCAAAGTTACTTTTCAAGGTGCTTAGACTAGCAATGAATTCACAATCTCCCTTTTTTTTTTGAAGTTCTAAGAATCTAGGTACAACGAAAGCTGAAAGGCCAAAAAATGTTGATCTCAATACTGAGAATTATGTACCGGAATTTTGTGACTTCGTCCATATCAGCAATATTTGAGTTTTGTTTGCTCATTATAATGAATAAAAATAGTTTTCGACAATTCAAAGTAGTCAATTTCTTCGAAAGAATATAAAGACTGAAGACACCCTGAATGTTTTCATTGGACTATCACTGCTATGGATAGAACCCTTCAGGGGGCTCAGTACCGCAAATAGCGCCGATTTAAAAAGTTGGTACTTAAAACATGGTTTCACTTACTTGCTCTTCGGTCATGAATCTAGTACAATCAATGCTTTTTAGGCATAAATTGAGGTACTAAATCTCATGAATCTCTACCGAAATCTAATCTTCTAATGATTTTGCCTTAAATTTTACAATTCTCACTCCGAAATTCACTTCTGAGACTTTTTACTCTATATCAAAAGTTTCAAACCATATCAATTTAATAAGCGTTTTTTCGCACATCGTATTAAAATTTAAAAGGAGCTAAACATTATTTTAAAGTTGATTGATTTACAGCTAATAGCATTTCCAAAATGTATAAGCATTTCCCGCAAATCAATAGCTAAAATGGCAACACTGACTGTTAGTCCACCAGCCGAAGGCTTTGTGAGAGTTGGCACAGCGATTATACTACGCTCACTTCATTCAATGCGCTGGAGATGTCGTACCGCATATTCCTTATGGGAGTAAAACTGTCGTCTCTACCGTTTTCCCTCTTGTTTCCATGTTGAGCAAGTATAAGCTTAGCTAGTCAATGCATTTACTGGGCAAGTGACACTACGAAACGGGGAAGAAAATCGAAAGAAATATCGGTTACAATTACGGTCATTCAAATCAAAATGTTTCGATGTCAGATTCGTTTACGGTAATCTCTTTTTATCTCGGTCCGGTCCAAAATAATCATTTCTGCTTCAAACCAAGGCTAGAACTTTTGCTGCTTTTTGGTCAATGGTCACCTTTCAGCAGATAATTGCGTTTTGTTTGAGCTTAGGAAATAGCCAAAACACTTTTGTTATTGTGAATAGGAAAAATGCGACTAGTCTTGGGATTTTGACTTGCTTTCCAATTTGTTTTTAATTTTCCCATTTGCTGTACTCTTCAAATTCTTGTAAGCGAATGTTGGCGTCTATTTAATCCCTCATCCCATCTGTGAGCCTTGGCTCTATGCCTAATACCTAATCTGCCTTTCTATCATCTATCTATCTGTCTCTCCTTGTGCCTCCACAAATGCCTTAACACCCAACTTAGTTATATTGCCAAAATGAGAAATTTTTGCCTTTGTTGAGTTGAGACAGCGAAAATTTCGTAAGTTTTTATTTGGAAGTAGCCATGGTTAGTATCGCATACAGGCCATAAACAATTCACATTGCAGATCAGTCCTAATAATGTTCAATCATTGGTTTTTGTATTTCAGCCACGATCGTCCAGCCAGCGACACCAGCCAAAGCAATCAACACTAACACCAAGCACTACGAAACTATTGCAAGCCAGCCAACGCCACCGCCGCCTCCTCCTAGCAGCAATAACGATCCTGGCTACGAACAGCTGCACCTGCATCCACCACCTAATGAAGATGATGCCAAGAAATCCGACTATGATCCCAATTATGAGGTGCTCAAGAGTCGCGCCCACTCAGACGATGGCTATGCCAAAGTGCTGGAGAAAAAACTTCCAGCGGGAGATGCCGGCGGCTATAGTACCATACCAGGGGCCGACGCTAATCATAATTATGCCAGCATTTTGGAAACAAAAGCAGTCGAAATGGAAACGGATCACTATGCCAGAATAGCTGAAAAGGTGATCAATTCACCAAGCACACCGGGCAGCAGCGTCACCAGCAGTAGCCACTTGGCTCTAACATCGCCCACTTCCCTTAATTCGTCCACGGTCACAACTAGCAGCACACCAATCTCTTCGCAATACGAGTCGCTGACAGGAACGGGTAGTGAAACGGATCCCAATTATGAATCGGTGTGTTACCTAAACGCAACAACAACCACGACGAGCACAAGCAGCGGCGGCACCTTGGAGCATGCCTATGAGCGGCTCCAAACGGATTTGGAGTCGGATACGCAGGCGAGCAGTCCACTGAGTGGGACCACCTCCACGCCCAGTGAGCAATTGCTGGTAGATGACTACTTCCAGGTGTAGGCAGTAGTGAGCTGGATCTCCACCAACCCCTTCCCCTCATCAGTTTTTGCTTAGCAATCTTTCATGCACATATCATTCATTGGATGCACACGCGCGCACACACACACACAGCACTCGCTCAGCGACATTTTTAGATAATTACGAGTTCATAGACCCATGGAATAGTATATAAAAATAAGCTTGCAGATTAAGTAAACCAGTATCCCTTATGGACACTGCTTCCATATCGGTTTGCTATTTAGCACTTAGCGTAGCTTTAAGTTCGACTTTGTGTACAAACTATTTGTATTTGTTCAGTTTAATAATTGCTTCCAAGAGAAAAGAAAATCAATTTTCGAGACGAGGTGTGCTCCTTAAGTAATGTACTCCAAATTGACATCAAATCATTTCTTAAATTACTTAAGCAGCAACCCTCGCAAGATTGTATGATCCAAATACCAGTGCGTCCTATTATAGGTAAATTGAGTCCAAGCTGAACAAAGCGCGCCACTTGTGGCGATATCATTTGTTTAAATTGATAAGCACAAATATAGCGTCGGGTCGGGTTATTTAAGGCAAATAAGTACATACAATATATATTATATATATTTTTATATGTTTTGGCGTTTTTTTGATGCTTTGTCTTACTTTAATGATCCCCGGTCTAAACATACAAATATATACATTTTTTGATGATAATCGAGAAGGCAAGCCAAGTAATTTGATTAATTGATGAACGTTACAACAATTTTCAAGTATTCCAAGCATCGAGAAACTAAGCTAAAAGGTTGAATAAATTATTGATGACTCACAAATTAAAATTTTTGATGTTTTCTTTAATCAAAATCCAAGGAAAGTAATTTTCAGCAAGTAAAAATAGAGACACAGTAACTCCGCTGACATATGAAAATTAATGATGCGAATTGCACTAATCCTGCCTTAATTTTGCTCAATGCGACGGCGTTGTATCCAGCTCAGCTCATTCGAATGTCATGGAAAATAACTGCCTATTTTGAAGGTGCTCGACCAGTGAAGCGGTACCAATAAACTTGCAAACTCAATAAAGCAAGTCCTAGAAATCTCTAGAGATTTTCGTATAAACGGTTTCATTTTGAACTACAACTGCGGCTACTAGATTTGATGACAAAAGTCGAGAGATTTAAAACCGACTACTCAGCGCCAAGTAGATTTAAAGCAGGGGCAGGCACATTGCTATCTCGTGGGCATAGGACAAATCTCAAAGCAGCGCTGCTTTCACACACACTGAATAAGCTGTAGAAGCGCCGCTGCGTTGCACGTTCGGCATGAGCCGCGACGCAGTCGTTGCTACTGAAATTGAGAGCTATTTTTGCGCTGCTCTCACACACACCAATGCAAAAATGAAAATGTATTTTTTGCCTGCCTCTGATTTAAAGCGTACAGTTTTTCTTTTTAATAATCTAGTAGGCGACATTATTCTTGACACTTTACATATAAACTCCTAGTTTAGTTCAAAATCCAATCGTTTGTACGAAAATTTTGAGATTTCTGGGACACCCCCATTATGGTAAATTAAGGCCTCAATGAAATATTTTACATCCAACACATTCGGCCCTTTTTAAGTATGACCAGGAGTGGCTCAGTGGTTAGTGTGCGCGACTGCTGAGCATGAGGTCGGGGTTCGATCCCGCCTCGGAACATCTAATGAAAAGTTTTTTCTTTGAATAAAACTTTACACCCGCCACTTCTTGCTGTTGGCGCCAGCATTGCAGTAATTAGCCATGAAAAGCCTCTCAAAAAGCGTTCGGAGGGTAAACTGTGGTCCCTTTCTCAAAGCGAAGAGATTGAGGAGGCTCGGTGGCCCGGGGCTGGTTGTCATCTTGACAAGCCGATTTTACTTTACTTTTACTTTAAGTATGACCATACAAATTGTTGCTAACTTTTCTTTTGATGATTCCGGGATAACTGGGTGATGCACGATATCTCCAAGGATGTGGATTTTAATTCCATTTTTTATAAAAAAAAGAATAATCGCAATCGTGTGGTTATTTCCATAGTGACCAAGTGTGACCAAAAAACTCGTTGCAAACTTTTCTTTCGAAGATTGCGGGATAACTGGGAGATGTACCAACATGCACGATATGTCAAAAGATGTGGATTTTAATTCCCTATTTTATGAAAAAAGAAGCATCGCAAAGTTTGAGACATTTAATTGTTTCTATTTCCATAGTCGCTGACAGTGACAAGCCGTGACTAGCTTTTTTTTGATGATTGCGGGTTAGCTGGGAGAGGAACCATTATGCACGCTATCTTGAAAGATGCGCATTTGAATCACCTATTCCAAGGATGTCGATTTTTATTCCCTTTTTCAATCTGTTTAAAAGAAGTCTCTGACCAATCAAAAAAGGTCTGCCAATCAAAACCAATCCATAAAAAAAAGTTTGTTCATACAAAAAAAAATTTGTCCAATCAAAAAAGCGCCCAAACCAGGAGAAACACTGAAAATAAGTAGGTTCGGTTAATGGTTCACACAGTTTTTGTACCGCCGGTTCGGTTCGTTACATGGTTTTTGGAGCTAACTGAACCGCGGTTTCGGTTCGGATCAGTGGTTCATAAAGGCATATTATGAAATACAGTCGAACTTCTGTATAGCGAATCTTAAGGGGACAAAAATAAACTTCGTTATAAAGAAAATTCGTAACATAGAATAGTTTGAATATTGAACGAAATTGCAGTGTCCTGGCTATAAAGAAAACTTCATTGTACAGAAGTTCGTAATAGAGAAGTTCGACTGTATTATGATTTCTGTCGCAATGTGACTTTTCGTACACTTTGGAAGTTGAATTCCTATAAACCATTTGAGTATCTAAGATCTTTATAAGAATGTCCAAGACTTATGAAATCGGATTTGTAGGATTCGTCTATAAGTTCTAGAAATGCACTTCGAAAACGGAGAATGTCGGCAAAAAGAGAATACGTACAATGCATCTTACACACCCTATTAATGGTATGAGATAAAACTATCCTGGCTAAGATAAAATGATCAACTTTCAAGAAAAGAATGCAGCCTGGTGACAGGTATGTACATTTAGAGATCGGCTCACAATTGCGGTAGACTTACAGGAGTATATGTTGTAAAATTTGTGTCAAGTCATCCTTAAAGGCTTTATCTCTCCTAAGGATCAATTCGGTCAATCAGTGGTGCCTTTGGTAGTGGGTCGAACTAAAATTATATTAGGAAAACGAAGTTTATAAGTAGGTATCTTTGGCTAGAGGAAAGCCATTCACTTTTTAAAACTCATCAGAGAACTGAACCGAAACGTTTTTCTTTGTAGTTTTCGGTTCGGTTCAGCATTTCTGAAAGGAAGCCGGTTTGGTTTGCATTTCGGTTCACCAGCTGGAAAAAGCGGTTCGGTTCGGTTCAAAACCGGTTTGCATCCCTGGCCCAAACAAAAACAAGTCTGTCGAATCAAAAAAAAAAATCTGTCCAATCAAAAAACGTCTCTCCAACCAAAACAAGTCTGTGGGAACAAATAAAAAGGCTGTCCAGCCTAAATAGTCTGTCCAACCAAAAAAATTCCGTCCAATCAAAAGAAAAGTCTCTGCAAACAAAACAAACCGGTCCAACCAAAAAAAAGTCTGTCCAATCAAAAAAAAAATTTGTTTAATCAAAATTTTGACCAAACTTTGTAGAATCATGTGGGAGCATATAAAAAATACATGCCAATTTTGAGGCCATTTCCATTGAAAACAAAAAAGTTTTTCTAATTAAGACTACTCCTCAGACTCTACCTTTCTGACAGCTATACTATATAGATGTCCGACAAAGAAATACGCAGTTTGGAGGCGTTTCAATTGAAAACAAAAAAGATTTTCTCACTAAAACTAGTTTTTCGACCGATCGTTCATATGACAGCTGTATGCTATAGTCATCCGATCCGGCCGGTTCCGACAGAGTATTTGCACCAAAAGATTCGTGCAAAGTTTGGTGAGGATAGCTTTAAAACTGACGGAGGAGATAGCATAGAAACAGACGGACAGACGGACGGACAGGGCTAAATCAACTCAGCTCGTCATGCTGATCAAGAATATATATACTTTATGTGTAAGGGTATAAAAAGACAGCAAAACGAATTTACGAAGAAAAGCTCCAGACTTTCTCTTGGTAATATTTATTTTCGCTATATCAGTTAGACCCTCCAGAAGTTTTGTTTATTTATATTTGCATTTATGCCGTTGAAACTTCACTAAGCACAACGCCTCTGTGAACATGATCTCTATTTATGCATTAGTAGAGAATACAATGCTGTCGCGTCTAGCCTGATCTCATTTTAAGTCCCTAGACTGAACATTCTGCCTGGATAAACACCAAATCGATTAAGTGAAAGAATTATACAATTTATTTTATAATTTGCTTGTATATAATTAAATATTTATTGCATATGCATATTATTGATGATTTTGGATATTACAACATGACCTGTACAAGGCTCATCGATATTATTCTAAAAGGGATGCTTGCACTTGGCTAAATTCGTCCACTTTGACGGAATTTGGTTGAACAATTTCCGATTAAGTTGGCCCTAGGCGGGCAGATGATTGCAACAGATTCTGTGCGCGGAATTGCCTTGTGTAAACATTTCTTTTGGAGTTTGTGCTATGCCTACGTACATGGATATTGATTGCTTACAGAAGTCTTATACTCTGATTTGTATAGATTTGAACTAAATTTGAAAACATTAACTACAACAAAATTCAATAAACAAATGTTCCCAATTCACAATTAATTTCGAAATGAGTTTGGGGACAAAGACCTTACACACGAACAAACTGAAACATTGTGCCCAAACCCTAGTGTCTAACACATTAAAGTTTTTGACGAGGATTACATTGCAATTGGCCTGCACAAATCGAGCACAAAGAACTAAATGGAGATTATTTGATTTGGCTTAAATGCTAAGTTACAGCTGTGCCCCGCCAGAGTCGTGTAATCCAAACGTAGACGAGGATACAGAAAGTAAACTGCAGGAATATTATTTGATAATCGTAGGTTGTTCTACACCTATGAAATGTGAACAATGAAACGCGCCCGACAAGCGCCGAACAAGCAGCCGCTTCCACGTTTCATTCGTTGTGGCCACCATCGGGCATGGGCAGCACTACTGGAGGAGGAGCCAGACCCGCCCCTGCCACTCCCGCTTGCTGTTGTTGCAGCTGCTGCTGAATGGGCAGCATCTGCACCTGGGCAGGTGGTGGCGGAGCTGGGGGCAACATGGGCTCACGGTTTAGCAGTGCTATGTTGCTGGCTTTCATCCGGGCTATAGAGGAGTAGGCCAGTCCAGAGCCGTTGCCCACAGTTGATGGACACGGTGACATACAAGGTGTTGAGCATGATGAATTGCTGATTTCACACTGGTCAAGTAGGCGGAGAAGCTCATTGGTATCGGGTCCGCCGTTGGTTTTCTGCTGCGGCTCATCCTTGGAGAGGAGGGCGGTGGTCAGATCCCACATTTGGATGGCGCCATTACAGTGGCCGGTGAGTATGAAGCGTGAGCCCATGCGCGAAGAGACTTCGCACTCGTGCACACAGAAGGCTGTTATGGTCGAGCTGTCCACCGACCGTATGACGCAGACGCGATCCCCATTAGAGGCGAGCCGCACATACAACTGATCCGTTTCTGGTACGACCTTTTGCACGAATATCATGTCGTCGTAGTCGCCGTATGGGCCGAAATCATTGCCAGCCGCATAGCTGTAGTTGGAGTCGGTGGCCTCCAGGGACACAATCTTAAATGAGGCTTCCGGCGTCGAACCTGGCTGTGTGGAGAGCATGCCCCGGAACCTGGTGAGACTCCACGTACGCACATGATGGTACTCACTGCAAATGGAAACCAAATACTTCTCGGAGAGCATTACTTTGGTGACAGGGCTCTGGTGAACGAAGAAGGTCTCAAACAAGTGTGGTCCATGGCCAGCCGTCTCCGGGTGCTGGACAATTATGCGCACGGCGCCCGATTTAGTGCCGTAGGCAATCTCTATCCAATTGCCGCTGATGCTCGAAGTCTTGGGCGTTAGGTACACCGAGATGGCTGTAATAGGATCCAATGTGGCATCCTTGTAAAGCTCAGTGACCAACAGATCGTTATCCTTCATCCGCAGCGGAAACTTTTGCATGTCAATGTAGTAGATGGACCCGTTGTTGCAACCTAGGAGTAGAAAGGAACCGGCTGAATCGAAGGACAAGACAGGCACCAGATCCTGAATCTGCCAGTGCTGCGTCATGGCGTGCCAGACTCCAATCTTGCCCGACGACGACAAAGCCACCAGCTGACTGCCTATAAAGAAGAGATACTCCACTCGAACATGCAGATTAAATGTGCCCACGTCCGTCTTCTGGCCACCATCCTGGATGCTCCACAATCGAATCTGGCTGCCATAGGAGATGGCCACCATCTTGCTTGGAATGGGCTCAGCCGTCGATGTGTTCACCTTGGAGTTGATTGCAATTCTCTCTATGGTGGCATCAATGTGTGGCGAAGTAAATACCTGCCGCCAACCATTGGAATCCTTCACGCGATAGCAAGTCACAAAGTGGGCATAGGCTACTGCAATCCAGTTCTGATGAGCCTTGATGATCTGCACTCGGAGTGGATCCACCCAATGGGAGCTTTGGTTGGGGCTGAAGACCAGGCCCACTTCGTTTCTGTACACCTTGTTCAAATCTGCCGAAGAGTTGCGCGAGTGCCGCATAAAATCGAGCGAGGGATTCCTAGAGTGGAGCATGGGAGCTGGTGGATTGGAGGCACCATTGTTCCCGTTACCACTAGCCGCTATCCGACCACAGCGCAAATCCCACGATGAGTTACGAGAGTGTGAACGCGATGGCTCCGGCACTCGAACCATGGAACCTGGTCGCGGAACTCCACCACTGCTGGAAGTAGAGGGCTGCGTGGACTCCTCCATGGACGTTGGCACCGCTTCATTGTTGGGCATTGACGGAGCCGCCAAAAACCCATAGAACAGCACATCACCGCACGACGAGTGATTAAGATCCTCGCATAGAGCCAGTCGCTTGGTCAGCGGCGTGATGCCATAATACTCGGCCTCATGGCGCAGGGCGCGTATTTCACAGTTTTTGATGTCAATATCCTTGGTCCTTAGGTAGTTCAGTATGACGGAGAACAGCGTGGGATCGCGGTCGATGAAAATGGCATTGTGCTCATCCCGCAGACTCGAAATGCGTCCGCTGAGCAGGGCCGTAAAGAAAGTATCCGGAATCCACGTCAGTGTCTGTCGTGAGGTCGAGAAGCTAGAGATAGAGGGAAGAAGCATTTAGGCGATTTGCATGCGTCATCACATCATCGAATCTCAGAGCAAGCGACTTTATCTACTTCGATTATTTCTTTGTTCGTCGCTGCGGCACACTTACCGTTGGCCACCCACATTGAGATTAACCAAATCACTGCTAGCACTATGCATAAAGTGAGACATGCCCCCTTCCCTTGTCCACCAATCTGCCCAGCAGCAGCGGCGGACGGACACAGATTATTAATTTGAGGGGCTTCTTTCGCAGCTCAGCGTGGGCCACCTCCAGCCTGGGCGAGTGCAACTGCAACTGAACGGAACTGAGAGCAGACCGCTCGAGTACGACCCACTTGATGCGCCGCTGGGTGCAATTTATTCGTTTAATTAAATGTGGCCTTTATTTTTGGAACTGGGAATGGGAATTGAAATTACGCTGTTTATTTGTTGAATGCTAAAAATGTGCTAAAAATGGCCCAAAACGCGTTTCGCTCAGCAATGTTTATGCGGGGGCTGATATCACGATGTTGTACAAGGTGGAGTTGGAACTTTTCACTTATTAGCTAGAGTTGTGGATGATATTTAAGGGATAAAGCAAAAAAATAAAAAAAATTAACAACCACTAATTTGTGTTTGTAAACAAATTCATTGTCTATTTGTAAATGACGAAACGAACCGTAAAAAGCAAATAAGTTCGGATTTCTTCACTTCATCGACATATTTGATGTCGTAGAGCCAACCCTAAGATCAAAACAAGTAAAAGAATTTTAAATTTTTCTTAGAAAATTGAAGCAAATACATTATTCTATCCGTTTCTACAAAAAAGTAAGTATTACCCGATTTTCTATTTCGCTGTTAAGAGTTTGTAGAGAGATTAGCATGAACTCTTCTAGTTAAGAGGGTATTCTGACACCCATTTTTGCTAAGCTATCCTATTTTTCTTTTCGTAGATGCCCAATCTATCACATCTTCGGGGGTGACGAAATAGTTCCGACGACATAATTTCGACAGAAAAACGCGACATAGTTTCAAAGAAAACGACATAAATTCGATCGGAATTATGTCGTTTCAAAAAGACATTATTGCGACAGCAAAAAACGACATATTTCCGACAAGAAAAATAAAACATAGCTCCGACAGGAAAAAATTCTATTTTGAATGTCGTTTTCGGTTCTGTTAAGATTTTGAATTATTGAATTTTCCGGTTGGCTAATTCGTTACTGTCGGCTTCTATCCAGGCTAGTTTTTGTCTTAGATTCTGGGCATTTTCTTTTTTTTTTTGGTGGTTTGAATTCTGACCCGCATCGGCGGATAACAGAAAAATCAAACACCGCTGCAATTTCGGCCAGATTCCTTTTTTTATAGAGATAGAGGTTTGGAATGTATGGCACAAAAATTCTTATACTTGCAGGGAGATATATGATCCTGCTTTCAGCTGCTACTGCAGCAGCAAAATACGCACTTTCATTGGTACTGAGTTTATTACAGTCGGGCTTGACCGTCTTTCTTTCTTGTTATTAAAACGGTTTCTAAACCGAGTTCGTAGTCGAAACGTATTCGAATTGCTCCGAACTGGGAACAGCAAAAAGTAAAAGACCAACATATTTAAAAACCAAACCTTTATTCAATCTAAATTTTGGGATTCGGAAGGGAACACGGGTCTAAACCTTCCGGCTTCTCCCTGACCCGCAGTAACGTCACAATATGATCATGGTTGGCTGCCTTGGCATAATCTATGGGTGTCATGCCCAGTTCATCTTTGATAAAGCGATTGGTGTAATAGGGCAATAGGTACTCGACAACCTCATGATTACCCAGCTGGCAAGCATAGTGCAAGGCTGTACGTCCCGTGCGGTCAGCCAGTGTTAACTCAGCACCGGCCATGCGAAACGATTCCAGCCGTTTGATCTTCCCACGCTCTGTGAGGGCGCGCAGCAATTCGGCCTGCACTTCCGGAGGATCCTTGATGACAGCTCCATTATTTAGCAAGACCACAATCGCGTCATGATTGTCCGTATCGATGGCCTCATGCAGGGGTGTGCGGTTGAAGCGGTCATGAGCATTTACCGAACAGCCTACCTGAATCAGGTAACACACACAGTTCAGTTTTCCCAGGTAGCAGGCCAGATGAAGGGCCGTACGTCCATCACAGTTGGAGTCACAAAGATCGGCCCCGTATTCCTTTAAGGTCACTGAGCTTCTGTACATCTCCCTCCATTACACTAGCAGCCACTAGAGCCGGGAAAAAGGTCGACGCCATTTGCTCACGCTCCTTGGAGCTGGACAAGTGCAGAGTGCGTGCTACGCCTTCGATCAGATCGATGTCATTAATCTTGGCTATCTTGTTCGTGGTCAATTCGCCACGTATGCTCAGCAGCATTACCTTCTTTTTATTGGCCAGATCCCACTCTGGCTTTCCCAGGACATAAGCCAGTTTGGTGAACGCCGCTTCCTGTGTCATGTCATAGCCCGGAATCACACCCATTTCAAGCAAAGCATTACCAGACTCATAGATGGGCGACACGATTCCATTTGAACACTGCGTTATGTTGACCACTATGACACCCCGATCCACTGCCTCTCTCAGTTCATCGAGAACTTCTTCCTGACTCACTGGCACATTGCCAGATCCATAACTCTGGATTATCACTCCTTTGACTGGGTGGCTGAGGAACCCTCGAATAACAGTCTGAGAGATTCCAGGGTAGAATCGCAAGATGCCCACGTTTTTATCCAAATTGGAATGAACAGCGAATTCGCCTAGATTGCAGGGTCTGAAGATCTGGCGACTGTTAATTTCGATGTTGATGCCCGTCTGTCCCAGCGGCGGTTGATTGGGCGAATCGAAGGCATGAAAAGATTCGGAGCTGATCTTGGTTGTGCGACAGCCGCGCAGAATCCGGTTGCCAAAGAAGACCAACACCTCGGGAATGTTGTAGTTGCCCGCCAAGAGTAATGAGCCCAGGAAGTTATCCCGTCCATCGGTGCGGGTCTCGAAGATAGGAATCTGAGCTCCAGTCAGGACCACAGGTTTGCTCAAATTCTCCAGCATAAACGACAAGGCGGAGGCTGTATACGCCAGGGTATCCGTGCCGTGGAGTATCACAAAGCCATCGTAGTGCTGGTAGTTTTTCTATGTGTGAGAGAAGATTCCTTCAATGGGCGAAATGCAAATTTTTCGATTAAAGATTTCTGTACATACACCTATATCTTCGGCTATGCGTATCCAGTCATTCATGGACATGCAGCTTGAGTCCAACAGAGGTGAATACTCAACCAGGTCGTAGACCACACGATATGGTGCACCTTCAACGAAAGGCATCACCAGAGGCGGCTCCATATCCTCCGTAGTATTGGGCTTATACTGCTTATCATGACTGTTGGGATTCTCACGCAGTCGGTTGGACAACTCATGGGCAATGGGTTCCAGCACTGTAGGAATAGAAGGGATGAAAAAGAGTTGATATTTGGAAACTGCGCCACTTGCCTCCTGCCTCATTTCTAATCATGCCAATGGTACCACCCACATAGAGAACAAGAACATGGGCCTCCCGCTTCCTGCGGCATTTACAATCTACCTTGGGCATCTTAAGTGGTGGCCTGGATTCGGGCGAATTTCGAATTTAGATTGCTAAAAATTTGGAGTCAACCAATGACCTAGACGCGCTAAGCCTGCCTGATGAATTGTGATTTAACGGGTTCAAAATTAACAAAAGGTTCGAGTCCATGATCAAATCGAATATTCTTCTGTTCCCCCACCAGCTATGGATTCCTGTATAGTTTGATCAAAATTGGATGACTATGTCCCGCTGAGTATTTCGAGACTTGGAAGAACGCCGCACTCAAAGCAAAAGTGGTAAAAAATCTCTAGACCTTTTTATACTCTGCGCCAATGCTACCAGAGGGAAGTATCTCGGACCCTATAAAACATATATAGGCTGGATTAACATCAACAGCAGAGTCGATTTAATCATTTCAGTCTGTCTGTTTTTCCGTATGAACACACAAATATCGGAGATGGTAAGAGTTAGAGTTATTCTTGCCTCGCTATTTGGGAAAAATGTAACATCTCCAGTTTTGTAAATAAATGGTTCGTGGCTATTAAAAAAGGGTATTTTAAAGTCGTGCAAATGTATGCGTTATATATATCAAGGCTACAAATCTCAAAAATTCTGCATATGGTCCGGGTGTTCGAGTCCGCTGTAAGGCCTAAGGTTCGGCTCGCAGATCGGTTCCTTAACCTGCCTAGCCTTAGGTTTTGGTATAAATCTTGGTTCACAGCTTCTTAAATCGCTATTGACTCTATTTTTTGTAAAAGTTCAGCAAATCAGTTATACGGAGGTGTCCCAGTAAATCTCTTCCAACCAAATTCCAACCCAAAACCAATTCTCGGTGTCCTAAAAAATCTCTTTCGGTTGGTTTCAAACCTCTAGTATTTTGTTAAGAGATTTGGGGAAACCAACCAAAGCCAATACACAAACCAATCATTGCGACTTCGCTAACATATGCAAACTTAGCGAACTTAGCAAGGACACAAACAGGGCTGGCAAGTCTGAAACCAACTAAATCTGTTATCAATTATTTGCGAGCGACGCAGCCCTGTTTTTGTAGTTGGACCATAATCTTATACACACACCTTCTAGCTAGACTTATTAATAAGAAAATGACATTTGCTAAATATTCGCCAACAAACTCCAAAGTATCCCTAGCCAGCAAGTAATCGTGACTCAAAACGCGTCTCGTCCTTATCATCTTTGAGATCTCTGCGTTCATACGGACTGACAGAGTGACGGACAGACGTTTACATTCAAATTTTATCAGACGGTGAATGTGAAGCGATTTGGACCTACTACCTAAATATACTTGACTTTTAACAGTCGACTTCAATTCGCTCAATGTTCGTCAGGTTTTATATTAACCAGGCATTTTTCTGTCACTTCTCATATAAGTGCAACCAATTTAAGTTTGAAATACAAGCGTTTATACGAAAATCACTATCGTTTTCCGTGACACCCCCGATACTCTGTGTACAGAATACAAAAACGCAGGTTTGTCAAAATGACCATTACCGACTTTAACTTTTTCCCTCGATTACTTTGTTGGTTGGTGGACTTGTCCCAAACATATTTCACATATTCTTTGTTTTTGAGAGACATGAAGGGCTAGCAGCGCTTGGTGGGATGATTTGACTTTGTTTTTGACTTCAAACCATAAACCTATGCTTCGTCACCAGATATTACCCATCTGAGCAAATCAGGATTGTTATGGATGGCATTTATGGTGGTCTTATGGTGATTCAAAAGATCCTTAACAGAATTTACTTTACTTCTTCAACGTTGCATCAGTTGCTGACATGCTGTTGCCTACCGGAACCAAACTTCGTTTCTTGCCTCGTCTCAGTAAAAAATAGATGAAACCAATAGTTTTTCACACTTGTAATATTCTTGGAATTTTGTAATCAAACGATAAATGGCTGTAACATCCTCTTTCTTTGTGTCCAAATTTTACCTTTTTTTTATTTTTTTTATATTTTTTATTAAAAATCTCATTTATTGGGTCTTACAAATCCGGTAAAATGGGTGGACAAGTACAGACCAAATGCTTATCACCGTACGCATCATCGATTCTTCCCACTGTTGGCCAAATCTTAGCATCGGGTTTTACAAAGAGCTAAAAAGTAAGATCAAAGATTTAGAATAAGAAAACGATATACTTTTACTCGTGTAACTTACCGCTGGGAAGGCAGCCTGTTCGCGTGTGTATGGCCGATCCCATTTATCCGAAATGACCTGCGCCTGTGTGTGTGGTGACATCTTCAAGGGATTCACTGCCTTGTCCATGCGTCCCTCCTCAATTTCGGTAATCTCTTCGCGTATGGATATCATGGCATCACAGAATCGATCCAGTTCCTCTTTATCCTCGGATTCGGTGGGTTCGATCATTAAAGTGCCAGCCACCGGCCAGGACATGGTCGGTGCATGAAAACCATAGTCCATCAGACGTTTGGCCACATCCACGGCCTCGATATTGGCCGTCTTCTTCAAATCTCTGATGTCCAAAATAAACTCATGGGCCACCAATTGCGAATTGGGAGCTTTGTACAGGGTCTTGTAGTGTTGTTCCAGTCGTTTGGACATGTAATTGGCATTAAGGATGGCCACTTGGGTGGCACGCTTAAGTCCACGGCTGCCCATGAGTTTGATGTAGGACCAGGAAATGGGTAAAATGGCTGAGCTGCCAAATGGTGCCGCTGACACCACACCAAAGCTATGCTCCTCACTGCTCAAGGGACTGATGACCGGATGCCCCGGCAGATAGGGAGCCAGATGGGCTTTCACACCAATCGGACCCATTCCAGGACCTCCTCCACCATGTGGAATACAGAAAGTTTTGTGCAGATTCAAGTGGGACACATCACTGCCATAATCACCAGGCCGACACAATCCCACCTGGGCGTTCATATTGGCACCATCCAAATAGACCTGACCACCATGCTTGTGAATCAGTGTGCAAATCTCGGCCACAGTCTCCTCAAATACGCCCATAGTAGAGGGATAGGTGATCATCAGACAGGACAAGTTATGAGCATGCTCCTCCGCCTTTTCACGCAGATGAGCCATATCAATGGAACCATCCGAAAGTATCTTTATGGGTTCTACCTTCATGCCGGCCATTTGAGCTGAAGCAGGATTTGTGCCGTGAGCAGAAATAGGAATCAGGCAGATATTGCGATGCCCCTCTTGGCGATGTTCATGATAGCTACGAATAGCACGCAAGCCGGCATACTCTCCCTGTGCACCAGAATTCGGCTGAAAAGAGATCTTATCGTAGCCGGTTATTTCGCACAGATCATGTTCCAGTTCATTAAACATTTGGTGGAAGCCCTGTGCCTGTTCCACAGGAGCAAAGGGATGTATGTCCGTGAAATGACGGAAAGAGCAGGGCATCATCTCGGTGGTGGAGTTTAACTTCATGGTGCAAGAGCCAAGTGGAATCATGGAATGCACCAAGGAAATGTCTTTGTTCTCCAACTTCTTGAGATAACGCACCATGCGGGATTCACTAGCGGAGTGGAGAAGGGTTTGGAAGGGTTACATCCAAGCAAATGGTGTAATCGTGACCCAGTTACTCACCTGTGATAGCTATGGAAGATGGGATGCTGCAGATAGGGAGAAGTTCTCAGGAACTTCGACCTTTCAATGGAGTTCTTCAGCACATTCTTGCGTGCCACCAGCTCTTCCACAGTGGTCTCCGTCTTGAATATCCACAACAAATCATTCACATCAGTCACATTAACTGTCTCATCCAAGGCTACTCCCACGGTACCATCGTCTATATAACGCAAATTTATGCGTTTATGTTCCGAGCGTTCGCGTACATCTTCCAAAGAAAGTTTACCCAAGTCAAGTCTAACGTGCAATGTATCAAAGAAGTTCTTATTAATCACTTCATGACCAGTCTGCAGCAGACCCGTCTGCAGTGTCAGGGTAAAGTGATGTATCCGATTGGCAATGGCCTTAAGACCTTCTGGACCATGATAGATGGCATACATAGCCGACATGTTGGCCAATAGAGCCTGAGCTGTGCAGATATTACTAGTAGCCTTGTCGCGACGAATGTGTTGCTCCCGAGTCTGCAGGGCCAATCGATATGCATCATTGCCATCCATATCACGGGTAACTCCAATCATCCGACCCGGCATCAAACGTACCAAACTCTGTTTACAGGCAAAGAAGCCCGCATGAGGTCCACCATAGCCCAGAGGTACACCCAAACGTTGGGAGGTGCCGATGGCAATGTCAGCTCCAAACTCAGCCGGTGGACGCAGTAAAGTAAGGGAGAGTAAATCTGTGGCCACCACCACCAAAGTCTAAAAGAAGTAGGGAAAGGTGTGAAGTTAGTACGTGTGCGTCAAAAAAAAAGAATCTCATACAATCAGAAAAAAATTAAGAACTTTGTACTTGAATCAAGTACAATCGTTATCTATAGTACAGTAAGTACGAAATTATTTGCATCAAGTACAAAAACATTATATCAGGTACGACTTTCTATTCCTGATATACTTGATTCTGGACTGTTTTGGGATATTTAAAGATTTTTAATTTTGTTGATAATATTTTAGGTTGTATGAGGGTTAGTGTTGATGTGTTTTAAAGTCAGCCCCAGTACATGTTTAGAAAAAATTAAGAGAACTTAAATTGTGTCCCAAATGTTCTCAGTTTAAGTCAATAATATTTTAGAGATTTTTCCAATTTAAACTTGAAATTAAATCAAATAAGGAAGAAGTCAATCAAATCATCATAAGTTACCCATAGACCAAGACGGTATTAATGTGGGTCAGAAATCTACATCACTCCTTAAAATATTAGTGCCAGATTGATTCGAATTAAAATTAATTCGCCATATCCGTAGAAAACAATTCGCAAGTTGGTTTGTCTATTTGGTACTCAATCCAAGTTATTTGAACTTGTACTAGTATTTTTTCATAATTAAATTAAGTCCAAGAATTCTAGAAAACGCTTTCTTAATTGAAGTATAAAATATCTTGCATTGAGTTCAATATAGATTTAAAATTACAATGGTATTTCAAAATTTTTCAAATATCAACAAAATTTTACTGGTAATGGTAAATTTCTATACCCTTGGAGAGGGTATTATAAAATTCTCCAGATGTTTCTAACGCATAGAAGGAAGCATCTCCGACCACATAAAGTATATATATTCCTGATCAGCTTGACGAGCTGAGTTAATTTATCTATGACCGTCTTTCCGTCCGTGCTTCTGGTTCCATGCTATCTCCTCCGTCAGTTTTAAAGCTATCTAAACCAAACTTTGCCCCAAGCCTTCTGGTACAAATATTTAAAGACATTTGTCGGAAACGGACGGATCGGATGACTCTAGCATATAGTTGTCAAGAACGATCGATTGAAAAACTAGTTCTAATAGAAACGCCTTCAAACTTCGTATTTCTCAGTTTTCTATGCTTTAAAAATGGTCGGACATCTATATAGTATACCCATATAAAAGATCGGTTGACCGTAGCATATAGCTGCCATAGGAACGATCGGTTGAAAAACTAGTTTTAGTGTGAACAACTTTTTTGTTTTCAATGGTAGTGACCTTAAACAGGCCGGATATAAAAATTATCTGCTTCAGCACAATTTTGCCGATGCTGATGAAAATTGAATGGCTATCATATAAAATACTGTGCGCAGAAGAGGCGCCATCTATTAGTCAGCTTTGGAAATCACTCAGCTAGCATTGTTCAAAGCTAAAATGAAATAATTGTATAGAATCATTTTATACATGCTGCAAGGGAAAACAAACTTCGGCCAAGCCGAAGTTAACTTTCCTCTATTTTTGTAATAAATATAAGTCATTATTGAATTAACCATTTTTGGAACTTGCTTTAAGAATTTAAATTTTACATTCAAAAGTAAATCTGTAATGGTGTAATACTATTTCGTCCTAAAAGTTTGTTTTAAGAAATTTTTAAATAGTCTAGGCTAGGTTAGGTTGGGAAGTTGAAGTGGTGAAGCTCCTTCACTTAGACCAAAAATAGGTTCATTGTGATACCATATAGCGCCTAAGTCTTACTTTTAGACAGTAAGGGGTGGGTCGTCCCTGCTAAGCCACTTTGAAAGTAGGTAGCAAAGTCATCTCTATTTCAGAGACTGCTGAAATGACAGGTATGAAATGCAGTGAATCGACTCCTACTGAGCGCAGGACAGTGACATAGGAGATGCTGGACGCTTTCTTCTTCATCAACTGAGCAACAGCTTCTGCAGTAGTCATTGTGTCTGATACCCAGGCTAGCGGTATGCCTGCCTATAAGGCAGTGTCCTGTGAGAAATCCTACGAGTAAGGAGACATTCTGCTTGCCCAGACGCAGTGGAGTTAAAGTTATCTTAAAGTTAAAAGTGGGCCAAATGAGCCTAGAGGTAAAATAGTCTAAAATGTACTTATACAATCCCAAAACGGTCTATAAAGAACGTTCTTAAAATAAGAATTTTGTATTAAAATCAAGTGATTCTGCTCCCTTCTTCCCCTTGCTACTTACTCCATTCTTTTTAGCTAGAGCGGCAATATCCTCAAAATCTTTGACATCTCCAAAGGTATCCGGATACTGTAGCAATATACCAGCCAACTCGCGACTAGGTAAGTCCGCCTGCTCTATGGGTCCCTCCACAATTTCCAATTCCAAGGCCTCGGCGCGTGTCTTTACCACAGACAAAGTCTGAGGATGCACTCGATTGGATAGATACAATTTTTTGCGCTTATTATGACGCGTAGCCAGACACATGGCCTCCGCCGCTGAGGTGCCCTCATCCAATAGCGATGCGTTTGCCACATCCAATCCAGTCAGCTCTGACACCAAAGTCTGATAATTCAGCAGCGACTCTAAGCGACCTTGGGCTATCTCTGGCTGATATGGGGTATATTGTGTTGTCCAGCCTGGATTCTCAAACATGTTGCGTACAATAGTGTGTGGTACATG
Organism: Lordiphosa collinella; assembly: GCA_018904265.1. Classification (NCBI taxonomy): domain Eukaryota; kingdom Metazoa; phylum Arthropoda; class Insecta; order Diptera; family Drosophilidae; genus Lordiphosa; species Lordiphosa collinella. The sequence goes on along the minus strand of JAEIFV010000218.1, from coordinate 39,946 downwards.
ACAATTGTGGTAGCCCATGCCTATGTAAGAGCGCCACAGTTGGTTCTTCAATGAAATGTCGCGTATGCGACGTATAAGCTCGTGCTCATCTGTAAGTGTGTGAGTGGAAAATTGTTGTCAGGCTAGTGATAAGACGGTGGACCTAGCTGAACTCTAGCTTATCGCCTATCAGTGACAAAACACGCCAGGGGGTGATACCTACACTCAGAAGAAAATCACGATCGCGATTTTATCTAGAACGGTTTGTTCACATACTTTAAGTAAACAGGACTTTATCATTCAAAAGCGAAACTTGAAATAAGAAATTTGTACTCATTTCACATCCCTTGTAATGTATTTTTACCGGTATGAGATCAGAATTATTGATTTTGATATTGATTTTTCTGAGTGTACAACAGTGTTTTATGTCTATTTTTAGGTACTCACTCAAGGGTTTGTCCAGATTGAGCTCCCGTTTCAATTGTATACTCTGGGGTACAGCCTTTTCGGTGAGCTCTGCCAGGGACTATAGTAGGGTAATAAAGTTAAACATGAAATGTGATTGTCAAATCAAAAAAGAAATGTTCTACCTTAAAGCCCAGGGTATCCAGCATGGCTACCACATCAGTTTTGCGTGGTCCAATGTGACGACTCGGAAAATCAGATTTGGTGGGAAAAAGTACCTCCTCCACTGGTATGGTGGCCAGGTAACGTTGCTGACCTTTTAGCAGAAGACTGCAGCTACTTCTACTTAATAAACGTTGCATTTTCCCAGCTCTAGACACGTCCACACCACACGGATTTCAATTCAAGACTGATCATTCCAATCTCACAATTTGAGATGATAAGTCAACAAGCCAGCTCTCAGCTAATCATCAAATGGCAAGGGCGTAGTCAGCTTTCCATAAAGGCAGGGGCAACATTGCCAGCAACAATAGCGTTCTTAGAGATTTTAGGGCTTATCGGCGATCTCGACAATGAAAACTGACAAATGAGATGTGCACAGCTACGATAACGCTGTACTTATTAACTATGGTACTGTATTCCAAAATGACGAGCGATATTTAAGTATAAAAATTATGATTTTATTCCGACATGATAAAAATTTTAGTCAGAATCGGATTGCCTTTAGAACGCTTAATATATTTTGACGATCGATTTTTGTATTGCAAAAAATGAAGACAATATTAAGATATATCTTAAATAAAAACAAGTAAGAAAGTCGCTCAAGCTCGTCTATAATATACTTTGTACCTGTGAAGTGCAGCCCATTACCTGTGCGATCGGTGCTGCCCGTAATTGTTTGTTTTCTTTATAACTCGACTATCGGTCATCCGATCTTTACCATTCCTTTGACGAATCGATAAGTAATCGTGATTACTAAATATGTCCTTAAGGAACGAACCTTCTAACTTTAAAACTGTGGGGATATGACGTTTTTTAAAAAATTGAAAATAAACTTGACAAACGGGACATATTTAGTAATCAAGATTATTTATCAATCCGCCAAAGAAATTGTAAAGATCGGATGAACGATAGTCGAGTTATAAGGAAAACAATAAAGGGCAGCACCGGTCGCGCTTGACTAACTTTCTTTCTTGTCTAAGTATTTGAAAATTGAGTTCGAATATAGGAACTAGTTCTAGTTCGGCAGGACTAAAAAAGGAATAAAATTTTTGAAACATGGGTGAAACAAGCCAAATAGCCTGATTTTATCGTTCAGTTTACGAACTCCGAAATTTTAATATTTATATTCCAGAAATCTGGAATAAGTTACGAAACCTGAAAATGGTGCTAATATAAATTGGAAGGTATGTTTTTAATTAACATTTCTTATCGTAGAATGATGTTAGCCGCCTCGAGGTCAGGTTAAGATAAAAACAACAAAAGTGCTTTGTTTATCCTTGCGATATATTTCGGTTACACTTCGGCAACCGTCTTCAAGCCAAACTATTGAGTTACTATTAAAATGTGAAAGTTTTTTTTTTTTGTGAAATTTTGATAAATATGTTAATAATTACGAGTATTAAATAGATAGAAAAAGATAGAATGCTTATCCTGGTCCAGAAATAGTGACACGTATACGTAAATATAAATTTATTTTTTATGTGTTATGTTTAATTATTATTTAAATTTGCCGCCAAATAAATCATATAATACTTTAAGGGGCGTTTATGTTAAAACTCACACTATGTAAACACACTAAAAAAAAAATACTGGACTGTCGATGTGTACTCAGAAAAACGGGAATAGCTTCGTCCAACGGTAACCAAATTCATTGGGCAAACATTTGTTCAACGGAGAATTAAATGGGCTTATGTAATAAAACTTAAAAAAAATCGCATTGAATAAAATAGTAAAGCCAGTGGGGGTCAAAGTAGAAAAAAAAAATGAAAATGCCAGTTCTGTAACCCGCATTTCTTAGCCATTATGCTAAATCTGTCAAGCCATTGATTATCATACTCGTCGCTATCGGAATTTCAAAGGTTATAAAAAATCAGACAGTCCATGCGCGAGTTATTTCAATTGAATTGAGTTAAAAATGCAAAAAGCGGTTTTTGGGCCATAACTTCAAGTTTTTGGGGGGTGTTAGGGAGAAACCAAGTATGCTCGACCTGCCCGACAATATGTACTGGGTCTATTGAAAAGTATGTTTAGATTTTTTTTTTGTAACACTGTTTTATACCCTTGAAGCTCGTATAAATTTTCAGGAAGCCTACTCAGACTATTTTCCAAACCTAACTTTTCTATGGCAGTTGTACCATAAAGTTTTCCGGTTTCGACCAAACTTAGTGAAATCATGAAAGAGCATAGAAATCTTATAAATTCGAAGTCAGGTGACGATTCCAATTAAAACAAAAAAGTTTTCTTTACTAGAACTGGTTTTTCGACCGATCGTTCTTATGGCAAAATGTGTAGCGTATTTGTATTACAAGACTTTGTGAATCGATTTGTGAAGATAGCTTTCAAACTGACTGCGGAAATCGCATAGAAACAAACGGGCGGACACACAGTGGCCCAAATAACCAATCTAGTCGAATTTGATTTTTGGAATATTGCGATTTTTTTTTCGGAATGTTGATGTTTTGCCGGCTCGAGGTCAAGAATGAAAACACAAAATTCAATTTTGGTTTTATTTAAATTTCGGGCGCGTGGCCTCCGTCTCGGGACAAATTTATAACCGTCGTACCGCTTGACGTGGAGTTCAGTACTCTAGATTTTTTTTTCGTTTTCTTTTAATTGACAGCCCTTGTCAAATCTTATAAAATCTTGAGTTCTGAGCAGCTGCGAGCTTTCATAGAGAACATATGTTTAGCATTTTGTGACTTTCGTTGGTAAATTGACATCTTTGGACTATAAGTAACATCGTTCAATCGTGTTCAAGCTAATCTTATCATTAATGTAAAGTGTAAATCCTTGTTGTGTAAAAATATCCAAAATGATAATCAACTACGACCAACTGTTAAGTCTGTTGGACTTTTTAGGTGAACACTCAATATCTCTACACCATGTGGCTGAGCGAAAATAGCAAAAAAAATTTGGCTCTGAATGAATTTGTATTTGGTAGATACAATTTATAAAAACAAAGAGTTATCTGAAAAGAAATTGTCAGAAATACCGCAGCAATAGGATTTAAAAAAAAAAAAAAGAAAGAAAGTCGGTCAAGCCCGACTATAACATACTCTGTACCTGTGAAGTGCTGCCCATCACCGTTGCGACCGGTGCTGCCCATAATTGTTTGTTTTCCTTATAACTCGACTACCGTTCATCCGATCTCTACCATTCTTTTGGCGGATCGATTATTAATCCTAATTACTAAATGTGTCCAGAAGGAACGAACCTTCTATCTATAAAACTGTGGGAGATATGACGTTTTTTCCGATTTGCGGCGGCGGGAGGGGGCGTGGCAAAAATTAAAAATAAACTTGATCTGGCTGCAAGTATAAGAAGCATAAGTCCCATACATGTCAAACCTCTATCTCTTATCATCTCTGAGATCTGTGCGTTCATACGGACAGACAGACGGACATGGCTTTTGCACAAACTTATTATGCTCTATGTACCTTTGGAACAGAGTATAAAAATCAGGGGGTCTTGCATTGTCAGTTAACGCGCGCGGCCGCATGCCATGCGTTTGTGTGTGTATGTGTGAGTGTGTGTGTATGTAAAGAAAAATCACACGAAATCAAGGGAACAGGGTATTTTGTAGTCGGGGCACTCGACTGCAGCTCCCTTACTTGTCTAATTTGTATAGTTTTCCCTACTTTAGACTTTTTAATAATAATTTTCTTTTTCCCCCATTGTTAGTTTCCTAAGTTTTGACATTTTTTCTTTTTTGGCAAACCTTGTTTCTTTGTCTCCTCATTTGTATAGGAATGCACTTATTACACTTACAAAAGGAAAGTCAAAAAGATTAATTTGTTCTAAAATAAATATTTGTCCAAAGTTTATTTTTATACTTACCATGAGGTGATATATATTTTCAAGATGAATTAAAGCCATCTCGTATTAATATTTATTTATATTTAGATTCAATTTTTTGTATCTCTTTTATAGGACTTTGTTTCAGTGATGAGATTTTCATTCGACCCAAATCTTTTAACGAGCCATTTCTTCAGGCTTGGAAACAGAAAGTAGTCGCAGGTGCTATGTCTGCAAAGCTGCAGCTTGGGATATAGCCTAATTTATGGAGTGCTAATGTGCACTCAAAAAAAAAAAATCCGATACAGGATTGAAAACAGGGTAATCTAGGATTTTCTTGAACCGAGCCGAAAAAGATTGATTTGATCCCACTTTTTTCCATTCTGAAAAGATTAAATTTTACCCTCTTTAATCTCATAAAGATTAAATTAATTAAAAAAATTCGAGCTCAATTTAATCCCAAAGCATGTTCGAGATTGATTTGCAGCTCCCAGAAAGATTACTCTTTCTTTCTTTTCTTCCTATATTTTCCATAGTACAATCATTATATACACTTGAAGAAGACCCAACCATACCACTTTTGGTAATTTCTAAACTTCTGAAACATAACGAAATATTAAAAATTTTTGTAGAATTGTCTGGGACTCGAACTGACAACCTTGCAGCTTTTGCACTGAGCACGAATGGCTTGGCATCTCATCGTATAGAACAGCGATGTCCAAAATTTGAAAAGCAGCCGCGCGTGGTTGGCAAGCCAAATTCTGCCGGCGTCGCAGCGTCACATATATAGAGAGAGAGAGAGAATATGTGTATTCTATAAATAGCAGCATTTGCTCTTACGACTCTCATGTGTTCGGCTGTTCGGCCGGTCAGTTGCTATGCAGCATTCAATGAGAAAAGACCATAAAGCGCATGATTTTTACACTACACCGAAAAAAATGTTTGATCTCAATTGGAAAAATGAATTATTTTTCATTGAGAATATGGATGGTAACGCTCAATGTTTATTGTGCCATTAAGTTGCATGTCGCTTTACCTTTGATGTTATTAAAAGGCACTACCAACTTTGCCACGGGGGTTATAATGAAATTAAGGGGAGGGAGAGAGATTTAAAAAGGCAAGACATTTTTTAATGTTTACAGCTGACAAGGAAGAATTCATCCAACCTGACAACAATAAAAAAGATTGAATTTTTAAAGTAAAATTAAAATCGATTTTCACATTTCAAATTATTTTACAGAAATTGCAACTTTTAAAATCTCCCAAAATTCTGGGAACTTTGTGGAGGTCTCTGACCACCATTTAATTTGTTTTCTTGCTTTCGACTACGTTTATTTGCAAGCAAAATGTTAATGGAAGTCAGCAGATTTTTTTTTGACAAAACTAATGTGATTTTATGACCAAATTTCTTTTCTTGCAACATCACATATGCATCAACACAAGATTTTTTTTTTGCTGAGGATTTGGCATTACGTTATACCTTGGGTCCACAAATATGCCACCTAGAAAAGCATTGTTTTCAAAAAAGGATTCTCTCGCTTTTCTATATCCTGAACGAATAATTTCGCTAGAGAGGACGTTTTACAACTTGCAGTTTATCCAAATGGAATAAAAATCACCCATAACTAGATTTTCGGCTTGAAATTTAGTTGTGGCCACCTTAGTTGGTACTAATATGCTTACAATTTCGCGAACTGAGTCTCACACTTTTCAAAAATCTTAAATAAACAATGAAAGACAACTGAATTACTTATGTATGTACGTATGTATGTTCATGTGTTGGTATATTAGTAAGGGATACTCTACTAATACTGCGATAAGAGTACTCGTCTAACAAAGAAAGGATCGACAATTTGAACATACATATGTAGGTATTTATGTACAAGGTGGGCCAAAAGAAGTCATCCGATGTTGTTTGGCTTTCATTTTTTTCTAAATTAGAAACGAATATTCTGTTTTTTGATTATATTTATTTGAACCTTTAGAATTTTATCGGTCATTTCGAGAAGATGATATCGGCCAAATGGGCGCCGTTACAATTGATTGCCATACGGACTCGTTTTGTGGCATTTTTCATCACTTCGGCAAGAACTTCGGGCTGCAGATTCACGCACTTGTGTCAAATGTTGTAATTGAGGGCTTCCAAGGTCTCGGGCTTGGTTACGTAAACACGGGATTTCAAAAAACCCCACAAAAAAAGTCTGGAACGGTTAAGTCGGGCGATCTTGCAGGCCAGTGCAAATCGCCAAAACGAGAGATGAGTCGACCCGAGAACGCCGCCTTCAGAATGTCGGTGGTGGCTCGCGCAGTGTGTGCCGTTGCTCCGTCCTGTTGGAACCACATGTTCTCCAGTCCAAATTCGTCCAATTGCGGCAGAAAAAATCCGGTTAACATGGCTCTATAACGCGCACCGTCCACTGTTGTCGTTTGACCAGCGGCGTTCTCGAAAAAAAATGGCCCAATGACTCCTCCAGCGTGAACAGCTCACCATGCAGTCACTTTGAGCGGGTGTAATGGCTCCTCGTGCATCACTCGTGGATTTTCGGTGCCCCAAAAGCGATAGTTTTGCTTGTTCACGTACCCCTGAGGTGGAAATGAGACTCATCGCTCATTATGATTTTGGTCGAAGAATCGTCCATTTCGTCCTCGAGATTAAGGATGGCTGGGCGTGGTTCGCGTTTGGCGGTCGGCGGGACAGGTGGTGGACTTGTACGGGAACAGCGCAGGTCTGACCAAAATCGCCTTAGGGACGCCCGTGTGGCTAATTGCGAGGCAGGCGTAGTGTGTTTCGGCGACAGCTCGCAACCCGCAAAGGGGTTTCCGCCGAATGGACGCCCGGGGCCGGCCACTCTTGGCAACGTCCCGTGTGGTCCCATACTCTTCAAGGTTGGTGGCCAAACGGCGCAGTGTTTGCGCAGTCGGTGTAGGGCGGACGGGGAATCTGCGACGGAACAAGATTTAGTTTTTCTTTTTCAAGGACAGTTAAAGCCTCGATTATTCGTGAGACTTGGGATCGGGGTCATTATGGGAATCCGTAATTCGGATAATCGAAAATCCCGGCAAAATGAGGTTACATAAAAACATTTTAAAAATGTGTTATTCTTATTTGTTTTTACCAAAGTCATGTGAACCTAGACAAATATAAGGGGTATCCCTGCAAGCGATTTGATTGATTCTATATATAATTTCGGTGTGACCACATAACCTGCAGAAAATAGCAAGAAAATAAATCACTTTTACAGGAATGATCCAGATAATAGAGTTTCAACTTTAATTCTTACCTCCTTAAAAAAAAAATACACAGGAGCACTCATTAGTCGTGAAAAGTTTGACAGTCTTTAGTGAACCCTAAGTCCCATTAAAACCCTAAATGGCATCTCAAATGTATTTTAATTTTTATTTGTAAACTCAAAACAATTTTTTTTTCAACGATTTGTAACAAAAATAATTTTATAATATTTTTTTGACAATTTTTTTAACAATAACAAAAAAACGTTTCACAAAATTTTTAACAAGAAATTGCACAAAATGAAAACCATTTTTTAACTGAAGCCGTAACATTTGCTTTTGGGTACATAACAATTGCATTTTCCAATAGTATTTCCAGAAATGTCATAAAATTTTTCTAATCGTTTTGATTAACTTCTTGTTCCTCAGCCTGGTGTAATAATAATTTTTATAGCAATTTGGATTTGGATTCGTTTGCTTGTTGGCATAATTGAAATTCAACAACTGCAATTGGTATTTAATATAAGTGGTATATGGTTTAATTAGTCGTGTATAACATTGTTTAATCAACTAATTGTACGGCTCGATTTTCAGTCAATTGAACATTATTTGATAACATTTCAACTAACTCGGCCCATTGCCGCGTAGCTCTTTGGTAGTGTAATCCAACATCTGTGTGTTTTTGTGTGTGTAATATTCTTAAGAAGACTGTTTAGTCGAATACAATTGAGTAAGGCGCATTGTCTCAATGCTAACTGAGAGATAAGAGTATAGATTTTAGTTTTCGTTAAGTAATTTAGCTAACTTTAGTTTAAGTAAAGGCTGAAAAAGTTCTTTAATTACTCGCAAATCGTCAGTTATGCTTGAGTTTTACATTGATTATAGTTTGGATAGTTATACATGTATATAAGTATGTGTTTGTATATAGATATATTGTATAAAAAATCTTTTGCTAAATGATCATACTTATCGGTTGGTGCCTTGAATGTAGATGAGGTAAATTGCAAGAAGCCAAAATGGTTGGTTTTTTTTGGTGCAAGAGTTTCGGTTAAAATTTTGAAGAGTAAATATATCTGATGTTATAGTTCGTATATAGTAGTTCGAGGTGTTTCGATCTAAAACGGCTGTTAAGTTATGTATGAATGTTGTGAGTGTTATATATATATTGCTTTTTGGGTCATTTGTAATGAGTAACATTTTGTTTAGCATAAAGTAATTGGTTTGCGTTTGAGCTTGATAAGTTTTGACTCAGGTGTGTACACAAAAATTGTTTGATTGCCCAAGTTAAATGTTCTGTTTTTCATCAGTTGTAATAAAGGTTCTGGTTACAAACTACAAATTAGAGCCTCCAAAAATTTAAGGAATACGACACGAGAAATTTTTTTATTTTTAAAAGCTTGGTGTGGCGATTAAAATCTTACTGACGAGTCCAGGATGGTTCCTGACGAAACAGAGGGGGGGGGGGGGGGGGGGGGGGGGGGGGGGGGGGGGAAGGGGGGGGGGGGGGGGGGGGGGGGGGGGGGGGTGGTTGGGGTTTGGGGGGGGGAAAAAAAAGGGGGGAAATTTTTTTTTTATTTTTGTTTTTGTTTTTTTTTGCTTCACTACAACTTTCATGCCTGGTAAGAAATCACGAGATCAAATATAGCGTTTGTGTAGAGAAATAGACACGGCTCGTGATTTAGCAGGATCTTCCCCAACACTTAAGCACGTTATGTCACGGCCGTAACAATTACTCTGAATTTGTTGTCAAGGTAGCTTAGGTACTATATAAATGGAAGCAATGATCAAGGTGAGCACTGAGAACGTTCGAATTTTCCTTTAGCTGTCAAATTCCATATAAAAAAATTACTTAAAGAAATTTTTCCTTGCCTGATTTTGTTGTTTGAAACTCAGAAACAAAGCAATACAAAAGAGTTTTTTGAAAATTTTCACAAGAGCTAGCTCGGCTGTTGTGGGTGGTGTGCATTCTGCGGTCGAAGCGTATTCTTTTGGGCCTCCTTCACGCAAAAAAGGAATATCTAGTAAATTTCTTGAAGGAAAATTCGAACGTTCTCAGTACTCACCTTCAAGCTACATTTTTTGTGCCATACACAATTTAGAATATTGATATCGCATTCGCTTTGAGTGAAGATTAATTTAATTATAATATTAGTTGTGTGCCGATTTACCTCAGCACGGGCAAGCACGAACACGCACGAAATTAAAGTTCTGTAATGGACCGTTTCTATATCTAAATCTTACCCAAGCGTTTAAGTTTCTACACACTCTTCTAGACTTGGTATTTACGTCATAGTTGATCAGTTCTAAAGCATAGTTGATCAATTCTAGCAGTGCAAATATGAAGAGCTGTCTAGTAGCCCTGTTTCGCATATGTAATTGACAATTTTCTCAAAACGAAAAAGAACAACATACAGGCCAACTCGATTAATATGTTTCGTTCGTCGAACAGTGTAAGCCCAACCTAAAGTTCAGTAATTTCATTAAGAAGTTACATACAAGCTTCAAGCTCAATTTTTTTTTACCAATCAGCGTTGATTGGTAGTGACCCCAAAAAGTGTAAGAAACTGAATGAAAAAGTCGATAGTTTATCGAAGTTGCAGAAAATTGTCCTTACAACTTAAGCAACTTTCTTTTTGTGATACGCCTAAAAACTTCGGAAAGTAATGATCTGCCAAGCCTTACTCCTTTTCAAAAAAGAAAAACCCAAATAAAATATAATTCCATTCTGAAGTTAAATACCTAAACCCTTCTATTAAAACTGAAAATTGAAATGAAGCAGCAAAACCATTTCGTGTACACACCTTGGTTACTCTGATTTCGTAGCATTGCAAATGACAACCTCTGGTTAACGAATTGGATTACTTTAAAGCTTGTCCTGATCACTGGGAGATTTGGTGGCAGACGAGCTATAGTTTGAACTGAAAGAACTCTTGAACTGATACTGACCCAAAAGACCGCTGGTGCTTGTCAATGGTGCAGGTGGTGGCGGTAGTGGTTCGCGCAATGTAAATGACATCATGGGATTATAGACCCCAGTACTGCCGCTTGATATGCCAGAGGTGGCAATTGGATCGCTGAGGCGATTGGTGAATGAGCTAGTGAAGTTGTAGGGCACATAAGACCCCACAGAGGTTGAAAGCGTAGTGGTGCTGGTGGGCGTTGGAATGCTAGTGGTGGTGAGAACATTTTCAGAACTGAGATATGAATAGTTGCTGCGCGGCAACGAAAATGCACTACTTTCTGTGCCCGTATAGCTACTGGACATGACTGTTGCAGTACTGCTGACGGCGGTAGTGGTGGACACTGCACTCAGTGTACCTGGAAGATCGGAATAGCTCTTGGAGGTGGCCGATGGCGAGATGACAGGCGAACGGCTGGGCGGACGTGAGAGACACTGTTTTTCAATTTGTTTCTCGGTCAAGAAGCGATCGTAGAAGGTGGAGGTAACGGTCGTATGGCGTATCTCTAGCTTAGCTGGCTGATAAACAGTTGCCGCAGCGTTCGAGCGCCGATAAGGGTCATAGGGCTGGCGATAGGGCGAAACGGGCTTTTGAAAACTATCGCTGGTGGTTGTCATTGTTGTTGATGTAGTTCCTGCTGCTGTTGTTGTGTTGTAGCGTGTGGCTGTTGTTCTGGTTTCGTATGGCGAGCTCAACGGTGTTCTGCTGGCCGAGCGTCGATCGTCAGCTTCGTACTTGGCGCACGTTTCTTCTAGTTGGCTATCTACTTTATGAAACTTAGTTAAACTACTGCCGCTACTTAGTTCGCTACGATTATCAAGAAAATAATTTGGCAACATTTTATCACGTCTTACCCTACTACTCTCCCGCTCCTCACGTTCCTCGTCCTCGCGGCGACGACGCGGTGACAGCTCCCTGCTGATATCCCTATGCGAGCGATAGTGCGAAGGACTGGACCCACGCAGCGGACTTGTGCGCAAAGACTCACGGGATCCCAGCGAACGATGCTCTGAGGTGATGCGAATGGAGGGTGAGTCGTATTCACTGGTTCGTTGTGTGGTACGTCCACGACTTTCGCTGCGACTGTGCGTTAGATCCTCAACGGAGCTCTTTTTCCCAGCAAAATGCAAGGAGTCGGAGAACAAGGAGTCAATGTAGCGCTGACATTTCTCCTTTTTATAGGGTTTCTCCTCGCACAGCGTGTCAATGGACTTGATGGTATCCTTTATGGAGCTTAGTCGATCGTTGATGTTCTCTCCAGTGCGTAGGGGAACGCCCGTATGGGTGCCTGTACGAGTAATGGGAGAGGTTTCCTGAAAGGTGCAAACAGGTGATGAGTGTCAACTGTACAAGAATTACCCACTTACCCTCATCAGGCGACTACCCAAAGCATCCAGGCCCTCAGAGCTGTTGCTATAGTTGCGAACCGCAGACGTTGGCTGATGATCTGCAAGAGTCTTCTTAAGAATACGTTGAAGAATTTTAGAATTCTCCTCAATACATTTCAAAACGATTTTAATAGTGCCCACCATTCGTTCGCTGGTATGTCGCGTTTTAAGCCGCTGTGGGGTGTCCTCATAATAGTCCTCATCCTCATCGCGAAAGCGTATCACCTTAGGGCTTGTGGGTCTGTAGTGGGGCAGTTCTTCGTCACGTCTTAAAGCCGATTTTGGTGTGGTGGCGCCCTGCCGTCGTGGACTCTGTTCACGCGACTTGGCCGTCTTGAAGTCCTCAAAGGACAAAGAGGGTGAGACGACATCCTTGAGCTTTTGATTGAATGCCTTGTAATCTTTTTGCGTCTTGAAATCAAAGCTTTGCTTTTCTTCCAAGGCACGCATACGCTGATCCAGTTCCTCGGCAGTGGGTGGCTCTGGCTTACTGGGCGAACTAACAAGTCTTTCAAGATTGTGCACCGGCGTTCTTGGACGCTGTTGAGCGTTTAACATCTTCTGGCGCTTGATGTCGTCGATGGTTGGCGAGCGTGAGCGTGACCTGTGACGAGCAGGAGACTTTAACTTCTCGTCGAGAAGGCGTATGCGATGCTCGAGTTCCCCGGTGGTGGGTATCTCGCTGTCATCCGGACTTGGGTCGAGCAGCATTTCAAGCGGATGTATGGGCGACTTTTTGTTGGGATCGATTTTGCGCTTGCTGAGATTGTCTTTGGATTTGGAACGTACCAGATCGAGTACACGATATTTGTACTCTAGATCATCGGAAATGGGCAGATCACCGGGATGTGGCTGACGACGTGCACGAACTGGTGATGTATGCGGGGTCTTCTGACGCTGTCGCGTGGGCGAAGTGTAGGGTGACTTTGCGCTGGCCTTGCGGGAGGGCGACGAATATGGAGACTTGGTGTTAGACTTACGCGAGGGCGAAGTGTACGGTGATTTGGAGGCCTCTTTACGTGCGGGACTACGCGAACGTTGGGCGGCTGGAGGAGGTGTATCCTCTACAGACTCATCTTCATCATCCAAACCCTTTCCTTCACAGAGCTCTAGATACTTATTGAGGTCCTTCTCATGAGAAAGTGAGTACTGCAACTTGATCTTACGTTCGATTTCGATTAATCTCTGCTCTACATCGATCTTCTCCACATCCTCTAGCAATTTGATTTGACGTTCTAGTGAGCGGAAACGCGCCTCTAGCTCTTTGGTGGAGGGTAGATAAGCCGTTTTACGTTTCAAATGATGCTTCACGGGGTTAGGTCCCCAGTCATAGTCGCCTGGGTCATCAGCTGGCTGTTGTTTCTTCACTTCTTCTGCAGTTTTTGGTTCTGGTTGACCGCTGGTAAAATCCTCGATCTCTTTGGTTAGATCACTTATGGCCTGTGCTTGTTCTACTTGCTCAGCAGTTGGGTTTGGCTCGGGAGCACGTATGAGTTTGCCGTCTTCGGACTTTATTAGATTTCGGTTAAGAAGTTGCTTTTCTAGCGCCTGAAACAAACCTTCCAGTTCCTCGGTATTGGCTCTGGTTAGACGACGTACACGTGACGCTCTGGGTTCATTGTCCATGAGAAGAACTACAGTTTTGTTGTTAGGATCTACAGGGACCAAGTCGCCGGTATTAATGATCATTTTTGAAGATTCATCAATTACCTCGCTCTTTTCGGTGGAGCAGTGGTCTCCTTTAGGCGTCAACTCCTCTTGAATAGGTGGTTCCTCAGGTTCAGATAGGGTTTCCTCTTTGGCTTTTAGCTCTAATTCTGGTGCAGGTTCTTCTTTCTCTAATTCTGGTGCAGGTTCTTCTTTCTGCTCTTCTTTAAGAGCTTTCTCCTGACCAGCTTGCGCTATCTCTTCGTTCTCCAGAGTTTTGGTTTCCTTCACTGTTTCAGGAGCAATAATTTCCTCCATTTTTTGTGTCTGATTGTGACTCTCCTTTTCCTGCTTGTGGCAAGCTTCGCTCTCTTTAACATTCTCGGGCTGCTTTTCCAACTCAGCATCATTTTCGTTCTCAGACATATTTGTTCCATTCTTGGCGCGCTCTTCCAGCAATTCCTGTTCCAACTGAAATAATCTTTGCTTTAAGTCCTCGGTCGTGGGTAGCTTAGGCTCTGACTTCTGCTGTTCTTTATTGAGCAGCATTTTAATGTTAATGCTGATATTGATGGGCTTATGTCCATCACCCCCAGCCTCCTCCAGCTCGCCGAAGTTTTGAGTGTAACGCACCAGCTCTTTACCCGTGGTATCGATGGTGTCGGTACTTAGTCTACGCGGCGATCTAGTATCAACTGCTGACTTCTCTCGTCTTGTCTCGAGCAACTTAAGACTATTCTCGCTCAATTGTTTTTCTAGTGCTAATACACGCTGCTCCAGCTGAACTTCCGCCCGACGTGCTGAGGTACTGGGCCTATCATCGCTCGCCCTCGATGCAACTTCGGAATCACTTGCACAGCGCTGCTTGTAGAATTTCTTGTACAATTGCTTCTCCAGGAATTGTAAACGATTTTCCAGATCTGCCCTTGAGGGCAAATCGGAGAAACGACGAACCATACGCTGCGACTGTAGCTGCAAGGGTTCGTAATTTCCCGATCTGTAGTAAGCGGTGTTTGCAGGTGCTTCCGAGGTCTCATCACCCATGGTAGTAGGTCGCTGTTGGAGTGGACGCTTGCGCTGTGGATTGATCTCGCTGGGCTTGAGATTTTCATCACCTGGCGATTGGGACTGCATTTTTCTTTGTAACTCTTCGATAAGTGCACGTTGTTGATGCAAGGCCGGATCGGAATGAGCTTTGTACTTTGGTGGTGGCGGCGGCGGTGGAGGTGGTATATGCGCCTCAATGGCCACATCCACCAGCTGTGGTGGAGTCTTAGGCTTGGTCTTACTTTGTAAAGCCTCGTATCGACTTTCCAAATCCTCTGTTGTGGGTGGTGGTGGTTTCTTTTCGTCAATCTCTGCTATCACTTCATGCTCGATACGTTCCAGAGCTTCACCAACAGTTTCATTTGGAGTGGCAAAATGATTTTTACTACTCATGCGACGTTTCAGGGTCTCATAACGTTTTTCCAAATCTTCAGTGGAGGGCGGCTCAGAGGCCCTTCGTTTAGTGAGTTCTGTGGGTGGAATTTCGCGGGAGTTGTCAGCTTGGCTTACCTCTGACTCTTTTTGATCCTTAGTCACTTCTTTAGTATCGTTCTTGTGCACTTCCTCAGTTGTTAAGACTTTGTTTACTGCTTTGACCTTTTCTTCAAAGAGTTGCAAAGATTGTGGTACTTTTTTCTCTGTCTCGATTTTTTTTGGGGCTGACTGAGGTACTGATTTTGTTTGCTCTGTCTCCAAGTTTTGCGTACTGAGTTGTTTTTCCAAGGCATTGAAACGTTTTTCTAGCTCCTCTGTAGAGGGTGGCATTTTGCGTTTAACTGACTCATCTCCCTGAACTTCTATTTTCTTTTCTTCTCTTACAGATTTATCTTTTTTGTCTTCTTTTTCCTCCTTCTTTGCCTTATTCTCTATGGTCTTCGTCTTTGGTTCGTTTTTCAAGGTCTGTTCTTTTTCGGGAGAAGACTTGTCATTAACATTCACTGGGCTTACTCTCTGCCGGTTTCGTTTCAGGTTCTTTTGTCACTTTCAATTCTCGTCTAGCTGCTTCTTCATCAGGTGGTTCTTTCTTGGTTTTTGCTGGACTACTTTTTTGTACGCTCATTTGACGTTCCATGGCATTAAACCGATCTTCCAGCTCAGCGGTTGAAGGCAATTTCTTAAGACGTGGCTGTTCGGATTCTCGTTCTGGTTTTTCACTTTCCTTTTTATCAGTGGACTCATTTTTTGTTGTCGTTTTTTTTAGTTCCAAGTTGGTTTCTACTGATTTGCTTAGCTTGTTTGATTTTTCACTATCTTTCTGTTCGGCTGCTTTCTCTTTATTTGCGGGTTCTTCTTCATTTTTTAGCTTAATGGGAGTTTTTGGGTTTATTTCACTAGAACTCATTTGTTTGGTTAAGGCGTTGAATCGAGTTTCAAGATCAGCTGTGGAGGGTATAAGTTCCTTCTTTTTGAGCTGCTTCTCGGCATCTAGCTGTTGCTCTAGGATAGAGTGAGTATTTTCATTCTCAAGACTCGGCTGTTTCTCTAGATTGGAGGGAGCATGTTCTTTTTCCTGGCGCTGTTTCTCGGCACTCGGCTGTTTCTCTAGAGGGGAGTGAGCATGTTCCGTCTCAACACTGAGCTGTTTCTTTTGGCTAGAAGGATTACGTTTCTTCTCCAAGCTCTGGTTTTCAGCACTTAGCTGCTTCTCTAAAATGGAGGGTGCAAGTTCCTTCTCATAACTAAGCCGTTTTTCAAGAGTAGATGGAGCAACTTCCTTTTCAGTGCCCAGCTTCTCGATATTCAGCTGTTTCTCTTGTATGAAGGGAACATGTTTCTTATCAGCGCTCAGTCCATATTCTAGGTTGAAGGCGGCGATTTCCTTTTCCTGGTTCTTTTCGATTATTGTAACTCGTTCCTTTTCCATTTTGGAGGGCACACGCTCCATCTCCTTGCGTTGCTTCTCAGCACTCAGCTGTTTCTCAAGTGAATTGTAGCGCACTTCCAACGCAGCAGTGCTGGGTATATGCTTGGTTTTTTGATCACATTTCAGCGGTGACTGCTCCTGGCTGAGTCGTCGTTCTAAAGCCTGAAAACGTTCCTCTATCTCTATAGTTGAGGACCTGGTCAGTGTTTTACGTCTGGGATCTCGTCGTTTTTGCCGTAGGCTGATGGTTGCAGGTGGAGTAGAGGGCTTTGGCGCTTCTATCGTCATACTCAGTACCTCTTTGTAGTCATCTTTGTTCTCGCCGGGAATATTATCATCACGTATTTGTGGTACTTTGCTGTCTAACTCTGTCTCTGGAGCCAGTACATGGTTGGTTTGCCCTTTCATCTGTTCCGATTCTACCTCGTTTAGGGAGTAGTCTAGTTCCAGTCGGCTGGGACGTTCTACACTGTTAACGCGCTCAAAATACTGATTGGTAACACCATGATCACTGACATCGTATCGCTTGGTGATAGCTTCTAGTTCAGCTTCCCCTTCAGCCTTGGCACTCTCCTTGCTGACGACTGACTTTGGCGTGGGCAGTGGACTGATGCAGCTTGTGCTCAGGTAACTGGACACGTCAGGCAACGGTGATAGTTGACTTAAGCTAGTAATGCTTGGCTTTTCGGTATCCATCTGCAAATGAAGAGGTTCCCGCTTAACACTGGCCAAGTCACCTGCTGCCTCCGACCAGTCTAGTTGTGGTTCATAGCTAAAACGACCGCTTTCAGTGGCACTATCCTCGTCCTCCTGTTTAACCACCGATGATGACAACGATTCTTTTTCATCCCCACTCTCAGTGCCCATCAGCATGAACGGTATTTCATGGGTAGTGGGGGCCCAAGATTTGGGTCGTCGACGCTCCAAGCTAGATTCTCGTGAGCCAGTTGGCAGTGGCTTCTCTTTAAGCTTTCGTGGCGTCTTAACCTTACGCTTGGGGCTTTTTTCTGTGGACTTGGGATCATCGTCATCACAGAGACTGGTATCTGTACTAGAGCCACCGCCGCCATCGCCTCCTTCTCCTGTCTCCTGCTCGCCATCGCTCTCTTCGCTGTACGAAGAACTATCGCTTTTACCCAATCGCGTGCGTATCTTTTGGGTCTTAAGAGCGCCGACTTCTGATCCCTGCCTTAGCTGAGCTGCACGATCCGCTTTTATTTCCTTCCAGGTCAGACTGTCGCGTCGACGTCGGCTGACATCGGTGTCACGCCAGAGCAGAGTTTCTCCACGTCGTAGTTGCCTCTCTCCCACCTTGGGTTGGGCTTGCAATACCGCTGGTAACGAGGGCTTCCTAGCTGGAGGTATGGCCCCCAAAGGCGGATTAACCCGTTTGCCTTTGTTGGTTACTATGGCAGGACGACCTAGAAGCAGCTGATTGACCGGCAGCGAAGTCTGGGTATTACCGCTAGAGCCTTGACGCGAGGTGGTAGAGCAAGCACTGGTCAATATGACATGAGCCTGCTTTTGACGTTCACGCAGACGATCGTATTGTTTCTTTAGAAGTGAGATATCCAATGCCAGACGATCCTTTTGCTCGGTTGGCTGCTTACCAGCTGTAACTCCAGGTCCCACCGACCCACGTCTGCCCCAGTTCAAGCCAAAGACTGTAGCCACGGCCATACGCTCCTCATCTGAATGAGTATCCTCGTCATCGTAGTAGAGCCTGTAATTGTCAAAAGGGATCTCCAATTGCTGTGGATATTTAGGTAATCGAAATACTCACTGCAATCCTTGTTTGTGCCGCAACGGAGCTATGTTATACAGATGCTTATCCCTCAGCTGTCGCAGGTCTGGAATGGAGCCCAGTTTAACGACCTTTTCGATGAGACCATTGGAGTCGATTAGATGTCCATTCAGCAATTCACTTGAGAAAGAACCCATTTTGCCATAGAACTCATCAGCCGTGCGTGCACAAAGAATGCGTCTAGAAAAGAATACGGAAAATAGAATATCGATAAGCGTTCAAACAATTGATTACCGTTATGGACCGTTAACATTTAAAAATCTTTTAAAACTAAAGACTTAAATCAAATGTCCCAATGGTTGCAAAATCAGCTTCACATAAAGTTGAAAATATTCGTTGAGTTTTAATCCTTTAAATTTGACTCAAAATTTCTTGATTGAAAATTGCATTTGCCAAGCGTATAAAAACTTGTGCCAACATCAACTACGCTTGGGATGGGCCGCCAGCCTTGACACAAATTTGTGTTTATTTTTCAACCAAACACTTTTGTTCTTCTTACCCCTCCCCCCTTCACCACTAATACTTACTCTTCAAGTAGACCCCAAAGCACCAAAGCAGTGCGCAGTAGAACATCGCTGCCCTCGATGAGAACCAGATCCCAAACGCGCAGCACACAAGACATGGGCAGGCAGGTGCAAAACATGGTAAGGAACCATTGCATCGTAAAAACATTGGTCAAAGGCGGCTCGTAGGCATTCTCGACGGGTCCACCCTGCAACCGCTGCAAATGTTTGGCCAAGCGGGGCAGCTTTGTTTGCATGAGCTCACGAAAGACACCCATATCCGCCTGCAGGCCACCCATCGAGCCATAGAAGTAGCCCGTTGGCAAAACGCCCTCCACCAGATAGATCATGACCTTCATTGATTCCTCCTCCTCTTTGTCCATGACTTGCAAAATCAAGGCTCCCAACATGTTGAAACCCTGCCAAGTGAAATAGTCGTTATTGAAAAAAGTCGTCGAAAGCAAAACTGCGTGGTCTACTTACCTGACAGTAGCCCACCTCAGGATTGTAGCGAGCATACCCCAAAAGTATACGCTTTAACTTGGCCTGATTGATGGAGCCCGCTGGACCAGTACATAGATTGGAGCCCGTGCGATGCAAATCCTAGAAATCATAGATAGAATCGCAGGTATTTAAAAATACTAGTTGACACATGAAAAACTATAATCGACTTAGATTCCAACTTGTGATTCACATTAACCTACACTTAAGTTCGGCTCAGTACTGAATCTAAGCCGATTTGAAAGGGCTGGAACATAAATCATGCTAGCTTTAAAAAAAACCGGTCTGTTAAGATAATTGAGGCGTTATCTGAAGCATCTCAAAAACTTTTTTAGGGTATTCACTACCCCCAGTTGAGCGGTGCAGTTGTTGACTTTAGGAAATTTTTAGTTTTTTTTCCAAGTAGAAAAGAAGAGGAGTGAAACAAAACAATTCTATTGATATGTAGCTCAACTGGTTGTCGCGATTTTCTTCTTCTAGTTATCGACTTGTAAATGTAAAATTTCCTCAATTCAACAACTCAACAGCACAACTGGAGGTCATGAATACCCTAGCTATGCCTGTGATCAAAATCTAGAGTCCAGACCCGCAGTACATAAAAAAGTTTGAGTTAAATCCTTTTTTCTAAGTTTAACAAATGATATGTACTCTTATATCATTTCCATTGGAAACATTGGGGAAACTGTTTCAAGAATTTATATTAAGAGAAGATACAGAGGTTGAAAGAAAAGTAATCTAAGTAGAAGAAGAGTTTAAAATTGATTTATAGCTCAAATTGCTTACTTTTTAAATTCAGCTTCTTTTAACCTAATTTGGTATTATTTCAGGCAAGTTCTATTGGTCACAGAACATTTTGCTGCACGGTCACTCTGTCGATCGCTTAAATTGTCTTTAAGAAAGTTTTATCTCGATTTTCGACGTGGATTATCAAGTGAGTAGATTGAATTCGATCATAAGCGTTCTTGTTTTATATTTTTTTAATTTGGTTATTTTTTTTTTTTTTTTTGTTGGTTTTTTTTTTTTTTTTTTATAAAAAAAATTTTTTTTTTTCTTCTTTAAATTAAGGGGTAAAAAAATTTTTTTTTTGTGTTTTTTTTTTTTTTTTTTTTGGGTTTGGGGTTGGAGAAAAAACAAACAAAAACACAGATTTCTCTTTTGCCGACTTCAAAGCCGAAGCGTGAACTTGTCATGAATTTGATGATGCGTGAATTCTGGAACTAAGGGGAATGCATCAGAAATACACACAGAAATGAAATTAAGCCGCCCGCGACCAAAGAAAATTTAACATAGAAGCACAATATGCTGCGTCGTCAACTTTTCACTCAAAACATAAATCAGCTGCTCGCTCTGAGTTATTTTTTGACTATGTCCGTCTCCCTCTAACCACCGATTTTTTCTATGTCACAATAACTTTAAGTAAAGTATTTATATGTCAGAATGCAGTTAACATCACTCAAAATAGAGAGGCGTCCTAAAGTGGTCCCTTTGCAATCTTTTCTCTGACGCAATACAGACCGAGCGTCTTAATCTGCGGCTGGTTTCGCACTAAACTGTCTCTGCTCTCTGTTGCTCTCTGCTACCTGCCTCGCGTTCACCCGAATTCCTGGGGTGACACCAACAAGACCTAGGGGGATCCATGCACAGATCAAGAAGGGAAACCGAATAAAATGCAGTTTGAAGGCTCTATATTTAAGTGCTTAGGGGTCCAAAGTTAATGTTATCTGCGAAAAAATTGAGTTAAAAAATATGATAGCTACTGGAAAACCTGCTCTAAACTATGTTTTAAAAGAAATTGAGAGTCCGCCCTTACATTTCTACCTATTAAATAACGGAAAAACTGTAGCCCGTTGTGAGTATATATAAGTTATATATATAAATACAAAATAAGTCAAATTGTCGTTATATAAATTCAAGAATGATTTTTAGTTGACAAGATTTTGATTTAAGAAAGAACAATATTGAATTTTAGTATGCAATGCTGTTAATTCAAGACTGAGAGGTCTTGCTTTTGAGTCTGACTAGCTCTTGACTCAAGAATGATCAATCTTGGATTTCAGAACGTGAAGCTTTTAGATAAAAAATGGTGGATTTGGATTTTGAGACTGACAAGATCTTGATTCAAGAGTGAACAATCTTAGTTTTAAACAGGTTGATTCAAGATTGAGCAATATTGAGTACGTCTGGCACTTGATTCAAGAATTTTTTTTAGGATCAAGTATTGAAGCACTTGGATCACGAAAAAGGGGATCATAAATTCATACTTGAATCAAGAAATTCGCTCTTGCATTTATGTGGTCGCCATCTTGTAAATATAAGTAGTGCCTTTCATCTAACTCAGGTATAAATTCTTACCTTTACAATTTGAATGCCCAGCTCTTCATCATCTTCCCGCCATTCCTCGCAAAAGCATTTCTCACGTTGCTGCGTCCAATCCACGTTCTTGGACTTGAGATATTTGTCGGCCAACGAGAGCCATAACTACGATGAAGGAGCGTTGAGTGCGAATGATTAAAATATATTACAGAAAGGTCGTAAACGGTGCTTACCTTGCGACGAAACTCGGGTGGCGTGCCGCCTGGCAGCCGTGCCACCAACTTCATGGCATGCAACCATTGATTATAGTCCGAGGCAGCATCATCATCGGACGCATTCAAACTGCTCTCGTGTGCTTCTCCATTGCGTGGCAGCATATTGTTGTTGTGGCTATTTGGACTCCTGCCGACGTTGCTGCCGCTGCTGCGGTTGTTGTTGATGGGGATGTTGGTGGTGCTGCTGCAGATGTTGCTAGTGCTGGTGCTACTTGTGGGTGAGGTTAGGCTGGTGGTGGTGGTGATGGCTTTTTGTGGCGGTGGTGAGAGGCTAAAACGCATTTTAGGCTGTGCATCGTCTGAAAGAGTTAAATGAACCATTTTTAAAGCATACTTTGAGGTCGTGTTTTGAGTTACATTTCGCTGGGGCCTTAACCGATTCCGACTTACAATATCCGTGCAGTATGCAAACTTTACATTTATATATGTTTAATAATTAAGAGTTAAGTATACAGAAGAAGAAGAAAGAATGTAAAAAAATATAGATTTATTTAGGTTAGACACTTAATCAATTAATTAATTCGTTTTTGGACTTGGCATGGAATGAAGAAATGAACGAAAAATGCCATCGAAAGGAATGGAGGAAATAGTTTTTTGAGAACAAGACAGACCTTGAAACTAATTGAAAAATATGACACATGCGCTTATGTGAAAGTGCAATTTGAGGCAAACGAAGGTATTCTTAAAAGTAAACCCTTGGTGTGATTAGTTGATGCTCCAGACAATCCATATAAAAGGCAACTATTAATAAATAGCATCTTCAAATGAACCTTCATTAAATCTCAATGTTGATTTCAAAATTGCTTAAAGTTTTTACTTAAAGTTTGCATTCTATTTTTGATCTGGGATCGCCTGTAGCTCTGTTAAATTTCAACCCCCTACAACAGTTTTCTTCACCTTTAGAAATACAATACAATAAGATTAAGTAAATTTCAGTGAACGGCATTATGAGATTATTAAGATATCCATCAACACGGCAAGTCGGATACTTATTTCTGAGATTTTCCTTACAAATTTGCTGCAAAATGAAAGCAAATAACTTGAATTATTCCCTGTTGCTGTTGAATTTGGACACGACATTGTGTGAAATTGACCATGACATTTATTTCTTGTGACTGACTGTGTGTGTGTGTGTGTGG
This sequence comes from Lordiphosa collinella, assembly GCA_018904265.1. Classification (NCBI taxonomy): domain Eukaryota; kingdom Metazoa; phylum Arthropoda; class Insecta; order Diptera; family Drosophilidae; genus Lordiphosa; species Lordiphosa collinella. The sequence goes on along the minus strand of JAEIFV010000218.1, from coordinate 16,876 downwards.
GAGTAAAAGCTGCTGGCTAGCTTGCCTTCCACTTTTACATACTGAGAAAATCATATCCCCCTTGGCTGAACTTTATCTGGCATAAATCTTTTTACACAGCTGCTGGTTGCTGTTCTTAGCACACACTCATGTCAAAGGTCAAGTTAATAAAACTACACAAAAAATGTTCAGTTTATATAGCAACATAAACTTACGCTTAGCTTTTTGAATCGATATTTTTTTTTGGATTTGCCTTTTAAGGCAGAATGAGCGGGCAATTGCTTTCCATTTTCCATTTCACTGCCAATAATTCGGTTCCTAACAAACTGCATATTGTTTTACATTTGACGAGCGCAAAAATAAAAGGGAAATCTTAAGGCGTTTTAAAAATAAGGCAATAAAATTCGCTTTGTTAAATGCTTTAAAATAAGTACATTAATTTACAGCATAAAAGCATGCTACAAAAAAGTTAGCATCAAGTTAAAGCCAAATTAAACTCGTTGGGGGAACGTATTTACCTTGAGTTGGGTCTAAACAAACATCTCTGCCATGTTTACTTAGCGTAAATTGAAGGAATTCCATCAACTAGAGTCCAGCTTCCAGCTAATGATAAACTAATTGCACAAACTCTTATGTAATGGGCTTAACTTCGCACCAATTACGCTAAGGGTCATAAAACATTTTTATGGTAAGTTTCGCCCTAAAGGATCATAAATATATATATGTACACATTTTTTTCTAGTGTTTTTCAAATGCATTTTCCATGAGGTTTTATATAACAATGGCAAACAAGAGGAGACAATTTGGAGGCTCGCTTCTGGCTGCGCGTAATTATTTTAAATGCACTAGCCGGGGACAGCTTGTCGCGAACGAAGGACATGGACATGGATACGGATGCGTCGTTTGTCTGTAGGTGTGTGTTTGCATGTCAAGGCTGTGATTATTAGGCAGGCAGTTTGAAAGAGTGCTTGCCCAGTCCTTGACCAAAACTGAACCTTTAAGCAACAGCATCACGTGCGCAAGGAGGACAACGTTGTGACTGTGTGTGCCTGTGTGTTTTGGGACTTGTGCGTCCAAGTAAAAAAACGCAGTACGCGACATTTGGTTTAATGAGCCATAAGCCCATTTGGTTTGTGTGTTTATATATACTATATAAAGTAAAGAGGGAATTTATTGAAGAGAATTGACCTTAGAGATACCCTGTATCTAACAATGCTGTACACTCAGAAAAAAACGGCTGCCAGCGATCTAAATGAAACGGGATTGAATTTAACCCGTTTTGTAGTTGAAATTTCAAGTATGATTCGTTATTGCGTTTACTTAAATTAAGAACGAAACATTCTCAAACCGAAAAACGAGTGCTGTTGTTATTGAAAAGAGAACAAACGTTCTTGAATCAAGAACATTTTGTTCTTACAGTAAGTTCAAGTTAAATGCAAATTATTATTTGGTTCATTACAGAGAACTTGTTTTAGGAGAACTTGGGAATGGGCTCAAACCAAGAACATTTTGTACTTGTTTGAATTTCTCATTTTTTCTTTCAATAATGTTGTTGGGCTGACATTAGAAATTACTGGAATTTGAGAAAGAACATTTTGTTCTTATTTTGAGAGTTAATCGGGCTTGTCTTGAGGCCATTACAACCTAAAAATACGATCAAAAATATTTTAAAATAATTCGAAATGTTCTTAATATATCTTGAAACAGTCTTAAATCAAGTATTTTGGGATTGAAAAAGTCGTACTTGATCCAAGAGTTTTGAATTTGGATCAAGTATTTTTGTACTTACCGTACTATCGACACCGTTTGTATGAATTAAAGTACAAAGCTATCGGTTTTTTTATAACATTTTTGTTAGTTACAGGACATAAATACAATGCTGCGATAGGCACCAGGTTGCTTACATTAACAGGGTATTGCTGCTTGGCAAAATTTTTTTTCGATTTTTTTTCATATTTTTATAGCTTGGAAATTTGAAAATATCGTCCTAAAAGGATTTTTTGAAATTCGAAATACTTTAGAAGATATAGCCCTTTAAATGAACCAAAGTGACCCGATTTGCCTAGCAAATGCAAACTTTAAAAGCGTTTATCTCGAAACCCCGTTTTTCGAGCTGGTGGCACTATTTGCGCTTCTAGTTCTGAACCGATTTTGATGAAACAAAGTGCAATCGACGTAGAATTGTCACCACTATGACCCCTATTTCAATAATAATTTTAAAAATTTTCAAAAAAAATTGCCTAAAATCGATTTTTTATTTTTCAATGGCCGCAATTTTGTAAAAAAAATCGCAGAATTATTATTGAAATAGGGGCCCGAATCGCATCTGTACTGAATCTAACGCTGTTTACTTTTTCCATACAGCATATCATGCAGCAATACCCCCTTAACTGTACAAAGTAACTTTATAGAAAGTGTTAAATAAATGAACCATAATCGGGGGTGTCCTGGAAATCTCTAGAGATTTAGGCTTCGGTTGGTTTGCAAATCGCTAGTGAAATCCGTCGGTGTCCCAGAACTTCGAGAGATTTCGTTCAGTTCGAAAGTCTAGTCCGAAAGTCGAGTTCGAAAGGAGTGTGCATAGGATTATGGTCCTACTACAAAATCAGTGCTGATATATTGCGTGGGTTCGTGAATTCGCTATTGATTGGATAATGTATTGGCTGGTTTGGGTATAGGATGGTTTGCCAAAATCTCCAACAAAATACGAGAGCTTTGAAACCAACCGAAAGAGATTTCTAGGACACCGAGAATTGGTTTTGGGTTGGAATTTGGTTGGAAGAGATTTCTGGGACACCGCCGATTATGATCCGATTTATCGGAAGAATACTTATAACTTGATAGCAAAGAACAAATTTACTGAAATTAAAAAATGCTTAATATAATATTATTTAATTAGTTAGTTGTTACTTAAATCGGTATCTTTATCCACTTCACTTTCAGTGCCGCTTTCTTAATTTGTAATATATTTAAGCTTATTTTTATAACCACTTTGAAAATCTCCTTTTTTTTTCTGTCAGCAAAGCAAAGGCTAGACATGATTTGCAAACGCCCGTCTTCTACAAATGAGAGTACTGTATACTTATTATTGTGAGGAACTTTTCGTTGTTAGCTGCTGACGCCAGGAAGCGCAAATTACCATTCCTATATTTTTTCAGAAATCCAATTTTCATTTTTTCCCAGCGCCAATTTAAACTTGTCTGATGCATACGCAGTCCCAAATGACAAAAAATAAATGAAAAGTTTTCTGTGGATAAAGTTTTATTTGATGAGTTTTTAAAATAGGTGGAGAACTCTTACATTTCACAACAACTTTTAAAATGCATTACCGAAGCTCTATGGGAAATTTTCTTTCTCAGATGCTATATTCAGTCGCACGTGTGCGCGCGTTCTAGGGGTTAAGCTATCGCGCTGAAATTTGGAACGATCGGTTAGAAAACGGGTCTTAGTAAGAAAAACTTTGTTATACCCTTGCAAATGGTTTTATAAAGTTGTCCGGTTGTTTGTAACGCTTAGAAGGAAGCATCTCCGACCACATTAAGTAAAAATATTCTTGATCAGCATCACGAGCTGAGTTGATTTAGCCCTGTCCGTCGATCCATCTGTTTGTCTGCTTCTAAGCTACCTCCTCCGTCAGTTTGGAAGCTATCCTCACCAAACTTTGCACGAAGTCTTTTAGAACATATACGCTGCACATTTGTCGGAACCGGCCGGATCAGATGACTATAGCATAAAGCTGTCATAGGAACGATCGGTCGAAAAACAAGTTTTAGTAAGAAAAACTTTATTGTGTTCAATGGAAATGCCTCCAAATTTTGTAAGTTTGTTATGCGTTTTCATGATTCCATAAAGTTTGGTCGAAATCGGACATCTATGTAGGATAGCTGTCATAGAAAAGTAGTGTCTGTAAAGTAGTCTTAGTTAGACAAACTTTTTTGTTATCAGTGGAAGTGTCCTTAAATATTTATTTGGTGTGCTTTACAAAGTTTTGTAAAATCGAATGACTATAGCATATAGCTGCCATAGGAACGATCGGTAGATAAACTAGTTCTATTGAAAAAAACTTTTTGTTTTTAATGGAAGCGTCCTTATCATTGGTATATACTTAATTTATATACTTTTACACAATACTATAGCATATAGCTGCAGTACGAATGATCGGTCGAAAAAGAAGTTCTAGCAAGAATAACTTTTTTGTTCTCAATGGCTACAAGGGTACAAACAAATCTTCGACTGAGCCGAAGTTAACTTTCCCTTATTAAACCCTGTTCCCATTAAAAATGAGAAAAGGGGGATCATAATTCCTCCCACTCTCCCCTCGACTGCAGCTACCTTACTTGTTTTTTAATGTTAAGATTCATAAACTCGGCGATTATAAAATCTTAATGCTTTCAAACCGATTTGTAAAATTTGGTTTGAGTCGGATTCCTATAACCTATGGCTGTCATAGGACCAATGTATCTGAAATTGGGTCAAATTGAAAGAACTTAAAACTTTGGCACTGACGAAGTTAGCTTCGCCTTCTCGTTTAGACATTAATAAATATCTTAAAAATTGACCAAAGTATTTGGGCCTTATTAATTAATAAGGAAAACAACTTTGTTAGGGTGTTTAACAAAAGAAGTGATTTTATAATCTTTAATCAATTGGAAATTGCAGCAATTAAATTTGGGCCTCCTTCTCGCGAAAAAGGAATATCTAGTAAATTTCTTGAAGGAAAATTCGGTAGTTCTTAGTACTCACATATAAGCAATATAATTACATATTAAAATATTATGCACGAAAGAAATGTTATAAAATAAATATATCGGGGTCAAAGACATTCCGCTTATTAGGTTTTACCGTCTTTTATGATTTCTACAATATGCGGAGTGCAGTGAGTCGTCAATTCATTTCTTTTGACAGTCACACACCAGAGCCACACACGATGTTAGCCTACTCTGATCTCTCACTCTAATGTTGACAACTCTAGCTAGCACATCTCTAGAAAGTTTCATAACACTAGCCAGCTCAAAATAAGCATTCCGAGCAATATGATTTGTCCCATCTCCGAAAAATATATAATATCATAAATATCTTTAAAAACTAGAAAGAAAGTCGGTTAAGCCCGACTATAAAATACTCTGTATCTGTGAAGTGCTGCCAGCGATGTTCCTTCATAGCCCCTAGGGGCCGAGCGCAATCGGCTATTTACACGCACACGTGCTGAGCGCATGCCGAAGTCCGGCATATAAGCGTAAGCAGAGCTCTCTTTGCTTGCATTCGATGCCCAGACGTCGAGCAGGGCAGTTTAAAGCTGGGCTGCGTCGCTTTAATATCGCACACCAATACACTCTCACTTTTTGGCCTCGCTCTTCTTGAACATCGCTGCTCTAAAGCAGCGACGGGCATGCCCTTGCTCTTTTTACTCCCATTGCTCCTAAGAGTTATTTTATGGCAGCTGACGCCACGCAGATGCATCAAAAATTGACTCGTCATCTCACACAAGCTAGCCGAATTCCAAGCGAAAGCACTATAAATCTATTGCAGCAGAAACGACTGCAATACCAAATACATGCAGTGTGTTATTTTTTGTTTTTCTGTTGTTGTTGTTGGACTGCTCTCAAACTCAAATCTTATGACCACCGCTGCTCTAAAGATACTTTTATGCTGATTCCGAGACTCAGTACTGCAATATCGATCAGATATCACAAAATCTATTGGCCATATGTCAGATGATAGAATGTATATTTTTTTTTGGGCTGAACCGAAACTTAAGGTTCTGAAAAGGTTTAGGTTCAGCTATTTTTGCACACTTCGGATCGGTTCACAGATTAAAAAAGTTGGAGATGCGTGTTCGAATAAGTTTGGCTAAAAAACGGTTTGCAGCCATGATAAGTAAATTAAATAGATAATTAAATATCGTTCTGTTCTGACCGTCAATCTATTTGTCTTTGCAAATGAAAAGGGGAATATTGTTTGGCATTTCATCTTTCTGAAGCAATGCCCTAACGATCATTGCTTGAACAATATGTTGCACATAAGCTTAGGACAAATAAGTACAAGCCAAGTCCGGTGTGTCCGAAATAAGTTACTCGTTACAGCTCTGATGATGGCAGCTCTACGTATGAATACTACAAGATACATTAGACTTTATGGGTCAGTTAAAGCTTAATTAATTTAAAGATAAAGACTTAAGACGGATAGAGGACCTTATATTGTACATAGAAGGGGGTCGGTCTAAAGAGAATAAAATCCACAAAGCCTAATCAATCCTTTCTAAACCACTTCTGAAAATCATTAGCCAGGCAACCAAAGTAGTCTTCTTTAGCAGCACGCACACACAAGTACTATATAACCTTTGGGACAACTGTAGACTGAGTCGCTTCCTTTGACCCAAGCTCAATTTCAGTATTCTCTGTCTCTGTTCTTCAATGCAGCAGCACGTCCCAAAGCTATTAGTGTGCATTTGAACAGTATTACCTAATGGACAACCAACCATGATATAACGACTCGCTGACCAGTTAGATAATAAATTAAATACTTTATGGTTCATTAGACCATAGAAATGCTTAACCTCGTTGCTTATCCTTATCGCTTTGCAGTTGCAGTTGGCTTTTATCACGCGGTGGCATAGACAAACACTTGACAAGGCGATTATGCAGTCGCTTCACATGCGAGGCATCAGCATGAGGGTCCTGAAGGCTGCCCTGCATTATGTTGTTTGTATGTAGTACATTTGCATGTAAGCAAGTAAGCTATGCTCAAGTGGCTGTCATTGTTGTTGACTGCCTTTCGTAATGGCTCCCCAGAGTGCGTTGGCTTTTTTGTTATTGCTTGCAGTTTTATACAATCAATTTTATTGGCATAACTTTGATTAAATTCTATTGTGGGTATGGAAAAATCTGCTTAAGGTTGTGTAAAATATTGTTGGCATGCCGTCAGGTGAAGACAATCAATTTGCCGTAAGCAGCTGTCTGTCAATTACAATAAGCTTTCGCTTTAAATTTAAAGTGAGCCATCCCTTAAGGTATGAATACTTATTTTTTTTTTTTGAGAGAACAACCTTGACAAACAGCCGTTTTTAAATTACAGGAAAGGCTATCTTAACTCTCTTCTGCCTACAAAGGATTTTTAACACGCTTATATTTGCTTCACATGTATGTATGTAAATATCTAGCGTGTTAAAAAGTATGCTGCAAAAATCGAGAACAAACTTCAGCCTACAAGTATGCTGCAACAAATATGTTGCAAACATTTTTAGTTCGAATTGCTTTTAAAGCGTGTTTCTTAGTTTTTTTAAACTAAAGGCTGATTTTTTAGCTATTATCTTCTTGGCAACACTGGTTTAAAACAGCTCACGCACGTTTCGTGTTTTGTTTCACTGTCAACATCTTCAGTTTGGTTTAAAATTTAACCATGAATCGTCTTACAAACGAACAACGCTTGCAAATTATTGAATTTTATTATCAAAATACGTGCTCTGTTAAGAAAGTTCATCGCGCGCTTCTTCCATTTTATGGCCAGTTTAATCGACCCACTGAAGCGGCTATTCTGAACACTGAACACTGAAATTTACATTGTTGGACATTAATCCACCAACACGCTTACGTAGAGTGCGAACTGAAGATAATATCGCAGATGTATCGGCCAGTGTTAATGATGACCATCAATTATCGATTCGTAGCCGTTCGCAGTAATTGGGCCTCTGTTACTCAACAACGTGAACAATTTTGCGGAAGGATTTAGGTATATCATTTTGCGGAAGGATTTAGGCCTTTTAAAATACAGCTGGTGCAAGAATTGAAGCCGAACGACCTACCGCAACGTAGAATTTTTGGTGAATGGGCTCTTGGAAAGTTGACCGAAGATCCACTTTTTTACCGAAAAATTGTGTTCAGCGACGAAGCTCATTTTTGGCTCAATGGGTACGTAAATAAGCAGAATTGTCGATTTTGGAGTGAATTTCAGCCAGAAGCATTGCAAGAGCTACCAATGCATCTAGAAAAAGTCACAGTTTGGTGCGGTTTATGGGCTGGTGGCATCATTGGACCGTACTACTTCAAAGATGATGCGAATCGTAACGTAACTGTCAATGGTGAGCGCTACCGTGAGATGATATCCAACTTTTTTTGCCCAAAATGCAAGAGCTTGACTTGCATGACATGTGGTTTCAACAAGACTGTGCCACATGCCACACAGCACGCGCAACAATGCACTTATTGAAAGGCGAGTTCTGTGAACATTTTATTTCACGTTCGGAACCGGTCAATTAGCCGCCTAGATCGTGCGATTTAACGCCTTTAGACTATTTTTTGCTACAATAGACGCATTGGAAGACAACATTGAAGCATTTATTCGTGAGATACCGGCCGAAATGTTAGAAAGAGTATGCCAATATTGGACTAAGCGGATGGACCATTTGAGGCGCAGTCACGGTCAACATTTGCATGAAATAATCTTCAAACATTAAATTATATGGACCGTACTATCAATTCAAATAAAGATTTCATGCATTTTTCTGAATTTTATGTGTTTTTTTTTATGAAAAACTTTCCTATATCTCTTAAAATATCACCCTTTATATATTCTATTTTAATATCTGTACACAAGGAGGTGAACTCCTTTTTCCCCAACAACATTTCAGCCGTTGCCCACGCAAGGGATGTCGCCTTTGATGAGTGTCATAAATACCGTTCGTCGAGTGTAAAATAAACTACCAGACAGTTGTACGTTGATTTGAAACCTTAATTACAATTTAATGGCAAAAAATGTCAGAGGTGTCGAAAACAGTGCGGAAAAATCGCCGCCAGACACGCACAGCTGCAAATGCTTAGACAAATCGACAAAACGTTAATAATGAGGGCAACAAAAAAATTAGAAGAAATAACAACAACAACTACATGCAACAATTGGAAGCATGGGTGTGTGTGTGTGTGTATGAGTTCTCAGTGTTAATCAGAAAGAAAATTCAAAAATAAATGCTTAAAGGGTTTAATGAGACGCCAATGCTCGATGTTTGCACCCTTTGGGGAAAATGGAAATGTTATGCTTGAAGGGGGCGCGGTGGAGGGCGGATAGCTTAAGGCTGTCAGTTAAAAAATGCAAATGTTAATTACAAGAGGGGCCCCAAAATTAGAATTGTGCACGCTAAGCATGAGTAATATGCTTGATCGGGTGCGAGTTGGCGCTAAAGTTTTTTTCTGCATAAATTACCTTTTTGTTGGTATTTGGTTTTTCACAAATACATATTCGAAACACACACAAATAGAGAGAGAGAGAGAGAGAGAGAGAGAGAAAAAGAAAGGAGCAGTAACGCATTAAAAATAAAAATAATAATCAAAGCAAATATTTTTGCTATCATATTTGCTTTTAAAGGCGCGCTAAAACTCTGAGAGCATATAAAAATACACAGTTAATGAATGAAAACATCAAGATCTATTATAAAGAGGTATAAAGTATGTATTGGTATATGTATATGTTCTTGGGCTTACACAAAAATCATTCAATAGCTAGATACGACACCTCATCTGGCTGGACCCCCATTTTGCAACAAAACCAGCAAGCACCTGGATTCAAGCACGCAAGCAAGAAAGCTAATACTTACAAGTATGCCAAATTCAAATGCAAAAGCTCTATCCAAGTTTCCTAAATTTACAACTCAATTCAAAGGGGCATAGGGAAATCAAATATGGTAAATGTTTCTTTTAATATTAGTCAAAGTGAATGTAAGCAGGCTCAAGGTCGAGGTTTGATTATAGTTCAATAATCAACCAGAAAATTCAACAGAGAATACATATGAACATGAACAGTAGCTGTGGCTTTGTATACGGCCGAAGGCTTTGCCATGGCGGCAGCCGAAACGGACGTCTACACAGCCACAGCTACAGTTCAAGTTCATATGTATTCTCTGTTGAATTTTCTGATTGATTATTGAACTATAATCAAACCTCGACCTTGAGCCTGCTAACATTCACTTTGACTAAAATCAAAACAGGTCGGTAAACCCATATTCACTTTCTGATTTTAACTAGTTTTAGTGAGAAAATCTTTTTGTACTTATTGGATTTCTATGATTTTTCACGATTTCATCAAGTTAAATTAAAATCGGACAACTATATATATATATATAATATATATATATAATATATATAATCCTGCTATAGCAGCGATGCAAACCAATCGTAAATAAGAACTAGTTCGGTTCAGTGGTTCAGTCTAAATTTATTATATATTTAATGAAATTCCAATCTTCCCTCAAATCTGCGCGGATAAGAATTTTTACAAACTTTCGACGGTAAGTCAATACCAAAAATGTCAATACCAAAAATGCCACGAACGCAATTTATATTCTTGGATCGGCCTAAATTCTGTTAAATCTTAAACCTTAAAGCCCATCTTTAAGTATAACGACCCTTAATTCCGCCTAATTTCATCTCGTAAGGCATATATGTACTTAAGGATATCGTACCGAATTCAGCTTAAGTTTGTTCGGAAAGTTACTCTTTCCAAATTTTCGAATGTAAGGCTATCCGAAAAATGTCCAAAATAGACTTTCTGTTCAAGGATCTTTCAAGAGTCTTAAGATAAGTGGTAAAGGTAAAGAAGAGCAGGCAGTCCGAAAAAGTTTCAAAAAATCATTTATGTTCTTGGGTTTTGGCTTTTATTTCACTATATCAGAATTTTTAAAGCCCTTCCTTGAGTATATCGCCGGGACTTTCTCTTGAAACTGCTCGTACAATATTGTTGTAACATGAAGTTCGGTCCGTTGGGTTTGAACACATTATAAAGTACTAGTTCTGTTTTTTAGAGGTATTCAGCCCAAGGTTTTTTAACCCTCTTAAGCCAACATCTTTTTGTGTTTGCTTATTCGTAAAAGAGTTATAAAACTGTCAAAGGTCACCTAAAGGGCCTTTTTATCGAACTTTTTCCACAACAATTTAAAAATAATGATTTCTTAAGTGAATATGTGACTTTTCGACAATTTCGAAATTGATTTCGTAGAGTACATTTGAATAGTCGGATATGCTGGAATTGTTCTTGCTAAAGTTTAATTGTGGTGAAGAAACACGACAGAATCCACTAGCAACTTTCAAAGAAGGAATGTAATCTGATGACAGGCGTTTTAGGAGGCCGGTGGGCAAACTCGTCATTGAACTGAACCGAACCTAACCGTTTTGATTTTTGTTTTCCGGTTCGGTTCATAGTTTTCAAAGGAACGCCGGTTTCGTTTTTCGGTTCGATTTATCAGCTGGAATTAGCGGTTCAGTTACGGCTTGGTTCGGTTCGGTTCAGAGCCGGTTTGCATCCCTGCTATATAGTATAGCTGTCTTACATAATAAAGGTTCGAAAATTAGTTTTGGTAAAATTCGGCATTTTTATACCCATGCAAAGGGTATTATAATTTTGCCCAGAAGCTTGCAACGCATAAAAATATTAATTTCCGACCCCATAAAATATATTTATTCTTGTCGATTGAACAGAGTCATCATTCTATTGCATAGAAAATATTGTTTTTGTGAGAAAAACTTTTTTATTTTCTATGGAAACGTCTCCAAACTTAGTGCTTATTGATTTTATGTTTTGTCATAACTAAACTAAGTTTGATGAAAAAGAGGTTTAGTAAAAAAAGCATTTTTAAGTTCAATGGTACCAACTTGAAATTTGACATTTATTTATTTTATATTCTTTTTCATAATTCTACAAAATCGGATGAAAGTATCGTAAAGCTACCATATGATCGATGGACCGGAAAATGGTTCTAAGTAAAATACATTTTTATTTTCAATGAAAGCGTTCTTGAACTCGGCCAATATTAAGAATATACATTTTCAAACAGGTTTTTCAAAATTTGGTCGAAATAAGCTAATCAAAACGAGCACTTGCAAGGGTATAAAAACTTCGGCACAGACCAAGTTAGCTTAGCTTTTTCGTTTTTATTTTAAATGCTTTCACCATTCTAAAGTTTGATTCAAATCTATTCCATCAATGGGGCCGGGAAAGGTCATTTTTTGTATTTTTCTGTTCGATGCTGGTATCAATCACTTTCTGGTTGGTTGCCTGACAAATTTGGGAATAAATTACTAATTTATTCAATCAATTTATGTATTTTACATTGAACTAATTTTGACCACTTTTACATATTTGTTACCAGAGTGAGTGAGTAGCTCACTCGGATACCAAACAAATGGAAAAATATTTAACATATAAAAAGGATACACGCGTGCTTGTCTACTCGCCGATTGCCGCGTGTACGCGCCCGCCCTACCGGCTTGCCAACCGGATTTTCACTTCTTTGCCGTGCTCTGTTTGTTACTAACAAAATTTCCAAACTTGGCAAGATCCATGCAAAAGTATGCACTTACTTTATGAACTTCTGAAGAAATTCTTCTCTATGTATATAAAAGAGTTTGTCCTGACTGATTCACTGACTGAATTACTGATTGGCAATCTAAGCACAGTTTAAACTGTAAGACAAAGAAGTCTGAAAATTGGACAGTTGTTTCTATTTGTGGCTAAAGTGGACACTATGGCGGCGTTTTTGAAAACTCCCAAAGGTCAACCAAAGGACAATGGACATTGATCCACTCTGCTCGGATTCGGCTTGTAAGCTCTATGGGTCAAAAATTAGGGAAAATAGTTCTAGAATTTTTGGAAATCCACCCATAAGGTTGGAAAATGTGGAAAATGCGAAAAATGTGAAGTTCGTCTTAAAGGCTCTATGAGACACAAAAATGGGGAAATAATTTTAAAATTATGGAAAACCCGCTCACGAGAGCGGAAAATGGGACGTCGGGTTATGCTTAAGACCAATTGTAATATTTAAGGTCGGTTTAAAAGCTCCATATTCGAAATAAATGGAAAAATAATTTGGATAATAAAGTTTGGAATGAAAATGCATTTGTGATGTCATTTGGGGAAATAAATATGAAACTATTTTCCAATTTTGGAAATCCCACTAGCCAGTTACCAGTTTACTAGGATTTTCATCCTAAGGAGCTGAAAATCATTCAAAGGATATGAAAAATAAATATTTTAAAATAAAAAAATAGGATATTAAAATATATCCATTCCAAATGGACCTTTTTGGATCTTTTTTTTCTATGTGCAATAGGGTGCTTTTTTTTAAGGACAAAATTGAAATTAAGTATATCGGTAAAAGTGGGCGCGTCGAGGCCATAAAGTTTGCTCTAAAAATTACGTATACGCCCCGAATTCTGCATCGAGTTTCCAACAATGAGATCGGGGCTACATGTGTCGAGTTTTCAATTTTTGAGAGTCTTGCAAGCAATTTCTATTTTGGTAAAAAATTACCCAATTTTGTCATAGGGTCGACAGTTGGCAAGAAAAAGGCAAGGAACGTAAAGTGAAATTTTATTTTTTTTATTTTGTTTATTTTTTACTTAGTGTGGCAAGGTATTTCGATATCCTCAGGACCATTATGAAACATGTTTCTAATTAAAGTCATAAGAATAAGATTACAATAGGCAACAAGGTCAAGAATTTTGAAGGTTTGGTAATAATTCTAGATGATTTTCGTGTGTTAAGCAAGACTGCGTTTTCAGAAATTGTCCATCACGTCGAGAATTTTAGTAATTTGAGCTTAAAGTTGCTAAGTAAGTGCCTATTTTGACCCTTTATGAGCGTTTTTCGGGGAATCTATTCTATTGTTTGGACTCTCTTTGAAACTATCGGAAAGAACAACTCCTTAGCTTTGAAATGAACTATCCTGAACAATTCTGGACAATTTTTCAATGGAGATATACCTATTTTAGCACTTGAGTAAGAATCCAAAAATATCCTTTTTATTGCTGGTGCCCCAAAGTATGCAATGGGTGGTAGAAACTCAAATATGTTTTCGTTTCCTAAAAACAGTAAAGAAGGCTGGTCATTTGTAATGAACCAGCAACAAAATACTAAAAAAAACCTCACAAGCTTATTCAGGCTATTTAGTTTCTAAAAATCTGCACTTTTTGGCCTTCGTTTATGAAATTTATTGTAATCGTCTCTCTTTAAGCATTAACAGGAATCTGCCATCCTGTTAACGACCACCTTCCTTGGTACCTTTTCTCCATTTCTTTGATATCCTGGTGAAACCTCTCACTGAATAGCCTTGAGGGTTTTTTTAAAGTTTTTTTTTGCTGGTTTATTACAAATGACCAGCCAATTTTACTGTTTTTGTGAAAACGAGAACATATTAGAGTCTCCACCACCCATTGCATTCTTTGGGGCACCAGCAATAAATAGGATATTTTGGGATTCTTACACAAGTGCTTAAAGGTATATCTCCATTGAAAATCGGATTTTTTCAAACGGGGTACTTTCCGTGGTTCTAAAAGTCCAACATGAATGGATCCCCGAAAAACAAAAGGGTCAAAATGGGCACTTTTTAGCAACTATAAGCACAAATTACTAAAAATCTCGACGTGATGGACAATTTCCGAATGCGCAGTCTTGCTTAGCACACGAAAATCATTTAGAATCACTACCAATCCTAACATATACTGAATTTTGTTGCCTTGTGTTATTAATCCAATCGTTTATACTAATTAACCTACGGGCATTTAGAGTATGAATATTTTTAATTTGATACCTTTCCCTATGGTTTTTTCCAGAGTAACATTTTTACGAAAACATTTTGTTTGAAATCAACGCAAACTACAAAACTATTTAAAGTTGAAAGGCAACACTGCGTACGAGGAATATCAAAAACTTTGGAGCCCCGTCGCGTCTATTAAAAAACAACTCTTTGAACTTTTTTCTCTTTTTTCGGTAAATATACATCATAAACTAGCGATTAAGGGGGCGCCAGTATAACCTTAAATTTTCCATTCAAAAAAAACGCCCATGTCAAACCCTTAGTCAAACCATCTCTGAGGTCTGGGCATTTTTTGCAATTTTAAGCTCAATTGTCGAATGGTCCAAGGCATAAGCCTTTGATAACATTATTGTTAATGAAAATCAAGACTTTTTGTTGCTACAACCTTTTTTAAAGTCGTTAAACAAAATTGGTTTGTGGCCGGTTGAGGTGCAGCGGGTAGGTTGTGTCCCTGCTGTGCGAGAGTTCGTGGGGCCCAAAAAAACTAATCCCAACTGCTTATAATGGGTTTGGTTCTGGACCGGTTTGCCCTTTTAGGCTTTCCCGACATCATAAAAATGAAAAGAAAATATAAATAAGTGGTTTGCTTTGAAATGTCGTATCTAGGTATTGTGTTCTTTTGTTTAAATTAGTGTGTAGGTTGCTGTTTGAGCTTTTGGCATATTTACCCATGTTAAGTAAAGTGCGCCTGTTGGTATGCTATGATTTCTGCCACCGTTTTGAGAGCGGCGCTTCGTTTAGTAGTTGTTAAAGTTGTAGTTGTGGTTTCTAGTTGTGGGTTTCGCTAGTTAGTTTTTACATTTTTGCGTTGTACTTGTTGTTGTTGTTGTAGTTGTTGTTGTGCCCTATTGTATTATTTACATAAAGACACATCAATTCACTTACACTTAGGCATGCATTTCTATGTATTTATATATATTTATAGCATGCTGAAGTTATGTAACACGCACACACACACACCCACACAGACCCCCATAAAAAGTTGTGCAAATGTCATTGAAACTATTTTTCGCCTGGCAAACAAAACTCAAAACACATTCAACCCACAAAGATGGTAACAAGTACACAAAAAATACAAAAATGGGAAACCTTGACAGCGACAACTGCAGACCCAGTTTTGCCATTTGCCAAGGATTAGGTAAGAAGGCGACCGCCGACGACTCAAGACACGCCAAGCCATTGTACCTCGGTTTTTGCGCTTATGACTGTTGTTCATCGATTGTTTGCCTATCTTGACCCACTTTAAGTTAACTTTAGCTAAAATGCTAAGATATTTTTCTATTTGTAAGTAATTTCCTTTAAGCCGTGGGTTTCTTTCAAAAATTTAATTGGATTTTAATAAACAATTTTTAAGCTAAAATTTCGCCGAAACGACGAAACTTAATTGGCTTAATTCTGAGTTTTGGACAAAAGGTAAACAGAGCGTAAAGCCACGTGGCATTGGCTTTGGCATAATTAAGATGACAACCGAAGGGCAAACGAAATTTAGCGAGAGAGTGAGAAAAGAGAGACGAAGAACAGGAGTAAAAGAGCTCTTCAAATGGGACTTAATGTGAAGCAAAATTAAAATAGCTGCTTTAAGGGCAAATGGAAATCGACTGCGTGAGTTTAGAAATTTTGAATAAATTACTCACTTTGTGGTTAGTTGTTGCCTTGATACTTTGACTTGTTAGTTAAACATTAAAAACTGCAGCAAGAGCACTAAACACGCCACGGATCAACCAATATTAATTACTCAGAAGCTCAAATAATTGCTAAGTTTTTGGCTGGTTGTACGAAATACTAATTAAGCCTATTTCAAGATCAAGTGAAATACAAATGTCGAGCTTTGATCAAAATTTAGACTTCTTTATTTGACCCGATCTCCGTCGGGTTCGAGTAACAAGCTAAAATCTGTCTCATGTGTGGTTCAAATAGCTTGAATCAAGCTCTCTCGATCTAAAGTCGGGGTCAAGACAAGAGTTCCTGGACTGAATAATCTGTTGTTAAGTCAAATCTCTCGTACTCGGTTTGAGAAAACCCAGACTTCTGGAATTAAATTTACCCCCGTATATCTCGGATGTTGATTTCTGTGTAGAAAAACTTGAATTGCTTTAAAATCCTTCTATAAATGTTCCAAATACATTTAGGCCTGTTCCGAATTCCGAACGTTTTCAAAAAGTAAAAACGAAACGAAAAAGAGCGTTTTACTATTTGCTGTTCCCAATTCCGAACGATTTGGTCACTTTTCGACTTTTCGAACTCGGTTTCGAAAACAGCTGGCTGGCTGGCTGCGCACGTGTTTGTGTATATCGTCAGCAGACAGAGTTGTCATCATCT